>JANRMT010062850.1:7242916-7262732 GCA_026402145.1 Polypterus bichir lapradei | reverse complement strand
TCTTTGACTCTGTATTATAACCAACTTTGGACCCCCCAGAGGTTTATTTTTTCCAGGAATGCTGCTGACTGGAGTTTTTGTTTTCCTTTTCTATTAGTTCAAGTAATAGAAGTTAAATAATGGACAGATATTGTTTGTTTTGCATTTATGTTGATCAATTTCTACTTTATGCGTACTAATTCTATAGTTAGTGATTTGTAAAGTCTATCTTTGTACTTTTTAACTGACAGTTTGTAATAGCACTCTGGGTCTGCACTGTACAAAAATGAACTCAATTGAGACTGAACTGAATTCTGCAGGCACTTGCACAAAGAAGAATGCCCAAGCAATGCCTGGTACATCAGAGACTTTGAGCTAATCGAGTGTTTCCAAAACTGTTTCAGTAGCTGACAACTGATGACACACATTGCCTGTATCAACAACAACTGCTGAGCGAAGTTCAAGTCCAAGCTCACAAGTCTACTGTATGTGCACAGGAATGGCTCTCTAACCTTCTGACTCAGCCGACAAAGATATCACTAATAACAAAGGCTGAAGACAGTTCAATCTATAAAAATGTGGGAGGTGAAAGAATGATTTTGATACACAACTGACAACAGCTAGAAAGCAAAAGGGTATTACAATTTTTGATGCTTAGAGATTTTAATACATACACTAAATTAAAAAGCGTTGTATTTCAGAGTCCTGGGTCATAAGAATTTCATTTTTCCTTACTTAAACCTGTGACGACACGCATGCTTAGGGATCTATGGAGTGGCTCAGGTAAGATGGGTGATTCCACTGTCAAACAGGAGGGGGCGCTGCCACTTACTGTATCTCTGGTTTCCTCTCTAGTGTGGACCTGTTGCTAGGAGACAGCTATTCCTGCCCCACCAAGCAAACTGAGGCACCACCCCTTCATGGACCCTAGCTATATAAACAGGGCAGCCAGGAAGCGTGGTCATCTGATGGCCAAAGCAAAAGTCTGAGAGAAAGAGAAAAAGAGAGCTCTCTGTTATCTCTAGCCTCCATTGTGTGAGGAGCACTGAAGCCTTTTTGTTTTGTACATGCCTGATGGGGCTAAACTGTCCTGATTTGGTTATTTTTTGTTGTCTTGTTTTGATTAAAAGGGGATCAGCCATGCTGGCACCCCAAAGATTTGGAAGCTTCACAATGGTGATCAACGTACAGATGATCAGTTCTAGTGGTTTCCTGAATATGTGACCCACTACATGGACTTTTTGGAGAAAACTAATTATTTTGATGTGCTGTGATCTTTAGTATTTCATGTAACTAGATGGGAATTCTTTTATTTGCTCATTTGTCATGTTAAAATGCATCATGTTGGAAAAATAAAGCCTATGCGCAGTAGTGGGGGTCTAGTGTCTTTGCTAATCATCTTAGTATTTTCAACAGTTTTGGACAAATATTTTTAGCTATTTTGTGAATATTATAATGCCTCTGAGGTAACATCCAGATGTCCCATGAAATTTAAAAACACAGAAAGCAAAGTGAGTCTAGGATTAAAGTGTAACAAATCCTTTTCTATTTAGTGTTCTTTCTCTCCTTTGAGCCCCTGCCCATCAAAACATCTGTTGACGTCACCGCTCTGAACTGTCTACTGGCTATAAACCAGTGTTGGCCGATATATAGCCTTTTCGTTTATATTTTTATGTTATTAGTTTTGATTGTTTGCTGCTGCCCTGTTGATTTTCTTTAAACACAAATTACTTTTTGTTGTACACGTGCTTGGGCAGCGTACCATGACAATAAAGTTCAACTGAATTGAATTAACATACAACATTTTTTTGAGAATATCCAAGTATCTATTTTTAAAACACTCAAATCATTACAGGATCATTACAGGATCACATGGGTCAAAGTCCAACCTGTCAGCACTGGATGCATGATGGGAACCAGTCCTTGGTGGGATGTCAGTCAAATGAGAAGGCCATTTGCGCATAAAACCTCACTCACCCGAGCAGAACCAAGTGTAAGTTATCAGTCAACCTAACCTGCTTGTCTGAAATATGAAGTCTGGCCGAAACCTGGGGAGGAATATCCAACGGCTACATAAAAATAATGTGCTCAGCACACAAATAAAGCGCCCAAGTAGTGATTCGAAATCGGTCTTGAGGGGCTGTGAGGCAGCAGAGATTAGGCACTGTGCCCTGTGGCGTGTGGTTAGCAATGGATGCATATTGTGAAAATGTAATTGAAAAAAAAATATTTACACATTAATTTACGCATAACTCAGGGTCATGGCAGGCCTGTACTGGCAGCACTTGGGGGGTACAAGGCAGGAGACGACTGTGGACAGGGTGCCGGCCTACCTCAGGACCCTCTCCCACGCACACAGGACCAATCTGGAATTGTCAATGAAGCTAACCAGCTCGTCTTTGGGGATATCAGAAGAAAACCCACAAAAACGTGGCGGGAGCAGAACATGGACAACAACTTTGTGAGGATTTGAACCCAGGATGCCAACTCCATATGACTAAACAGTATTGCACAAAAACGTTTATTGGATGCTGGCCTTAGATTCAGGTGTCTTCTCAGACATTTTCATCTGTCTCCCTAATTGTCATTTTTTTCTTATTAGAGAGGTCATATTACCGTTCGTATTTAAATGTAATTTAATATGCATTTGCATGTGGCATCACCTGCACTAGCACGTCTTATATGCACTGAGGATTGTTGACGTCTTTCCTTTCTATTTCTGTTAATTACTTTTTGATAAAGTTTCCATATTGAATACAAATTTGTTGAATTAATAGAATAATTCATTAACAGCTCTTGTGTCCCAGTCTTCACTGTTTTCCATTCACTTAAAACTCCATCCATCCATTTCTTAAAATCTTCTTTCACATTCCATGACTGCAGTGAAACAGAGCCAACCCCGGTAGTATCAGGATTAATGAAGGAATGGGCCACAGGCAGAATGCCAGCCCGTGCTAACACTTTGTAGAGTTTTAGAGCTGCAAGTGAATCTCACATACAATGTGAAATAAAACAACAGCGAACAGAGAAAATGCACACGACCACAGAGACAACATGAAAACAGCACACACGTAATCACTGGAATGCTAACTGAAAGTGGAGCACCATGCAGCCATGACACAACAGCACTAACCACTGTGCCCACTTACCTACAAACCCCAAAACGTTTAGTTTAAATGTTTCTGATCACCGTGCACAATGCACTGCACATCAAGAAGTCTGATGACTAGTAGTGCCAGTCGAAGCCCACCTGGAGCCCTATGCGTGGGGGACGGTGCACCTCAGTGTCTATAGCGAGTAGTCAGGATAAGTCTGATGACTGGGGGGGGGGGGGTCTTCTTTGGTGTCTGGAGAGCACGTCCCTTCAGTTAAATAAACAGCACCTCTCTATGTGCATACCACGGAATTTATGAAGTGTGTGCCCCTTAGCTTTCATAAATGGCACTCCTCAGTTGACGGCATGCAGAAAGTATTACCAGACTTGGTCGGGGTGCCAAGCACATGACCCTTCAGTTACATCATTGGAGCCCCTCTGCGTACATAACACAGACTTTACGAGCATGCCTGTTCAACATTCATAAACGCTGCCCCTAACATACTGACCAGCTCAGACTGTAATTGCCATTATGACTTTTTTTGGTGTGGGTACTCTGTGCCATCCTCAGTAAGACGCCACTTTGGGCATGTCGCCCATACCTAAATCTGCCTCTATAGATAGTGGAGGTCTGTACCCAACATTCAGAAGGATGTGGAAGATGCAACTTTTCTCTTCTGTAACATAATTCACACTTTTGCAAGAGGTAAAATAAGCACACATACTTTGCATGACAAACATGTTATGAGATTTTTTAGCTAAGAAAGACACAGGTTTCGAGTTAAGGTTGTTATACTTAATAATCATGGCACCACAGTGTGGTAACATTTTTCTTGTTGATTAGAACAGGCAAGCAAGAATTTTCATTGTGATAATAATTAGCCTATTTGATTATTGATCTTTAATTGTATGAAATTATTTCCAGCATCATTTCTTATTCAAAATTCATTCTCTTCATCTTTGTTAGAAAGGTGCAATATCAAATACACTTGCTTATTAAATAATTAGGACCAAACTGGATAAACATTTCCAATTTTTATTACCATCTCTTATTAACTTTAAGCCACTAAAAACCTTGGATGTTACCAAAACATTTTTTTTTTATTTTGCCTAGTAGCAACACGCGAACGCGAAAGCAAACGTGCGCCGTGCGGTTTAAATTGTCTGCAGCTCACACTCTGAACACAAGAGGGCGGCCTTCAGTTCAGTTGAAGTTTATAAAATATATAAATAAATAAATATCAAATAAATTTGATGCAAATGATTGGCCTTTCAGCGACCTATTTAAAACATATTAACTCAATAGAGAGTCTGCCAGTGATTACCAATCCCAAGAAGGATCAGTAGGCATAACACCGCGCGGTTTACTGTTAAAACAAATGACAGCTGTGAACCCGCGCGCCCGAAAGCGCACTTCTAAATATACAGTACGTGCCTGCCAAGATGTATTATTTCTTCTATTATTGTTATTATTGTGATTCGCCCACATACCTCAGTTTCAGGTTTACCAGGGACGCGAATTTTAAAATGGGATTTAAAAGGTACTATCTAGTTGTAGTCCTTTACTTAATCAGGACTTTCGAGACGTCCACTTAGACGAGATATAACTTACATGGCACTTTTCTTCAGGAGGACGCGTTCACTTTTCAGAGTTGTAGAGGTCTTAGTCCTCTTGTTTGCATTACCGAGATGAGGCGATTTACAACATGTCTTAAAAAAGGGTATAAATCCAGACAGGAGGGCAGTCCGGCATAGACCCCAGTCACCCCACTCGCATTATGGTCATTTAGATAGACGGCCAACCACAACACATGGCTTTGGACTGTCGGATGAAACGGAAGGCAACGCAATATAACCCATGCTAAAAAAAACCGGACCGGACAGAGTACTAACACCCCAGAGAAGCAGAGGCGTAGTTAGGGTTTTCAGCGCCCGGGGACAACTGAAGATTTCGCGCCCCCTCCTGTTTGCCAAAATGCAATGGGGAAGGGAAAGGAAATTTTAAAAAATGTATTTAAAATAATAGTATTTTAAGAAAAAAAAATCATATAAGTCTCCGAAAATGATAACGCCGCCTCGTGTTCTTTAAAATCTAAATCCGTCATTAGTTTTTGTAAGAAAAAATTCGTTTTCCGCATTTTAAAGAAAGTATATATAGCAAATTATAAAGCAAAATAATTATATATTTATAAAAACTGCATTACTTACAATTTATTCGTACGAAAATATGACTTTTGCAGCCATCTACAGTGGGATGCAAAAGTTTGGGCAACCTTGTTAATAGTCATTATTTTCCTGTATAAATCGTTGGTTGTTACGATAAAAAATGTCAGTTAAATATATCATATAGGAGACACACAGTGATATTTGAGAAGTGAAATGAAGTTTATTGGATTTACAGAAAGTGTGCAATAATTGTTCAAACAAAATCAGGCAGGTGCATAAATTTGGGCACCACAAAAAGGAAATGAAATCAATATTTAGTAGATCCGCCTTTTGCAGAAATTACAGCCTCTAAACGCTTCCTGTAGGTTCCAATGAGAGTCTGGATTGTGGTTGAAGGTATTTTGGACCATTCCTCTTTACAAAACATCTCTAGTTCATTCAGGTTTGATGGCTTCCGAGCATGGACAGCTCTCTTTAACTCACACCACAGATTTTCAATTATATTCAGGTCTGGGGACTGAGATGGCCATTCCAGAACGTTGTACTTGTTCCTCTGCATGAATGCCTTAGTGGATTTTGAGCAGTGTTTCGGGTCGTTGTCTTGTTGAAAGGTCCAGCCCCGGCGCAGCTTCAGCTTTTTCACTGATTCCTGGACATTGGTCTCCAGAATCTGCTGATACTGAGTGGAATCCATGCGTCCCTCAACTTTGACAAGATTCCCAGTCCCTGCACTGGCCACACAGCCCCACAGCATGATGGAACCACCACCATATTTTACTGTAGGTAGCAGGTGTTTTTCTTGGAATGCTGTGTTCTTTTTCCTCCATGCATAACGCCCCTTGTTATGCCCAAATAACTCAATTTTAGTTTCATCAGTCCACAGCACCTTATTCCAAAATGAAGCTGGCTTGTCCAAATGTGCTTGAGCATACCTCAAGCGGCTCTGTTTGTGCTGTGGGCGGAGAACAGGCTTCCTCTGCATCACTCTCGCATACAGCATCTCCTTGTGTAAAGTGCGCCGAATGGTTGAACGATGCACAGTGACTCCATCTGCTGCAAGATGATGTTGTAGGTCTTTGGTGCTGGTCTGTGGGTTGACTCTGACTGTTCTCACCATTCGTCGCTTCTGTCTATCCGAAATCTTTCTTGGTCTGCCACTTCGAGCCTTAATTTGAACTGAGCCTGTGGTTTTCCATTTCCTCAATATGTTCCTAACTGTGGAAACAGACAGCTTAAATCTCTGGGACAGCTTTCTGTATCCTTCCCCTAAACCATGATGGTGAACAATCTTTGTCTTCAGGTCATTTGAGAGTTGTTTTGTGACCCCATGTTGCTACTCTTCAGAGAAAATTAAAGGAGGAGGGAAACTTACAATTGACCCCCTTAAATACTCTTTCTCATTATAGGATTCACCTGTGCATGTAGGTCAGGGGTCACTGAGCTTACCAAGCCAATTTGAGTTCCAATAATTAGTTCTAAAAGTTTTGGGATCAATAAAATGACAACGGTGCCCAAATTTATGCACCTGCTTGATTTTGTTTGAACAATTATTGCACACTTTCTGTAAATCCAATAAACTTCATTTCACTTCTCAAATATCACTGTGTGTGTCTCCTATATGATGTATTTAACTGACATTTTTTATAGTAACAACAAACGATTTATACAGGAAAATAATGACTATTAACAAGGTTGCCCAAACTTTTGCATCCCACTGTACTGGAATACTTCACCACAGCCCAATCAATTTTCTATCAAACACATAAACACAAATCACTTGGCACACAGAAATGGCGTTTGCAACAACTTAGACAATGATACACTAATGCCTCATGTCAGTCGCGTGACCTGTTTAATAACATCAAAAATGTTTCTGGGTGGTAGTCAAGCATGTTAGAGTAGTGGAGCGAATAAATTATTGTCTGTTGGGTATATAGAACTAATACGTGCTTCGAAATCAGAACGAGACAAAAAAAACATATATCCTCATACTGATGGAGTGATGCACTGAGTATGGAAATGTTTTTTATTTACTTTTTAGTGCATTTAAGAATGGAAAACATTTCATTCTAAAATTTCGTAACATCAATTTGGCGCCCCCTGGATGCTGCGCCCGGGGACAGATGCCCCCCCTTGCCCCATAGCTACGCCACTGCAGAGAAGCTGGCAAAAGGGCCACTGGGTAACATGTTTAGCGTGTAACAATATTTTTTCAGCTTAAAATGCATACGATCTACTTTAAATTGTTCTTTTATAGAAGAGAAAGAGCAAATAAAAATACATTTCAGATCGGTACAACGAATCGTTCCCCTCTATAAGAGCTTGAAAAGCTTTTCAATCGAGAAAAGCCGACCCAACAGTGCCCACGCGAGTGTATAATGTATGTTATATGTGCATGCAGGCACTACATTGTAACCGTAAATAATAAAGACATATACTCCAGTTCAGAATTTCCCCACACGTACTGCTTTTTACAGCAGTACAGGCTTGTTTTAAATGATATCAAAACATTTTTTACCTGGGCTAACTCGTGTCCAGCGTCACACCTTCTTAAGGGCTTAGCCCCCTCTAGTGGAGGAAAAAGGCCCGGGCTTGCGCAAATCGGGGGCTAGAAGCCTAAATGCCTTAGATGGGACATGTGAGGTGTAGAGCTCTTATTGATCAGGGGCCGGAAGCCCCAGTAAGCACACTGCTGCTTGTATCCATATCTGATTAGTTCCTAAATGTATTTTTTTTCTATTTGTCGATATACAAAAATGTGATAATGTCAAACATATTTGCGGCCCCATTTAAATATGTGTGTTCATGTACAGTGCTACCTTACCGCGTATAGCAATTTTTCACTGGATAACAAAAGAAACTTTCCGTTAAGGCATAGATATAGAATGAGGTATGGGTGGGGCGACCAGATTCTCACTGAAAGAATGAGGGAAGACCCCTCTGAAAATGCGGGGGTTATTGCCGAGCAGGGACTGGGAGCATCGCGGTTTTACAGTATAATGCTCGATACGAACACGTTTACACTGCTCGGAAACACGAGCCCTGCCATTGCTTGGACAAACAATAACTCGAATTAATCAGAAAGGCATTTACAAAAAGTCAAATTGTATTTTATTTATGCGGCTCAGTGACACGCGAACCCCACGCCTGCACAAACTATTATTTGCTTCAAGTTCTGCCCTTCCTGGCACACTTACTCTTTTCGGCGTCTTTGTTTTTTGATATTGACAGGCTGAGTGATATCTCTGCGTCTCCACGTTTGGCATATCCGTTTGTTGCTCTCTGACCCAAATTCATCTTTTTGTTCATACATTCTCTCTGAAATTCTTAATTAAGTGAGCAGGCATGAATCATATTGACGGATTAAACACGTGACTAAATTAAGCCGCCTCAGATACTAAGCGCTTTACTAATGCACATGCGCAGTTTCCAGCTTCATAAATCGAGAATATCCGATTGGTCTGATCGGGCCTGTTTTTAATAGAATTGAAATGATTTGGTGATATTGACTTGACTTGTAATATTTGTTAATGCATTGAAGAATGTGCGCTCCAAAGTGCTCTTTCTACAACGCCTTCCATGCTGCTCTGTCGGTGAACTTGGAAATGAGTCATGTTTAAGACATTGAGCCAAGTAAAGAATGTTTAAAAATCTTTTTTTAAAAAAGCAATACGTGCCTGCCCTGAAAATACTGGCGTTCTGGAAAATGTAGCTGTGGGTATGCAATAATGTACAGGTATGGAATGAGTAAAAGAAAGTCGCCGGTGTTAAAATGGCAAAATGTTTCCATAGGTTTACATTTAAAAATTTTGATCCAACACTGGTGATTTTTCTGTTCGGCAGACAAGTTTGGATTTCACATGTCGTGGTTGAAGGTTCGAATGTCATTAGTGACCATGAGCAAGTCACTTCACCTGCCTGAGCTCCAGTTGGAAAAAATAAACAGATAACCAATTGTGTCTCTCAAATGTTGTAAGTCGCCTTGGATAATGTAGTCTACCAAATGATAACTGTTAACCACAATGTTGTTTTTAAGGAAACATCAGTTCACTCGTAAATGGGTCTATTTCATACAGCACCGTTAACTCTAAATTAACTGCTAACAGGCTGCTAGTGTGGTGCATTGGTTAATTTTGGACCATTAGGAGTTGGGTCTCCAAATCCGATTAAATCAGTGCTGTTGATCACTTTTTAAATGGTCGTGTGTAGCCTCTTTACCCACCACATCCCCAAGAACTGAGTATTAGCTTAATCTGTGACATTAAATCGGCCTGATATTAAGGTACGTGCTTCGGTGTGGACTGTGACATGCGCGCGACCCGTCCGGGGATGGTTTATTCCACTTCTGCTCTTAACAATCCAGAACTACACAGAGACTCCAACTCAGGAGACTACGACATGAAACAGCATCGCCAGCGTTGAATTTACTTTACTAGAATCGGATTATATACAGTATATGGAAACGATGTTTTCATGAGTACTCGTTAAGCGTTCATTTTTTAACATTTGCGATTTTGCTTTGGACTGTGAGGAGAGAAGCACCGAGAGAAGACACCGAGATCGTCCGATCGTGGAAAGGTGCATATTACATGTAGTCTGGCTCTCTGTTCTCTGATGTCGCTCCCTTCACAGCTGTCCCCAAAGACGCGAATTCGGGGGCATTATAAAGCAACTGGCTTCTCTAGTCCAAGTTACTAAACAGGCTTCTAACTGCGTGGATGTCATTTAGCTGCGACGGAGTCCTTCCATTTGAGCCCCACGACATTTATACACATAGACAAACAAAATACATCAAATCAAACAAAGCGGCATTCAGATCGAGTGGTATAACTCAAATATGATCAAATCGCTACGTACAGTATTTTTTTTTATTATTTCAAATGTGCCTGACGTCTTTGTCCATTGAGGGTTACATATGAAATACAATTGGTTACATTTCTTTTTTTTTTCCAGTTGGACCACAGCCAGGTGAAGCGACTTACTCATGGTCACACAGTGTCGCTATCGGGATTTGAACCTACAGTCGCAGAGGTTTAAAGTCTCAAACCTTATACTGTACATATAGTGTATAATATGTACACTCATATAGTGTAATACAAAGGCGAACATGATTAAAGCGCGTTAAGGTTAATCAAGCAGTACATTCAATAAACGTAATGGCAGATCGTCACAGTCATGCAAGTAAACAAGAAATTAAAATAATATGACATGACAGAAAAGGGGAAAAGGCACCAACTGATTACATTAAGAGTGTTTACTGGTCAAAATCAAACAGTTCCTCGCAACGCTTGCTTACGTCATGACCAGTCTCTACTCTATCACTTCTTTTGGGCGCTTTCATATTTGAGGTCCATCACTGTGTCATTAAGGACCCTCCGTCACGCTCCCCACTTAAGGTTACCAGATATTTATGCGGTGTCGCTTTCTCGCATTCTCTTTTCTGGGAATCCCTAACCCATGCGTATCCATTTTTGCTCTTTAGAAAACAGGATTCTGTCACCACGGCCAAAGGACATCATTATTCCTTAAGGATTCCGACTTTTTCGGTTACTTTTCGTTTCCCCGATGCTTACGTGAAGAAGTGGAGCGCTTGTCTCCCATCTGCGATCCATTCCGATTCAATATTTCTTATCTATGGGTCTCCGTTGTGCTCATTCCCAATTCTTCCCCAGGATTCCCCTACAGCAAACTAAATTTAGGTCCTTTCTTAATCCGCCTCCCTCTCCGAGTGCCGGAATCCGAGGCTCAGGTACTTTCTGACGCTCCTTTAAGGGACGCGCCCTTCATCGCCGGATTCTTAATTCGTCGCTTGTCGTCGTGACAGCTCGTAGTAACACTCTCTTCTCTGCCTCCCCTGCTCTGCTTTTACACGCCCCGTCTCCGCCTGAGAGACCCGCAGCCCACGTGGTCGTACAAGCCGCAGAATTCATTATTATAAATGAGGAGAGGGCTTGGTTGCCTCAAGCTCTCGGCAGTGAAACCGACAAAGACCTCTGGTTTCCACTACAGTGTTCCATTTCAGACGAGGATAGGATGCGGTGCTAGACCCCGTCTTCTAGGTGATTACTCGGAGAGCCGTTTCGACTCGTGAGTGGAAAGCCTAGAGCCGCTTCAGCTGTGAGCAGTACAGCTCGGCCGCCCGCCGAAGATCCGTCTGCTCCCGAGGAAACGGCACATCAAGTCTCTCCGACTTCTTCTTTCTTTGTATTGTTTTTTTTCTTGCAATCTCGTGGGATCAGTTAAGAGGATGTCCCATCAGAGATAAAGAGGAGTGTCTTCGACGTACCTCTCTACGAAAAAAAGGAGATATCGTGAGGATAGAGCAGCCGGCAGCATGCTGTGGACAGCGTAACGGGCACTGGCCGATTAGACTCAAGTGACACCGGGATGGTCCACGGAGCAGTTTAGCGGTGGCCGCGGCTTCGCGATGCTCTGAAATCTCGCTGCATCTCTCATTCCTCGCTTTGCTCGTGTTTTTATTGTTTCTCATCATCTGATCGTTTTTAAGGAGTTGCTTGGTTAACACCCGCGTCTCAGCATGGGGAAGTGCAATGGGAGATGCACTTTAGTGGTCATATGCGGTTTGCAGTTGGTGAGTAGCATTGATTTTTTTTCCTATCGTTATATGATATGAAACAATGCAAGCGAAACACTGCGATGCTTGTTGATTGACGGAATTCTGCCCGCGAGGAAATAATATAGCGCCTTTACAACATGGCTTATTTACCCAGTTGTGTTAGGAATATTTTAATGTGTTGTGTATTCATTTACAGACTGTACATTAAAATTGTTTACTGTCGCGATGCTACCAGATGCATTAGCTTTCCTAACTACATAAAGATCTACTTGAAATCTGTCGACCGATCTGTATACAAATCATAGCAACAAAGGGATTAAGGAGTCTATTAATATTAACACCAGTTTTAATTATGAATCCTGTGAATGTATCCTCAGTGGGCAGCACTTTATTGTGATGTTGCTGTGTGAGCCCAGTTGTGATAGCAGCATGTTGCTGGGTAGTAATCACAGGAGGGCTTAAAGGCAGGAGGCCCCCTCCTTTTCAAGGTGCTTCTCCAAAGGCTGCCATATATCATTTTCATTTGTCCATCACCTTTCTATGGACTTAAAGAAATTTAATAGCAAGCAGTTGACGCTGATCACTTTCTGAGATCAAGGAAGAGGTCAGAGGAAGGGACTGGGACTGTTATTTTCTGAGATTGTGTTTAAACGGTGGCTGGGCATACCTGACATGGTTAGCCCCATTAATAGGGCATTTTAAAAGTAAAGTTCACATTGCAGAGGGTGGGAATGAAAATCCCCAACCTCGGTTTTTGGATGTGTGTGTGTGGTTCTCAGTTTGCCGTGATCTCTTGAATGCTTAAGGCTGCTGGGCAGTGGCAGCTTTGTGGACCACCAATACCAACTTGAGCATCCCAGAATGAAAAACACAAAGATTTAGACAAAACCTTTCAGATGTAACATCCAACATACAGTTCATATATTCCATCTCCTTAGCGCACGAGGAGAAATCAGAAAGTGCACACAAAAATTCAATCATCATTCCCAATGATCGTAATTACTGTATAAGTAATGTGTGGATCTGACTATCTATTAATCTATACAATTACTGATACATTGGTAGGAGAAAGTGGAAAGTAAATAGAAGAATTCAATCATCATTCAAAATGATCATAATCATAAGTAATGTATGTCCTATCTATCTATCTATCTATCTATCTATCTATCTATCTATCTATCTATCTATCTATCTTATGTATAAAGATATGAAAGTCACTGTATCTCTTATATAGTGCCTGTTGTATCTGTCTGTCTGTCTGTCTGCCAGGTAGATTATTTATGTCCTTATTAGAGATAACCATGGGAGTCAAATACTGTAGCAGTATAGAGCTTCTTAAATCCTGTTGGCTATATTATATTCTGAAAAAGCTTCATGTGGTAGTGTTTTTTCTTGTCAAACCATGTATGATTATAATATTATTAATCTATGTTTGTTAGAAACCACAACAGATTTCTATCTCTCTATCTTATCTATCTGTGCAATAATTGATAAATGGATAAACCCGTCACCCTAATTAACTCAGATAATTGCGTCTGAGATTTTCATCACATTTTTTTTCAGAGGCTTTGGATTTGTGTCTCACAGCCACCTTACTGCTGAATGTGGAAGCGAATGAGTTATGTGTATTAAGCTCTAATTCAAGAAAGCATTTTTTAATGCTATGTTGCCAGCATACAAATATTTTATGAGCTTCCTTCTCACCTGAGAACCCATAAAAAATTGAAATTGCTTGATGAAACTTTTATTTGGGTGGCAATGCCCAATTGAACTTGCCTCATCCTGTTGTGCTCTTGCTCTCCTACTTTCTCTTCCATATAGTAAATGGTGGATATTTTAGTGACCTTTGCACCTGTTTACAAGCGAACAAGACGGGTCAGTCCCAAAGAATTCATCCATTTCTGTAGAATCCCTCCCCTCTCAGAGCCATTTTTTTTGTTTTGTTCTGTTGTCCTCTTGTCGGTGAGTGTCAGTGCACTGGCTACCCTGTCTTCGGGCTGCCCACAGCAGCTGGATCATTTCAGTTTTTAAAAGGTCACTTTGGATGACAGCTTGTGAATTTCACTCACATTCAGACATCACAGCGTGGCAGATGACTTCTCAAAAACTCCAGCTGGATTACGGTCTGGCCTTTTGGCACCCAGATAGCAGTAAAGGCCACGCTCCTTCCAGGTGGGGAGGAAAAAGATTTTCATAAGATGTGATCATCAGATGGCATCGATTGAATGACACATGGGGGCCCAGGAGTCTAAAGCTTGTTATTTCTTTAAGATGCCCACTGCATGTCTTGCTGGCAAAGGCTGATAACGAAGTTACTTAGTAAGTTGGTGTCTTCTTTAAAGAAAACTAAAATGCACCGTGACAGAAAAAAATCTTTGGCCAAAGTGCAACAGGAGATGCAGGTGCCTTAAGTGACTGTCTTTGAGTTTCTTCTTGTATGCTGTTTAAGCTGAGATTGCCAACAGCTTAAAAGGATTCCTGGTACTGAGCAATTATAACTTTCTAAAGCAGCACTTGGATTCCAGATAGTGTGTCAGCGGGTAGAGGCTGCTTTTAGAAGTAAATCATTACAAAGAAAAACATAAATATGAAAAACCTTGAAAAGGAGTAACAGTGTTACTGCTGGGCATAAATCAAATGCAGCGTGCAACACGACTGTGTGCAGAAAAGGACACATGTGCAGCAAATTCTTATTTAAGAACACTTTGTAGATACTTAATGGACTTTTAAAAATTTCAAGTACAAAGTATAAAAGAGACTGAGGCGAGACAGAGATGCATGTAGGAAATAAAGGCAATCAAAGCCCATGGAGATGGCCCAAGGTTCTCAACTGCCTGGGGGTCTGGCTTTCACTCTCTACAGAGAAGTGAGGAAGAGGGGCGTGACATGTTTCTGCATTTTAGGCCAGTGTGATGCCAAGTCTTTGTCTGTGCGATCAACTTTAATGTGCTGAGTTAACAAAGACACAGCTGGGAAATGTAGTGTGCGTATGGATTGAGCCAGACACGAGTGTAAATTGGGTGGCATTAGAGCCTGCTGGCAAAAGCTGCTTTACTTATTAATATTGTATTTCCATATAATATAATATAGCACACGGTCTGTCATGAAATTAATGGTGCTGATTGAAAACCTGCAAAGAGCTTACTTGATGTTATTGATGGAACTCACAGAAGATGATTTCCAAGAGGTAGAAGGTTCAAAATGCAATAACAAATAAGAATTCATTGCAATTATCAATTTAATTAGTTTCTTGACAGATATTGTATAATATAATATAATTTAAGTTATGTCATGAATTTAGCAAGACTGGTTGGAACCATCCAAAGAGTGAGGGACCAACTTGTCTCTCTATTATATAAAAAAATCCTGCAATGAGACAAGACTTTTTTGAAGTCCCGCGAGACTTTGGCCATGAGATTTTTTCGAGTTCCACCCTCCTCTTAACCGTTTTCAACCACGCTCACAGTCCTGTCAACTCTCATTCGTGTGAAAGCTTTTGTCAGACACAGTTCCTGCGCTCTCAGCTTTTATAAATTTTAATGTTTGCCTCACTTTAAGTTCCCAAATAAAAGAAGACGTATTATGTCCAAATCCTATTGAAGAATTTCATCCCAAAGGGTTATCAACAAAAGAAATGAGTACACGAGCAATCCTAGCATTGAGAAACGATGAAGTCAAACGAATTAACACAAAAAATGTCGATTGGTTACGCGGCAAATTGGTTAAATGCGTATCAATAGACTATGCTGAAATAGTTGGGGGTGATTGTGTGGAAGATGAGAACATTAAATTAAAATATCCCGAAAAATATCTACAACCGTTAACACCTTCTTCCACCGTCTTCCACCGCACAAATTACTGTAGAAAGAAGGATGTATCCAAGAAAGGTAATGTAGTGCATCTTCCCCAGGTAACATTAGACAACAAAGGAGATCTTGATATGCCATTTGTATTAAAACGTTAAGAGTTTCCCGTATTTTGCAAAGGCAATTAACAAATCTCAGAGCCAAACATTTGAAAAAGTTGGTTTATTTAATAGAGAGAAAGAAACGATATTCACTCATGGGCGGTTATACGTCGCATTGTCACGATGAAAGTCCAAACACAGAATCAAATTTCAATGCGATATTGACGAATATTTAATTCAAAAACTTGTTTTTACTGAAGTTTTACAGTAAAAGTGTAAGTTGGAAAAGTATTTGTGTATTAATTTCAAAGCCAAACAGAATGAAATCGTATTACTCAACAAATAACCCTAACGCAACATGAAACATAATTTACTTTCAAATTATTATGTTTTACTATTTTCTAATATGGTTAATTACTCACTATAATGGAAAATAGTTAATTATATTCTGCATATGTAACAACTCCCATGAAAATAAAAATCTGTTTAAATTGTACATCCGCATCCCCATACGCGAGAGCCGCAAAGAGGCTAGCGCATAGCACAGGCCCGGGGATTGGCGAGCGAAGCAAGCAGGGGGCAAAGCCTCCTTGTAATAACAAAAAATACTGGCACTATCCATCCATCTATCTATTATCCAACCCGCTATATCCTAACTACACGGTCACGGGAGATCTGCTGGAGCCAATCCCAGCCAACACAGGGCACAAGGCAGTTAACAAACCCCGGGCAGCGCGCCAGCCCACCACAGATATTGACACTGTTCTGTTTAATATTAGCCTCATTAATTTCATGACAAACCTGTTCTATTCTATTCTTTTCTATTCTATTTTTATGTATTCTGGATGATGCTGTGGAGAAGCGGTTGGTTTACTCCAGTAGTTTGAGTTCATTTACCCATACATGCCTTCTCCTTGCCTGTGTACAGTTTGCATTTCCTCGACATGTCTGCATGTGTGTTTTCTTCCGGTCCTCTGGTTTTGTTCCTAAAATCCTAAAACACTTGCAGGTCATGTAGACTGACAACTTTAAACTGGACCCAGCATGAGTGAATGTGAACAGGTGAACTGTCCAGGGCTTCTTCATGTCTTCTTGTCCTCAATGCGTCTAGGGTAGGCTGTGATTTTCTGTGAACCGAAATTGTATTTAAGGTAGAATCCCACACTGAACAGGGTATATATCCATCGCAGGGCACACTCCGACATCCTCAGTTTCCATTTAACTTTACATCCACATCTTTCTGAGTTTGCAGGAGCACTAGAGTGCCTCTGAAAAAGCAAACCTGCACAAATCCAGGGACAACATCCAGACAGTTAGGATTTGAACCCACAACTCTAAAGACGTTAGGGAGCATTGCTGAACACTGCACTATTACTAACAGTGTATAGTTCTTATGGTCTCCCTCATTTATGTAGGTTATTATCACTTACTAGAAATAGGCATGTTAATGTTATTGAAGACTTTGACTTGAGTGGGTGAGAAAGTAACTGGAATAAGCAGACCTGCAAAATAAATGAATGGATAATGCAGTGAAGCAGCATCCCATCCAGGGGGCTAAATCTTGTCCTGTGTTTTTAGATATAGTGGAACAAATTAACATAATAGAGGTATGATGTTTTATTAACTGTCTATCAGTAAATCCTGTTAGATCCAGTACAGAGTTGCTTTAGTCGGAGACCAAACGTGTGTGTGTGTTTGTGTGTATTTCTGCATTCCATTCTGTAACCCTCTAATCTAACTGAAACTTGCAGAGAGGCCAGAAGCTATCAGTGCCAGTCCATCAAGTTCCAGGTTTATTGCCATGTGCACCTTGTGTAATGAAATACTTATTGGCAGGTCTAATCAGAACTGTTGACAATAATATAATACCAACAAAGACACACAAAAAAGTTGCATGGAAGAACCCCCACCAGAAATCAGGAGAACATGCAGACCCCACATAGACAATTCAAACCCAACATACTGAATACACAATACAGACGGCACTTACTGCTGCACTGCCACACTTCCCTCTGTTATGTTTTACATCAAATCCTCTTATCCAGGGCAGGACCATGGAGAAGCTGGAGCCTATCCCAGCAAGCATTGGGCACCAAGCGGGGGGAACAATCCCTGGAAAGGTGTGCCAGGCCATTACAGGGTATATCAAATAATATTATGATGGCAGAATGCTAGTGCAGTAGGTAGTTATGTTGATTCATAACACTCATAACATTTTTTTACTAATGTTTGGGGTTCCCTCTGTGAAGACAGTGCATATCTCAGCGTATTAAGTTTAGGCTCCCTTGTTACTCTCACACTTTAAAGACATGATTTAAGATTGACTGTAACTTTAAATTAAACCATTATAATTTTGAATGGCTAATTTTACAATTATTTTTTGCAGAGATGGTAAACATTTGCCTTGCTCAGATATGTTTCAGTTTTTTGTAGTCATGCACTAATTTAGAAAATATTTTATATCCACCTTAACAAAAGGATATGTGTCTGTGTATCTGTCTGTGGGTTTGTCTAGTTTCTATGTCTCCAACAGATGGTGCATTAAAACACTTAACACTGCTTTTATGAATCCCATACCAAATAGCATATAACAGAGACATATGCAATTTCATGGTGCACTGCAAACGTTACACTGAGGTCTACATTGATTACTTAGATTTCAACCTGTCTTTGACGGGCAGCACAGCTAAATACATTCTAAACTTCTGAAACCCACATAATCCAATTGTGGGTTGTAGGAGGCTAAAGCTGTTTTCAGTCACATTATATTCTGTTTTGCTTAAGTTGCTTCTCCAGGTTAGAGTTGTGCTGCAGCTGGAACCTATCCCAGCAATCCTCGGGTGTGATGCAAGAATATCACCCGGAAAGGGCTTCATCATTTTATATTATATTATCCATCCAGCTATATCCTAACTACAATCCCAGCCAACACAGGGCGCAAGGCAGGAAACAAACCCCGGGCAGGGCGCCAGCCCACCGCAGGGCACACACACACACAAACACCAAACACACACTAGGGACAGTTTAGAATTGCCAATGCACCTAACTTGCATGTATTTGGACTGTAGGAAGAAACCGGAGTACCCGGGGGAAACCCACGCAGACACGGGGAGAACATGCAAACTCCACGCAGAGAGGACCCGGGAAGCAAACCCAGGTCTCCTAACTGCAAGGCAGCAGCGCTACCCACTGCGCCACCATATTATATTATATTATATTATATTATATTATATTATATTATATTATATTATATTATATTATAAATCCCAAGCAAAATTATTTTAGGGTAATTTGTAATTTAGAACTGGGCTGGTATAAGTGATTTTTAGCATGTATGAGAAGGTTCTCTCTAACAAACAGGTTCCACTCCATTTGTATGTCCTGCCTTGCATCTGATGCTGCCCTTTGTGACTTTATAATTACAAAAACGATTGTTGTGTGAGGTAAGGATGGTGCTGCTTTGATGGCGTGACATCAGCCTGTGTACTAGTTCTCAGACTGGGCATTGTGTGCCTTCTATAACATCACTAGTGTTTAAAGTCAATTCTGTTCAGTTTATTGTTTATATTGAGCTCTTCTCTGAGCATTGGCACAGAGCACTGCGACAAGTTCAAAGGTGGATACAAATACAAATACAGACACAGTTGTACTGTAGATTGACCAAGAAGCTGATGAAGTTTAATTTGGCTTCTTGCTAAAAAATGGACACTTTTTGCTTAGCTCTTCATGGCATTTTTTCATAATCTCTTAAAAATGTAGCACATATGATCAACCAAGGGTTTATAGACAGAGCTGTTATACCATTAACTTGCCCCGGCAGCTTGCAAATGCAGCAGTGCCACACAGCTGCCAGTCTTAGAACATACTTTCTGTATCTAATATATAATGGTAGTCCAGCTATTTTCTGTACTCTGTTTCCCATAATATGATAGTAAGACATGATTACTGGGGACATAGACTGTCTCTATACGACACTGAATACAATGAATAAGTAAATCTATCTATCTATCTATCTATCTATCTATCTATCTATCTATCTATCTATCTATCTATCTATCTATCTATCTATCTATCTATCTATCTATTATATAGT
>JANRMT010062850.1:7182744-7242906 GCA_026402145.1 Polypterus bichir lapradei | reverse complement strand
CTATCTATCTATCTATCTATCTATCTATCTATCTATCTATCTATCTACATACACACACAGTTATTTGTATTTTTGTACATTTATTTGTTTGATTAAAGCTTCTCTGTCTTTCCAAGAGCAGCGTTTTATCCGTTCACAGCAAACAAATATAAGAATTTAATTTCCAGTTTTTCCACATACATTTTAGAAATCTCGGGTGCAGTGACAATTATTGGGATTTCATGTATTCATCAGACGTTTATAGCTATTTTGTTGCCTGTGTATGTAAACTTGTTAAGAAATCGCATACATTTTTTCTTTCTTTTATCTGAAGCGTAAGGCCTTATCCCAGATGGATTAAGTTCTGTCCATTCACAGCAGACACGTCTAATCTATATGCTGAAGGTTAGCACCGTGTGAAAAGGCCCTGCAGAACAGATGTCCCATCTGCTTTTGATCAGTGGTCCTCGCTTTTGTGCTAGGTCCTCATTTGCCCTTGATCCATACTGGCATGGTGCTTTCTTTAGTGCTAGGAGTGGTTTACCCAAGGGCAACCGAGCAAACCCAGTGAACCGCCAAAAGGCTGTCTGACAGGTGACCTCTTGGGAAAAACACGCGCAGTGGCTTACTGGGTGAGGGATAGATGGCTTAGTTCAAAACTAGGTGGCTATTGCCTGCCATTGTTTTTGATGCAGATAAATACAAAGCAGCTTTGAGTACTGAGAAAAGCGCTATATAAATGTAATGAATTATTATTATTATTATTATTATTATTATTATTATTATTATTATTATTATTAGCTTGCTCTGCATTGTCCAGTTTTTCCAGATTAAACATGTCAAATGTTCATTTAAATATTATTTCATGTGTTGTAGAATGCTTACAGATAGCACCTTCAAATGGCCCTTTATAAAAAAACAAACCACATTGTAATATTTGAGATCTCACATGGCCACTCTGCAGTCATTAACGATGAGGTGTTAATAAGTCGACTGGTGACTTCAAACTGCCCTGGGGTATGTAAGTGCGGCCTGGCATGAACTAACACCCTGTGCTGGGTAGCACCTTACCTTAAACCCAAAGTACGAGGGCTTGGCACTGGATTACTTTGCAGTTATTGTTAGTGTTTGTGGCCCAGCATGCCGTTATACCACCATTTCCTCCCATTGGATATTCTATGCCATGATAGACACTCCCGCACCCAAATCAGTGGATTCGTGAGCGACTTCATCCCCAATATGGCAGCTTGAGAGAATGCCAGTCTGTGCATTAACATACCTTACGGCGGCTGCTCCTTTGAAAAACACAAAGAAAAGATGATGAATGGTTAACACTTAATAATCAAAATCGCTAAGCGAATGCTCAGGATTTACACAACACATAGGGATAAAGGAAGGGCGTGAATTTCTAACAAGTTGTGTTTCACTTCACCCACCTGGGTTAACTAGGATGGTGAATTGAGCTGAAAAAAGATGAATTTCATTTGAAATGGCTGTTTTAGTGTAAAAAGGGATTTTGGTGTGTTCCATGCAAATAGCTAGTTGGTTATTATTGTTGAGTTGGAGACTGAGTCCGAGGACTATTGTGAGGAAAGTTAAATCACAAGGAGATGATATGTGAGACTATAATTGTAGTGAGAGAGAGAAATTATTGTGCTGGAAAGGAGAGGATGATGGGTTTTTAAAGTAACCAGGAGAAACGACTTGAAAACTGTGAGGTCTGCTGCACAGCAAGCAAAGAAAAAAAAAATTACAAAACAAAAATCAAAGTTGACAAACGAGAGGAAAAGTTCTTAACCAAAAAGATCGTTAGGAAAAAAGCTGTAATAAAGGCAAAAGTTTCGATTTGAATCCGTGAACTCGGATGGAGGAATGACTTTGAAGGTGAACTTTTATCTTGTCACGTCCAGTAAATAATCAAAATGGCAGCCAAAATAGCCCAACTACAGTTACAAAAGCAAAATTAAACCATAAGGTGAGAAAACTAATATCACCATCAAAATCCTTGAGGTGGAAACCCCTCAATTTGAGTGCTCAATCACCTAAAATGAGCAAGGAAAAGGTAAATGAACAAAAAGTCCCAGCAGATACAAGGTCAAGACCAAATGAGACAGGTGATCAGACAACCAAAATGTGTGGACAAGATGAAAAATCAGCAGGCTAAGGAAGACACAAAAACTGACATAAGGGTCAACGTGTTGTGAAGCTAACTATCGCTAGTTCAAAGAGTTTATCCAACCAAGGTATAAAGTGCCGCCGTAACTGCTGCCATTTTATACCGTCATATACAATGATGTAGTTGATGCGATGACTATGGTCTGGTGCTGCTTTCTGTCGTGTCATGTAAGCAAAGAACAAGACAGGAATAAAAATAATCTTTCTTAAAAATAAATAGAATCTACAGGGGGAAAAAAAACCCACCCATTTTCAGAAATGACTCAGACATGGGAGCAAGGATGGGGTACCAGTCCAGCAACTCAAGATATTGTTTTAACAAAATTAAAAAAGGCTTAAATCGCCTCTCAGTCTCTGGTGTTTTACGTGTTATCAGTTCTTCTCCCTTCAATGTGTCTCTCAGAGTGAACGTCCTCCTCTTCTCTGAAGCCTAATTTATAGCGATCGGCTCCCAGAGCGCGACACGTGGTCAGGGAATGTCCGAGTTTTGCCCCTCAGAGCTGCAAGCAAAAGGGAAGATTTGGTTAATGTCAGCGCCTCCTCTCGTCCTGGAGGGGAAATATCTTACCTCTGTAGTGGCATGACTGTGTCTCCAAAGCACACGTATGTGATCCCTTACAATAACCACAAATATACATATAAAAAAATCACTAGGGAAATGCGGTCCTAAAATAAAATGTAAATCTTACCTTCAGAATTGGTTGTGTGTATTTAGTTATGACCAAGATCGAGATTCTGGTCTCATCAGTTCCTGAGTAATCGCACGCCAGCCAGACCCTTAGCTTCTTTTTTTACTTCTTCTTCCTCTTTATCTTTTCCCTCTTCTATGTGTGGTCGATGTGCCCGATCAACCTTTTCCATACGGCTCAGTCCTGCACCTCCTCCCTGTTCCGAACGTTTTCCTTCAAATCTTCTTCCACTTCATCCATCCACCTCCGCTTTGGCCTCTTTGCTTTCTCCTCCCTTGTACTTCTATTCTCATCACTCTTTTGCCCACATATTCATTGTCTCTCATCATCACATGGCCACTTCAGCCTACCTTCTTCTACTTTCTTAGACATCTCTCCCACTTTTGTTGTACCTCTGATTGTCTAATTTCTTATTCTGTCCTTTTTTGTATTAACATTTTATCTGTATAGATTACAGTTATTAAGTATTCATTTTGTTCGATTAAAGAATTAATGAGTGTTCAAATACCAGGGTAATGTTTAAGGCTGGCAAATATGAGCTACTGATTGATGGTGTGATGAGTTGTGAAGGAAATTTTGTAAGACTTTAAACAAAAAAAAAAAAAAAAATGCCCCCTGCAATTTGGGAGATGCTTTAATATTAGCACACATTTTCATAACAGCGCATTAGGGCCGCATCCAAGACACAGAGTGGTGGCTTCTTCAGGCACACTTAGAACTGTGCACTTCTCGCCTTCCAATGGCTTCTGTTAATGACCGGTTTTTATGTGGGGATTTATTTTCAGAAATGAAATGATTGCAGTGCACTTTCCTTCTATCAAGTTAAATGGCAGGACTGTCACCTACGTGATGCGGCCAGTGCCAGAGTGTCTTATTTCTTTTACCTCCCACCCCTTTATTATGATCAAAGCTGCCAGCAGCTACCCCCTCTGAACTAATGACTTAGGGGAGCTGAAGGCTTCCTGCCTCTGTGGCAGACGCGTCGTTTCGGCCCTGCTAGATAGACAGCGGGCAATGCCAGCAGTGGCAGGCTGGGAGCTCTTTAAAATTCAGTGTGACTAAGATTGCTGAGCGGCAATGTTGTTAGATAGTTTGGGGACAGACGGCTGGGCAGGTTGCCTTTTTAAAGCCCCCTGCGCTGCTATTTATTCAATAAAGTGGCTCAGGCATACTAGGTTAAACTATGGGTCTGCCAAAAATGCAGCACAGCGATTCATTAAGCAACATGGGACTATAAGCGATTGAGCTGCCAATGTAGAGTCTTGTAAAATCACAAACGTCTATGAGTAAGCAGCAGTGATTGCTCCCCTTTTAGGACTGTTTCCTTAATCGTAGCTAAATGAACTTGCATTCTTCACATCATAAGAGCTTGAAATAGGAGAAGACTGTGAAAAGTATCTTTTTTATGTGTAAATTGTACCCTTGATTCCCTTCACTATGGTTAGAAATATGCAAGTATTCTTTTACACGATGCTTAAGGGAGCATTGTGGATGCTGTTTTGTTTCATATGCAGGTTTATAAGTAGCAGTTCTGCTCTGCTATGAAGGACAGGGGGACTTGGGAAATGAAGTTAAGTGAGAGCAGAGGCGAGGTTGATGCAGTCGATAGTTATTAATAAACAGTCAGCATCCTCTTAGCTCAAAGGAACACAGATATTAAGTGCTGTTTAGCAGTGATCCCGGCCTTCAAAACCAATGGGCTCTTGGACAGATTCACTGCTCTGATTGTACGTATTTTGCTTTTTACATCCACCTTTCCAAGAAATTTAATGCTGTGACCAGCCCAGAGGGTCCTGGTCTTCTGTGATTGTTAGAATGGTTAAAGCTACTGGGCAGTGGATCATCCTGGTCACCACAGAAGCTGACTTGAGCATTCTGGAAAGTGATGTGAGGGACAGGAAAATAAAGACCTGGACAAATCCGGTCAGATTTAACATCCAGAGCAGTGACGTATCAGATCACCTCAGTTCTCCACACACATGAAGGCCAAATCCACATGCGGAGTACGTTGTCCCTCTTTAACTGGTAAAGCTGCTCTACGTCTGTTCATATGTTTGGAAAGTAATTACAACAATTCAGTAATCATGCACAATTATCATTCATTACAAGAATACCGTGTTCTGTCTCGCTACACTGCCTATTAAATGTATTCACTCCCCATTTTATTGTTATAAAATCAAAGTAGGATTAATTTGGCTATTTTAACAGAGGTCTTTTTTAACTTTGATATTAAAAAGTCTTTTTCTGTTCATCAGTGTGAAAAAAGTCAAATTAAATTAATTGGGATTTAATGTCATATAATAATAAAATGTGGAAGCTTCCAAAGTGTTGGAGTCCCAAAGCACGTATGTTCCAAAGGCACTTCCAAAAAATTGGGAGTGCTCTCCGCTAGACTTTCTCATATACTCAGATATGGGGATGGATATTTGAGGAGTAAGCTGCAAGACAATGATTATATTTTTATATTATTTACATTAAAGAACCATCAACACTAAATCAAATCTTATTAATATATATTGAACAATTATTATAAAAGTAAAGTTGAATAAATCGGACTCTACAGCTACATGAATAAAAGGTAAAGTACTACTTCTGGTTAGTGGAAATGACCCAAAAGTTTATAGAAATCTGCATTTTGCACCTAATACTTGTTGGCAAAATTTGGTTGACCTAAGTGAAAGCGTACTCACGTTATCATGTTTACATACACACACGCACACACACAAACACACAGACATAATTCCAAAAAGTGTATTTTCAGACTCAGGGAGGTCTAAAACATCGAGATTCATCAAAATCTTAAAATCGAATTTTTGGAGAATTACGATACTTTCCCTATACTTTTTATACAAGAAAGTCAGGGTCTAAAACGTAAAGATTCATGAAAATCTCAACATTAAATTTTTGGATGATAAACTTTCCCTATACTTTGTATACGAGAAAGTAAACATGCCCACTAGAGGGGGATATCCCTATCAAACCCTAGCTAATAATAAGGGCAAGCACCGAATCAAAAAATGCTTTTCAATGCCTCCTCCAATCTCACACCAGTTTCTCAGATGGATCACATTTTGTTGTAGCAGTGCAGTTACCAATTTCTTTCGCCACTTCAACGATGTTTAATCTTAAACCAGCTTCATATTTTCTTCTGATCGAATGCTCCATCTTAGATAAGGGATGCTCTTACGAAAAAGGTGTATGAGGGTGTGAGTTACAAAAAACACAAATCAGTGCAAACCTTGCTTCGGAATAGTTCAGGTATTACCGTGTGGTCACGTAGGCATGATAAATAGAAAAGAAAATCAGTGTGCTCCGTGGTTACTCTCTCTGGTGGATGTTAACATATGATAATCTCTTGGACCAATAGCGTGAGTTTCCGCGTTCGACTTATATGACGGACATTATAAAATACTCAAAATTATATGGTAAAATCAAGTCCTGACTTATCCGCGAATATGTACTGTAATATAAAAATAGGTAACAGTACTTGATATCACCCCGGTATTTTATTAAATGTACTGTCTTGTGAAAAAGTAAGCAGACCCCATGAAATATTTCTTCTTTTTAAACGCGTGGATTTGATCTTCAGTTAAACAGTATCTATAAATAAAGGTGATGCAATTGAAAATAAATACATCAACCATTTGTCTTTCTAATAATTTGTATGGCATTTCCATCCATTATCCAAGCCGCTATATCCAAACTACATGATCACGGGGGTCTGCTGGAGCCAATCCCAGCCAACACAGGGCGCAAGGCAGGAAACAAACCCCAGGCAGGGCACCAGCCCACTGCAGGGCACGCACACCAAGCACACACTAGGGACAATTTAGAATCGCCAATGCACCTAACCTGCATGTCTTTGGACTGTGGGAGGAAACCGGAGTACTCGGAGGAAACCCATACAGACACGGGGAGAACATACAAACTCCACGCGAACCCAGGTCTCCTAACTGCGAGGCAGCAGCGCTACCCACTGTGCCACCATGCCACCCATGGCATTTCCATCTGTGGAAAAAATAAGGCCACCCTTGGCTATAATAACTGGTACTGCCCCTCCAGTAGGTGTCTCCTAAAAACTGACCTGCAGTCTCTGACATCGACTTGGAGTAACCTTATCCCGCTCCTCCATGCAGAATCCTTTCAGCAGTGTGACAATTTCTTGTTATACAACATGGAATGGCAGCCATTTAATTTGGCTTTTCTGACACTGACCAACAGAAAAAGTCTCTTTAATGTCAAAGTGAAAACAGTTCTCTGGAAGGTGGTCTAAATTAATTACACACATAAAGCACAAAACATCTGATCACATACTGTAAGTATTCACCCCTGTCAATACAGTATTTAGTAGATGCTCCTTTGGCAGACATGGCACTTAAGTGTGTGTGTTCAGGTCTCTCACATCTGCCGAGATGGACCCTTTTTCCGTTGCCTGCGTGGAAGGCAATATAATGGATGGCCTGGAAGAGAGTCAGGGTGCTCCCTATCTCAGCTAGGAGGCTGTCAATAGATTCCAACATGGTGTGAATATCAGATGAATTGGCGTCCCGGTGAGGATGGATGGAACTCCCTTTTAACACAGCCGAGAGGGCAGTATAAATCGTGGAGTATCAGGACTGGGGTGGTTGAAAGAAGTGAAGGGGCTGAGGGAGACTGCCTCTGCCCATGTGTATGTTGTTCACAAGTACAATGGGTGGCAGCTTCACTCTTGGTGAGCCCCGTTTGGATACCCGCAGTGCACCATGGGAGTTGTGTTTCCATATGGCTGTCCTGTTGGGTTCCATAAGTGCCACCAGGTGGACCTGTTGGAAGGAGGATCCCCTGTCCCAAGGTGATTCCACTTAATCCGGTGGAAGTGTGAGCCCTAAGCTATATATAAATAAAAAGTATTACTATTATTATTACTATTATTAAATGTTGCCAACAGGGTCGGATTAAGACGAAATTGGGCCTGATGCTGCAGCGCAAAAAAGGCCTATTTTTTCTCGCCATTGGTGCATGTGCATTCGACACTCACCGTACATGAGCACTCAGACCGACCAAGGAGCCTTAATTGCTTGCGACGCAACCAGCCAGCCTTTATTGAACATGAATAATAATAACGACGTAGTATCGTATCAACTCAAGATTAACATCAAACTATGTAACATCAACATTCAATAGCAATTGTCTGAAAAGTGCACTTAATGCAGAAAACCTAACAATGAAATACACAAAATTTCGCAATTCTCTTACAAAACAGAGTAAGAAAAAATGAATTTGCAGAGACATTGGGTCAAAGTGACTCAGTTCAGGCTCTTGAGGGTAAAAATTTGTCCACGATTTAAATTTCATAATAGACCAGAATCCTGTCGAGAATTTTAAAAATTCTAAACATCCGGGACCCGGCTTTTAGTTTTACCTTTACAGATAACCATTTAAATAGCCATCGATTTTTACTGTACAACTAACTTTCAAGGTGAAAAATTTACTAAGTGGCATTTAACGAACAATAATAAAGTGGCAAGAATCCCCAAGATATTGCAAAAAACGCAGCTAAATTACTAAGTAAACTGTTTAACGTAAAATTGATAGCATTAACTTGAAATCTTCGGTTAACAATAAACACAACGACGTTATAGTTACGTCACAGCGCAAAGAACAATAGTAATTGTATAATAAGTAACTCTGTGTCTAGGTGTCCGAAAGTCGGACTCCAAATTTCATTCTAAGAATTATTTTGAGGTTAATATAACAAAGGAAAACTGTTCAGCTTCCGGAAAATTCTCGTCTGTTTTCATCTGGGCCTGTTTCAGGAATGGGCCTAATGCTGCAGCATCAATAGCACCCACCTTATTCCGGTCCTGGTCACCAAGGGAGTCAGAGACGGGAGGAGAAGGACTGGGAAGAGTGGAGAAGAGAGAGAAGGAAGCTTGAAGACGCCTGTTCAGAGAGATTTTTCTTAGAAGTGAAACATCCTTTGAAGCTGGGCTGGTGTCAGAGTGGCCGGGTTTGGGGGTCTGTGACGCTTCTTAGAGGCCACAATGGATGCTGTTTATGTAGGCCATGCCAACCATGTGACCTGACTTGCATAGTGTTATTTCTTCTCAGGATGATATATACTAAAGAATAAAAAAGGTTCACTTCTAGTAAAGAAAACACAAATGATGTTGATGCTTTCCGAAATGTAACGACATTGTGTCCTTGCCTTTTAAGGCTCATTGTGGCAGTGCTCACTGTTATAGGCACCATCTAAAATAAAGGCTGATTAAGGGGTTGACTTTCGGCAGCAGGTGCCAGCGCGCCAAATCTCCTGTGCCGTGTTGATGACAGAAGTGAAATAAAACACACAAAGTTCCAGCCATTGATCTGCAGCTATTAGCTCTGCTTTGGAGCATCACTGTAATTAGAGAGGTACTGCAGGAAAGACTTCAAATGAAGAGTCACTGCTAAACGAACCAATATGGCACCGACCGTGTCCTTTATCTAGTGGGGAGAGGAGAAACAGATCTCTTTCGGTTTAATGTATTCAGTAATAATAATAAAAATAATATTAATCAAAGGCTTTGTGAAGCAGCTGTCTGCTTTTCTTACTGAGTCATCTATGAGGCTCATTAGCAGTGAATTTATTAGATTCCCTGGTAGACCAAAAAAAAATAAGTCTCAAATTATCATGAATTTTGATTTCCAGTGCAGTTTGTTGGCAGTTCTCTATGCTAATTTGCCACTTTGCCTTTGCATTGGAACAGTCAGGCTGGCACTTTTCAAGGGTGGACGGCCTGCACTTGCCTCAGCCTCTTATGTACCCTGATGCTCTTAAGCTGATGTCACATTACATGACTTTTAGACGTAGGGCAATTGCTTATTTTGTTGCTACACCATGCCAGTTTACACAAGTAAAAAAAATCACTAGCCGTGCCACGTTTAGTGATGGCGTGCCATCCAACCAGCACAATCGGGCTCACCCCTATTTCTGACAGTCAGTAGCACGCAGGCAGTGCTGTGCAATCTCGGCCTGTTGTTTTCTTTGTATGTAAAACATGAGACATCAGACAAATGAGCTTCTCTTTTGTTTATAAAGTCCAAACACCTGAGTTCCTTATTCCTCGTCATTGCATTATATGCCTTATACTTCCCAGTGAGCGCTCATTAACTCTCAACTCTAATGCACACAGAGCAATTACGGCTGAAGACACAATCAAACATGTTTCATTTCTTTGGAGCAAGTCATGGACCACTTGGAGTCAGTTGCTGGGCATGTCACATTATGCGTCAGGATTCACCAACGACTACCACCGACTCGCTAAGATTATGTAAATGAATGTCACGACTGTGTAATGTGACATGGCCTTTAAACAAACTTGCCAAATTCTTGCTCCAAAATATCAGTGTAACCTCCTCAAGCTGCTGAACCTTTCCCTAAGCCTAATGGTTTCTTGTGTATGGTACCTAAGTCTGGATGGTGTCTGACCCAGTAAGATTTGTACAGGTTTGCCTGCAAATTAAAGCAGATCTGCTGTTTTAACCATAACCATCAGATTGGGGAGCATGCACTGGTACAGCACGCTGCCGCACCTACCACATGACGAAACAGCTTGGGATCCCAGTTGGCAACCTCCTAGGCAGACCCACCCTGTAAATGATCCTGTATCTGCCGCAGCCAGATGTTACATGGACATCCCCTTGGCTGGGTCCAGCCACTCGGGTCCTCAACAATAAGGATCCTGTGAGCTGGATCACCCTCAGGGAATCTCACCACATGGCCGTAGTGCCGTAACTGACGCCCCCTCACAATGCAGGTAATGGGCCTCATTTGGGACTCCATCATTCTGTCATAACCATAAAGGCATAGCCAAAACAGTAAATCCCATTCATCACTTAGCTCTGGTTTTGCGTGACTCAAATGTGTGGCCTAGTACTCCACGCTGATGACATGTGCTGGTCTGGTGATGCCACACAACCCCAGAGTTATATACCTGGCAGAATGATGCCTATTATTCAGATTATGATAGATTTGCTGCACACATGCTGAAAGTAGGTATCATCTTAGGTGTGACCCATATATTTAGGAAGTCACTGCGCACAGGGTGAATTCTGAAGGACTGGAAAATGGCAAATATTATCCTGTTATATAAAAAGGGTGAAGGGGCAGATCTAAGCAACTGTAGGCCAGTAAGCTTAACTTGCATCGCAGGAAAATTAATGGAAGGAATTATTAAGGATAAGATTGAGCAACACATGGCAAAAAAAGTTTTATTGAACAGTCAGCATGCGTTCAGAAGAGGGAAGTCAAGTTTTACCAGCATGCTGGAATTCTACCAGCAAGCAAGAAAAGGATATGATCAGAGTGGAGCTTTTGATATTATTTATCTGGACTTTCAGAAAAAGATGGCACGTGAGAAGTTGGGCATCAGACTAAAAGAAGTGGGAGTTCAGGATGATGTTTTTAGATGGGTGCAGAATTGGCTCAGACACAGGAAGCAGAGGGTGATGGTGAGGAGACCCTAATCAGAATTGGGTGACATTAACAGTGTTGTGCCTCAGTGGTCACTGCTAGGGCCACTCCTATTTTTAATAAATATAGATGATTTGGAAAGCAATACAAGTAACAAGCTGGTTAAGTTTGCAGATGATACCAAGATAGGAGGATTAGCAGATAATCCTTAATCTGTTAAATCGCTACAGAGGGATTTAGACAGCATACAGGCTTGAGCAGATTTGTGGCAGATGAAATTTAATGTCAGTAAATGTACAAGTAGGAAGTAAAATTATTAGGTTTGATTGCACAAAAGAAAGTCTGAATATTAAAAGTATTGCTTACGAGAAGGATTTAAGAGTCTTAATGAACACAACATTATCAACCACCAGACATCGTTCAGAAGCCATTAAGAAGGCTAACAGAATGTCAGGCTATATAGCGCCTTGATGTGTGGAGTACAAGTCCAGGGGGGTTCTGCTCAGGTCTTTATAACTCACTGGTGGGGTCTCATTTGGAGTACTGTGTGCAGTTTTGGTCTCCAGGCTACATAAAGGACATAGCAGCACTGGAAAAGGTCCAGAGAAGATCAACTGGGCTGAGTCCAGGGCTACAGGGGATGATTTATGAGGAAAGATGAACAGACTTAAACCTTTTCAGTTTAAGCAAAATGAGATTAAGAGGAGACATGACTGAAATATTCAAAATTATGAAAGGAATTAATATTGCTGATCAAGACGGTTACTTTAAAATGAGGTTATCAAGAACACGGGGACACAAATTGAAACTTATTAAGGGTAAATGTCGCACAAATGTTAGGAAATTTTCTTCACACAGAGAAGCACAGACACACAGTAAGCGACCGAGCAGAGTGGTAGACAGTAGAACCTTGGGAACTTTCAAAACTTGACTTGATGTTATTTTGAAGGAATTAAGTAGATAGGACTGGTGAGCTTTGTTGGGATGAATGGCTTGTTCCCGTCAAAATGTTTCTAATGTGCTAAACGACCTTAAGCTGATGTTTAAGGTTACATGACTTCTAGTTGGAGGAGCTGCCAGACTTGACGAATGCAGCCGCCGATCTTATTGACTGAGTGTGTTAATTTATACAACTGGAAATTGCTGGGGATATAAAATTATGTGACTTTGTGATGACCTCCCAGCGCTGTTTCACACTTCCATTGAATCGTGTGCTTGCCCTCAATTCTTACACTGTGTGGACTTTTGACTTTGGTTCCTACCACTTTGGTTTGTGTTTCTGGTTCTTCTGCTCATTGCCTTTTGTATCTTCTTCTGGTCTGTTTGTACCTATAACAGAAAATGAGTGATTAATGGAACTTGTAGTACAAACGAATGCCTCTTTCAAAGTAATACAAGATGGATACCTCTGAACAGTTGCATGTAGCACTTTAGACGCCATTTTTGTAAATGTGGTACTTCATCTACTTCCGGTTACTGGGTAGTTATCTATTTATTTGGCTGTAAGCGTTATCTGTGGCAATTCTAAAAGTGCATAAAGTCATGTGCTGACAAGCAAGAAACATACTTTATCCCAGTGTAGCAGTTCTAAGTAAACTCACCATAACAGCAAATTGAGCTAACATTAGAGCTATCTCAAAATGGATCTAAAAAATCTTGTAATTTATTTTTGAGATATCTTAAAATGAATTATAGATATTTGATAACAGGCCTACTTCAGGGTATATTACTGTAAATGCCTTTTCAGAAATCTCAAGTGCATTTCAAGATATGTTAAAATGAAATAGTGGTCAGTGTGAAACATTTGAAAGGCATTTTATAATATCTGAGATATAATTGAAGATATCTGAAAAGGACTCAGTGCAAAATGTATTTTTTTTCTAATTGAGATTCCTGTCATTTTAAAATACTAGGGAGCTTCGTCCTCTGCTCACTTTGCTTGTCAACCCCCCTGCCTGTGCTATGCGCCAGCAACTTGGCGTCTCTGCCACTCACGTATGTGGATTTCACTTTCACCAAACAACAAATCTTTCAATTCTCGCAGATACGCCTCTTCATTGGAAAGAAACACTACTCTTCCCTGATGGCAACACAAATTAGACGATCTATGAGTCTCCAAGTTAAAGTTTAAAGCCGAACAATATCTACATACTTCTGTCATATCACCTATGTCCATATTTTTGATCTCTTTTCACTGTTCTGTTATTTCACGGAGTACTAATTTCCATTTGCCAGCGCTAATGTAATCTTTACTATCATTTTTTTTGAGACTTTCGAATTTTAGTACTTTCATAATCTCTAACCTGCTCTGCATGTGTACGGCGCCAACATTTCTGAACCTCTTTACAACGTTCTACTTTGTCTTCTACTCTTTGTCTTTTATTTCCGACCCCGCTTGGAGGTGAGAGCACAGGAACTGTGTCTGACAATAGCATTCACACGAATGAGAAGTGAGTGGACCGTGGGCAGGGTTGTAAATGTTTGAGAGGAGGGTAGGACGTTTTCAAAATCTCTTGGCATAAAGTCTCGTCTTGCGGGACCTAAAATTATCTCTGAGAATGTCTCACCCCAGGATTTCCTTTTATAATAGAGAGATGTAAAAGGGCATTTAAGGTAGTTCAAAATGGTGTGTTTGTTATTTCAAGAAATCCCGAAATATGATCAAGATATCATAAATACATTTTGAAATACCTTTACAGTTACTCGAAATACACATAATTAACATACATCTTTAGATATCTCAAATTAAGTTTATAGTATCTTAAAATGAATTTTATTTCCATCCCAGGGAGTTAAAAAAATGTTTTTCAAGTGTGGAATACTAGAGTGGTACGGTTCCCCAAACCCGGACACAGACAGGCACAAAGGCACAAGTCCAAAGCAACACACGTTTATTTCCCAGGGGAGCACTTTTCCTTCGCTCCCCATCTCAATACAGTACTTCAAGCACAAAGCACACAATGCTCATCAGTGTTACCTGGAGTCACTCCCAGGTGTGGTTAAAGTCTATTGTAGGGCTCTGCAGCTCCTCCTGGTGGCCCCCATGGAACCCAACAGGGCTGTACTAAACTCCAAGTCCCAGCAGGCCCTGCAGGAATCCATGGTGCCACAGCCGCCCAGGAGGGCAGCACTCTAGCGTCCCAGGGGAAGTAGTGCCGCGCAGATACTCTCTCCCCTAGTCCTTCCATCCAGATGAAGTCCCGGCCGGGTAATGGCCAAGGCTGCCCGTCACACAAGCTATTTTCAAAACTGTTTCAAGAGTTCCAAATACATTTCAGTCTTGTATAAAGTACCCAACAGCCCTATTGGAGTAAAAGTACAGATACTTCTCTGAAAAATTACAAAAGTAAAAGTAACCTTGGGAAAGCCACTCAAGCAAAAGTTGGGGTGGCCATTCATTGAAGCCGTGTTAATGTTTGTGATGTGCCATCTGTTGGAATGACAGAGACATAGCAATTGTATAGACACACAGACACAGACTTATCCTTTAATTAATGTGGATAGTACTAAAGTAATATGTTTATATCACTTTGTGCATTCAACAAATTAGTCTTCAGTTAGTTATAAAAATATTATTCTAATTTCTAACAATTATTTGTTTTCAACTTTACTTTACAGCACACTTTTTACAACTAATTGAAAGCACAGAGAATATTTAATTCACTGAATCTTTTTGAGTTCGAACTGATTCATTACCCTAGAATGAGTCACACGAGTCTTGTTCATTTGATTCATGAACGAGGCACACAATTCTCGTTCATTTAATTTGTGAACTGAAGCATTACCTGAGAAAGAGTTCTATGGATTGCGCTTATTTGATTTGCAAAAGAGTTGCACGGCTTTGATACATGAACAAGTCACACGATTCTCGTTCATTTAATATGTGAACTGAATTATTACCCGAGAATAAGGTATATGATTCTTGTTCATTTGATTTGTAAACGACTGGCACAATTCTTACTCATTTAATTGTGAACTGAATAATTACCTGAGAAAGAATCATACAATTTTTGTTCATTTATGAGTTTTAAACTTAGTCTCTTCTTTTAATTATTCATTTTCACTATATTGTCAGGCTTTGTGCTTTCAAAGAAGTTAATATTTTAGTATATGAGTTACCAGCATGTTTAATATGTAATTTAGTAAATACAAACAATGCATAATAATTTAAATTGTGATTCATTTGCCCCCACTCTGGTGAAAGGCTTTGTTAAGTTTGATTCACCCATAATAAACAAATCGAATGAGTTGATTAATTTAATCAGGTAATTGGACAGATTCGAATCAGTAAAGTGAACCAAACATCACTAAAGCTCAGGATAATGTGAGGAGAGGTGACATGGTGAATGTCTCACAGGAAGTAAACGCACAAGCCTACCTCAGTGCATTCTGGGAATCGGCCTGCCCCATTCAGTAGGCTGATGTGAGGACAGATAACTGACGCTGGGAGTACACTTTGTCCCAAATATCCAGTTCCATTCCATATGGCTGGCTGCCATGAGGACAGGCTCTGAACACATCAGCATCAGATTGTTTTTAACCTGTTTTATTATAAAAAAGAGACAATAATTCATATATAACAGCATTAGCTGTGGAAATAACCGAGACTGGGACACCAACATCTATCCCTGCCCCAAACTTTCCGTCACACTCCTTCTGCAGGCTGTGGTGAGCCGTTAATAGAAGCGGCACCATTTAAAAATGAGACTGTCCCAGGTTCTGCCTGTCTCTATTTTAGATAATTGACTGAGCACAACATTGTACGTGTTTGCATATCCTTTTTGCTTTTAATATCTGAATAGTCATTTGTGTTTGAACATATAATGAAGTAAAAGAGAAAATGTCGCACTTCAGTAAAGCAGAAATATTTTCAAGACATGCTCATGTACAACAGAGCTGGTTTGAGCATTTTTGCTGACCTAGGTGAAGTTGTACATGGTGCTCCGCCATCCCTTTTGCTTAGAGTGGAATCATCACTGCCAGACCTGTACATAGCAAACTGGAGAGACGGGAGAGGTGCCAGTACTGGGGGGAGCCAAATATGGAGGGTTTGGATAGAAAACACTGAATTTATAATTTGAAAATGTGGAAGGAACGTATGATTACTTACAGCAACTTCTGCTTTAATAATATTGTCAAGGAAAAATACACACTTTGAAGTGTCATTTCAGAAAACACATATGGCAGGAGTTGAGCTATAGTAGCAGGTGGCTTTATTTATTTATTGTATTTAACATTTCTCTGAGAGAAAACAAAAGCACATTAGCATCACATAAACAAATTATCACTTAAACTGTAACTTTATTCTATAGCTTTCTATTTAAACTGCTTACAGTGATGGTGACAATATAGTTACAATCTTTCCAAGGCAGCTCCATAAACATACAGTATACAGTTAATTTAAGTTACCTAAATTGACAAACTTACTATAATCATACAATTCAATGAAACTGAAGTACAGTCATGACACGGCTAACAACTCAGTGCTTTAATGACGGAGCTTCCATAGAGATACAGTAAAAGGATTGAAGTGCTGTCATATTACAGTATTAATATTGTTATTAATGTATTATTATTACTTTATGTGATGTATGTGTTACGCTAATCTTAGGCTAGGCTACTTGAGATTACCTCATGCACAGAAAGCACAGATACAAATGCGGGACATTGTATCCAAAGTCAGCACAGCGAAAATGACATCAGACACAGAGGCACACTCTTGCCCCCTTAACATGCGTCCATGTCCTTAACAGCGAAATCGACCCAAGACGCACTGTCGTCATTAAGCGAGACATGGCTGTATAATGATAAACTTTAAACATTTACCCTTAATTCCTATTTACTGTATCCTCACTAATGTATGCAAATAATGCAGTTAACTATCCAATACACGAGAGTTTTTCCAGTGATAGACGGACTATGGTGAAATTTTTTGGTGTGGCATAGATGGTGTTTAACAAAGGAGAACGATATTTGCCAAGTTTTAGCTCAAGTTTTAGAATAAGATCATTCAGGAAATGATTATGTTTGAATTAAATCTGCCTTTAGCAATTCATTCAGGAGCTGCAGTCCTGATGCTGTTTCAATCGTTTAAATGCATCATTATTGTTTCTATTATTGTTGCTGGTAGATTATTATCACTGTCGTAGCAACTAAACCCCCTGTTAATGACAAGTTGGTGGCCATTGAAACAAAACAAAAGTACAAATTTGCTCTGAAAGAAAATGTATGTGGTATTGCCAGCAGCCATAGCACCTGCACTTCAGAACAGGTCATCTACTTGAAGCTAAGCATGTTCAGGCCCGGCCAGTACTTGGATGGGAGACCAACCAGGAAAAGTTGGGTTGCTGCTAGAAGAAGTGTTGGTGAGGCCATCAGGAGGCGCTTACCCTGTGGTCTGTGTGTGGATCCCAATGCCCCAGTGCAGTGATGGGGACACTGTGCTGTAAAAATGGCATCGTCCTTCAAGTGAGATGTAAAATCCAGGTCCTGATTCTCTGTGGTCATAAAACATCCCTGAGCATCCTTCATAAAAAGTAGGGTGTACCCCAATGGCCTGGCTAAACTACCCACCATGGCCATGTCATTCTGGCCCCTTAATGAGCCCCTGTCTCTAATTGTGTCACCCTTTCACCACCTAACAGCTAATGCATGGTGAGCATCCTGGCTGCCATCGCATCATCCAGGTGGAAGCTGCATATTAATGGTGGTTGAGGGGGCTCCCCACTTACTTTGAAAAGTGCTGTATAAATGTAAAGAATTATTATTATAAAGAAACAAGAAAGGTCCACATTAAGAAAAACTTTGAGAAGCTGAGTTTAGTGACACCTCAGATTTAGAAGACCACCTGTAACAGGATTGTGTAGGTCATCAGATGGTAAGACCAAATGTTGCTAGTACGCGGAAATAATATAAAATGATATTATCAGGTTAATGGGAATTAGACAGTTGTATTGTTCATACTGTTTAAAAAAATGTTGTCCCTCCCAAATTTTGCCGACCTAGGTGACCGCTCTGAAGAACAGTAACATTATTTCTACTTCGTTACTGCAATCTAAAATACATTCGACAGAATCTCTAAATCTAATCTCCCCATTTTGAGTTATCAGAAATGCATTTCAAGATATCTCAAAGTGACTTCCTCCTTATTTTAAGAAAATCTTAAAATAGATCAGAAGTCCTACTGGAACATTTACAGTAAGTGGTGTTGAAATCTCTCAAACATTGATCTGAGATATCTTAAAATCCATACTAGGTCGGTTTGAGATAGCTGAAAATATATTTGAGATACAGTATTATGAAGTGCGTTATCCATATCTCAAAACTGTGCTGCAGGTATCTTAAAATATTAAGGAACCTATTGCAAGATGTCTTGAACCGAGCTGCAGATAGCGGAATAGCTGAGCTGCATTTTAAGAGCCGTGAGTTCACCTGGAGATACCCCCGTGCGTTAATTCGCCCCGCCATACCCCGCTGCCCTCTTCGCCGAATGGCACCCCATTAACACAGCACTACTCTGCCTTGTCTTTTCCGCTGCCTTACTGAAGCGAAGATCCTTCGCAAGCCCTCGTGTTTCACGGGAACATGTCGGGTTCAGCAGAGCGGAGCTCCTTCAAGCCGTCAGACTCGCTCGCCTCCTCGGTCGGCTGTCAGTGCGCCTCGCCGCGCCGCGCCGCCACAGCTCAGCTCCGCTCGAGGTGCGCTCTGCTCTCTTTTAGGCTCAAGCTTCCCAGACTCGTGTATTAATAACTGCGGCTTTGCGGCCACAGAGGCGCTCTTAACAGCATCTCCCGATTTCCTCCATGCTGAAGGGGCTGCTCCGCAGACAGATGACCTTTTAACGCGAAGTCGTGTTTTTTAATTGAGAAAAGAAATAAATAAAAACGCAACGGAAATGTGACGCATGTAGGGACCGAATGCAGAAACGCTGAAGCTTTAAATAGACAAATTCAGGGCAAGACCCACGTTGTGGAGCAATTTACAGAGTGTGCTTCTTAGAATGTCGACTAGAGCAGACCTGACTGCTGAAAGCTTTTAGAAACTGAAATCATTTAAACCTTACAAGGCTGAAGAAAGGCATGGCTTCCAGTGCAGCTTTAAAAGACCCATCCATACATTTTCTATAAATCTCTTCAGGGTCACTGGAAACTAGCGTCAGTCCTGGCATTATGGGCAAGTGCTATGCCCACCTCAGGGCACAGTCATAAAAAATCTGTTAGGGAATAGAGACTGACTGATGAGGTGTATGTAACACATCAATACTCCAAAATCAAGGTGGTTTGTACTAAAGGTGTAAAGGACTTTTATTCAAGGCTCAGGGGGTGGGGGGGCGGTGTTTTGTTGCACACACTAAATTATAGGGACAATTATTCACACCTAAAAAACGATGGCAAGAAATTCTGAAGGTAAGCTATTGATTCACTAAAGAGATGCCAGAATGTTTGTTGTGTATAAAGCATTAAAGGGCAGCATGGTGGTGTAGTGCTTAGCCACCATTTGGTTAGAGGTTGTATATTATCCCCCTGTCTTTGTGGGTTTTTCTATGGGTGGCTCCAGCTTTCCTTCCTCAGATGAAAGACACGCACATTACGTTATTTGGCAAAATGAAATTATCACTGGTCCTAAGGTTAGTGATCCGAGCTGAATGGAGATGGGGTGCTCAAAAGACGGGACACGCTGGGGTAAAAAGAAGGGCCGGCTTTGCCAGGTTGAGCTGGAGATGTGTGCTTCTTCATCTAGGTTTCAATATCAGTGAGAAATGCAGAGGTTCTAGCTGATATCAAGTGGTCTTCTGGAGGGGAATTGTATTAAAGGCATTGCACCATAGGGCCTAGTGAGGGTGTGTACCGCAAGAAGAAGAGAGGGCCCAGCACCGATCCTTGGGGTGCCTCCATACTTGTCTGATACACCTTTGAAATGGTAGGATCTGCCCAGCAGCTGGAACTCAAACCAGATGAGGTTGCAGAGTTTGCATATTCTCCGTTTATTTGTGTGTATTTTTCTCTGTGGACTCCCCTGTTTTACTCCCACCTCCAACAGATGTTGGTGTTACACTCATTTCTGACTCTAGATGAACCCAATGTGCCCTGAGTGTGATCAGCCTGGCAAAGCAGTTTTCTCTGATGTGAGCTTACACATACATGCAGCCCCACTATCTATCCATCTTTGTCTTTCTAACCAATTTAGTCCAATTCTTGGTTGTGAGAATTTGACATTAGGTAGGAACGTATCCACTGCAGGGCACACTTGCACATCCACACTAACCCGATGGGCCTGTTTCGATTGACAATTGACCTAAAGACCCTGGCACACTACACCATTTTTGCAGCGATTTTTAGTTATAGACTTGATTAACATAATTTTCGTGAGTCGGAGTCAGTCATGGCATGCTCCCGCGCAGCCACTTGTGTAGTGTGACATCCCTAGTGACTCTCTCTAGCCAGTCTGTGACTTGCAGCGATGGACTCGGACAGCCTTGATTTTCATCTTTAGGGTGGGTTCTGTGTGTGTGTGAGAGTTGAGAATTAATGAGCTCCCATCGGGAAGTAAAATGCATGTGATGCAGCGACAAGGAATAAGGAACTCGGGTGTTTTGGACCTCATAAACAGAAGACCGCCTCGTCTGTCTGACACCTGACACCACCAGGGCAGAGACTACAGTGGAACTTGCCGAACCCGGAAAAGCATTTCCAGTGCAAAAGGTCGAAGGTGTCATAAATAAACGTTATTCCTTTTATGTTATGTTCTGGATGACCGTTTTTATTAAGAAGGCACCACCGAGGTTTTGAGCTACTTTGTATTTATTTGGACAAAGTTTGATTTTTATTTTTGTCATTACAGTCTTTTGTTTAAGCGGCATGTGGGTTACGTGGCAAGCGGCAATTCAATGACGTCTGCAGAAATTCCCCAATAAATTCAGTGGCTACACAACGTAGCTTCATCCCTCAGTGGATAACTTCTATCTGAAATCCTTCTAGAGTTGTTCATTTATTTATCTGTCAGATAAGCCCAGCACTCGGTTCCTTTTTGGTTTTTAACTTCCTACTTTTCTCTGCTGTTCTTTTTCCGGTTTTTCCACCACCACCTGATCAAGGCACCATGCATCCCCCTCATTGATGGATTGAAGGCAGAACCCTAGATGTCCACGTGACCATCATCATCAAATTCTTTCATGTGAAGCCTGAAAGCCATAAGATAGATAGATAGATAGATAAAGACACTATATGATAGATAGATAGATAGACAGATAGATAGATAGATAGATAAAGACACTATATGATAGATAGACAGATAGATAGATAGATAGATACTTTTTTAATCCCAATGGGAAATTCACATGCTTCAGCAGCAGCATACTGATAAAGAACAATATTAAATTAAAGAGTGATAATGAAGGTATCCAGGGGACGAGTCCACATAAAAGGACTGATTGAGATCATTTATGGTTAGGTAGAATGCCCAGTGGGGGTGGGGTGGTCTCCTGGCTGTGGAACCCCTGCAGATTTTCTTTTTTTTTTTGCTTTGCGCTGTCCCCACATCATAAACTCAATGGGGGAAGAGCAAAAGCTTTAGATTTTTGAAAAATTGCAATCTCAGTTTTCGACGGTTCTCATTGTTTTAGGGGTCCCTTGATACCTACGCTAAAATGGCTGGATGGAAAAATAAAAAACCCTAAAGTTAAGCCTGTTATGAGATGATGATGAGCTGATTAGTTTTTGAGCCAAATCGTGCAAGTGACAGAGGCAATCTAGAGGCACCCTCAAGTACTGTAATTCTGCAATTAATTATCAATTCTTCTCATCAATTGCTATCGTAATGACCTATTTTATGATCAGAAAGATCAGCATCAGAGCAGTAAATAATTACTGACATGTTATACAATAGTTCAGGTAACTTAACTCCTAGGGCAGAAAGCCTATTTACGTTCACGTCCAAATTGTTTTGTGTTTTCTGTCCTCCTGGCCATTGGACCTTACATTATTCTTTTTAACTTAGCATTGCTTAATCTTATTTTTGTCACATATAAAATTTTCTTTCTTCATCTTCTAAACCATTTGTATGAAAATGTGCTATATAAATAAATGTTGTTGTTGTTCTGTTCCAATTTGTGCATGTGATTTCTTTACTGATTATTCACAATCTTGTTTTGGTTCTGACCTTTGCCCCTCGCTCATTCTCGGTCTGCCTGACGCTCCTCGTAATAATTTCTGGAGACACTGTCTCTATAGCAGGCTTGTGATACTTGTGGAAAGTCGTCACAGAATCCTGTAATTTGGTATCCTCAGGCAATGAGATCAACAACTGTTAGTCATCAAGTTTGACATCTGTACCAACTAGGAGTTGAAAAAACCAGGCAGACATGAGGAGAACATGCAAACTCCACACAGACAGAGACATCTGGGATTTGAACGCAGTGCCCTGCTCACTACTCCTGACGTCACACATCCCCCCATTCCCTCGGCCCACAGCCTCTGTCTCCGATTAGTGTGAGTATATCGCTCCTGCAAGCGAACTATGATTCTTAGCACGATGAGAGAAGTCGCAACTGGAATTTTCAAGCAAATTCTAGAAAAAAGCCAATCGAAATCCGTTAAGTGGTTCTCTCATTCGCTAGCTAAGCGGATGTAAGAAATGCCCCGAGGCTGGCACATGAGTGAGGAGGGTCCTGTCCCGCTGTGTCTGTCTCGGATTCGCACAAATAAATTGGTACTGCAAGTGATAATTAGCGCGATGAGAGAGGTCGCAAAATCAACCAGAATGTTCAAACAAATTATAGAAATGAAAATATATATATACAGTATATAATATTTAGGAAGTTGAGATATGAAGCAGTTTGTGTCCATGAACTGGATTAAGGAGAGTTCAGTGGGTGGGCAGGTAGATATGACACAAGGGCTGGTAAATTGCAGGCATCATGGCTCTAATTTTGAGACCACACTTCAGATTGTCATTGGCACAGCTATGATATGAACGAGACCACTAATGTGGTCAGGGATTTTTTATTTTATTTTATTTGTTGTTTATACCTTTATTGAACCAGGAAGTTCCATTGAGATTAAAATCTCTTTTACAAGAGAGACCTGGCCAAGCTAGCAGCTGTACAAACTCACAACATATTAAAACGCAACACATATTCAGTGTAATTTACAATAATTACAATTCAGTGTAAACGTATAAAGAATAAAGAATGCAATGATGCGTAAGAGATTTTGCATTTGTAATAAAACACTGAGATATATGGTACACTAAATCAAGGCTCCGTAAGACGGAGGAAGGATATGAAGGTGTGAGGTCGGGATGCCCCACCGCAAGAGTCACAGTCAACAGCAGAAGGTGCCTGTCAGGCTGCAGGAATATTCCTTTAGCTTGACTGGATGACAGCTTCATTTTGTGCACTCCATGTGACAGGTTTTGTTTCAGAAAGAGCAGAGATGGTGGTGAGCATGGATGGCCATTACCGAAAAAGTTAACTTCCAAAGCAAGTAATAAATAACCTTGTGACTCAACTACACAAATCTACGTAACAATGGGCGAGGACTGAACCCTACTGAAGTTAGCCGTCATCTTGCTTACTGTTTTTCCTTTATTATCATCATCAGCTGACACCCTCTTTCAAGCTCCTCTGCACTTTCTGACGGCCCAAACTCTGCTCAGAGTTTTCATCAACTGCCGTTTTGTTGCTTTACACAGGTTGCCCCCTAAATCTTGTTCCCCCACTCTCCACTTTCCGTGGTCCTCCAATTCTTCCTATTTCTGAATTAGTAGGATACAATCAGACATTCGCGAAGTCTGTGTGTGTGTGTGTGTGTATGTTTGTGGGAACAAATCAAAAAACAATGTTCCCCTCCCACTAGTTGGAGGATTTGCCCTGGCTAACACTTTGTCTTGGGAGCTGCAAATTACACGTTGCATATGCATAACAAGTCGGTTGAGCGCAAATGATGCATTAAGGAAAGTGCTTAGGGGGAGACGAGGCTTGTGGGCTCTTTAGTAAACTCAGTTAATAAACTATTAGAATACTCTAGAAGGACCGTGCGTGCGAGTGTTAATTTCCTTGCACAGTGCTCCACAGATGTGTATGATCACAGCCGATGCCCTCGGTAGGTGGACGTACACATCTTTCAAGGCTCTGCCAGCCGATAAGATGCTATAAAAGGAATTCGGAGTTCAACATCCAACATGCCAATCACAGTCCCCGCTGCTGGATTATTTCATTGATACGCACGAAAGCAGATCATTAGACCTGGAGACCAAGCGGGAATCTAGCTGTGCGGCGAAATGTTTGTGCCTTTGCTATGATTATGAGGAATGTAGCTGTCTGCATCGCCGTCAGAACTGCATTGGATAGAAGAAGAGAAATTGCAAAACAGTGCCATCCAGGTGTAGTTTATTTCCATTTTGTGTGCATATTGGCATTTTCATTTCATTTTCCCTCCTCATATCGCAGGTCTATGTTTACAAAGAGAGAGTACTGGGATGGAGCGAAACATTTCAGCCTCAGATATTCAGAAGATGTACACTTTCTAGCCATTCCTGACCACAAGCTGACCGCTTTCAGAGTGGTGGCCTGCATGCATCTGAGCGTCAGGATGTCTGGGAGCTCGATAACTCAAGAACAAGCCACTCAACCTGAGTGACACTTAGCACAGTTGATTGTCAGGGTGCTGTTGATTTTAAGTGAAATCGCTCTAGTACAGTTGGCCCTGGTAATATATATACATTACACACATGGACAGTGTTCACCTCCTTAGAGGTTTTCACATTTTATTGTTATACCACATAGAATGGCAATGGATTTAATTCGGCTTTTGACACTGATCAACAGAAATCAGGTCAGGTCAGGTCAGGTTGGGGAGCATGCACCGGTACAGTGCATTGATGCACCCAACACACAATGAAACAGTTCGGGAACCTGTTTGGCAACTCCCCAGGCAGACATGTGGTCCAGTCCCACCCTCCGGAAATGACCATCTATCTGCCGTAGTCAGGTGATACGTGGGCATCCCCTTGGCCTGGTCCAGCCACTCAAGTCCTCAACAAAGAGGATCCTGTGAGCTGGATCACCCTCTGGGAATTGCGCCACATAGCCATAGTGCCGTAACTGACGTTCCCTTACAATGCAGGTAATGCGCCTCATGTGGGACTCCATGAGCAACTGCTCATTCGACACAAAGTCAAACCAGTGGTACTCAAGGATTCTCTAAAGAGACACAGTACCGAAGGAGTCCAGTCTTCATTTCAGGTCACATCCATGTCTCGTAACCATATAGCAAGACAGGAAGCACCAGGACTCTAAAAATTTGGACCGGTGTCCCTTTACATAGATATTAGGAGCGCCACACACCCCTTTCCAGTGACCTCATGACCCCCCATGCTGTCCCAGTCCATCTACTGCCTTCGTAGGAAGAGTCACCAGAGACATGAATGTCACTGCCAGGGTAAGTAAACCTCTCAACAAGGTCAACACTCTTTCCGCAAATAGACACACTGCTGATGGCTGTGCCCAAGAGGTCATTAAAGGCCTGGATCTTGGTTTTTATCCAGGACACTCACAAGCCCAGACACTCAGACTCCTCGCTCAGTCTCTCGAGCGCCCTGATCAGAGTCTTCATTGACTCCTCAAAGATAACAGCATCATCCATAAAGTCAGCCAGTGAATCTTTCTTCACCAACAGATGCCCCACAGCCGCTGGACCCCATGACCTTGCCCACCACCCAGTCCATACAAGCATTGAACAGAGGAGCAGAACAGACCCCTGATGAACCCCAGAGTCAGCTGGGAAAAACGCTGAGGTTCTGCCTCCACTCTGCACTGCACTCACTGTACCAGGAGAGCCATGATATCCAGCAACTTCGGGGGGGATCCTGCAAAGTCTCAGGATTTCGATTCTTGTAAAACATTCAACTCAGTTGATGAAGCTGCCCTGTAGGATTCTTTATTGTCAAAATATGTCTCTGTGAAGTGATGTAAACTAGTTAAAAACAGCAAATCAAATTATATCTACCAGCTTTGCACGTCTTCTTCACGCTGCCATTTTTACTCATTCTTCTTTGTAAAATTGCCTAGGCTCTGTCAGGTTGCATGTTGATTGCGAGTGAACAGCCTTTTTCAAGTCCAAGTCTCAATTTCTCATTTGGATTGAATTCTGGACTCTGACTCAGTTGCTCCAGGACAGTAACATTCTTGTTTTGAAGCCATTCCTGTGTGCCATTCCTTGGGGTCATCATCATGCTGGTGATAAGGACAGGGTCCCAGGATTATTGTGAGCACCTGCACTAGGTGGCGTTAACATGAAAACGCAAAGACAGAAATACATGAAAGGAAAATCAAATACCCAAACCGTAACCCTGACTGCCCAATTTTTGCCTCTAACTGTAACACAAAGAGAGAAAATCATTTACTTGAGATAATCCAGCGAGGGATACTGGACCATATTTAACCTGGGGGTACCTCTAAATTGACCTGTGAAGATGAGGAATCTGACCAGTCAGAAAGCATGTAGCACCATGGCGCTGTGATCATATAATGGCCTGACAGCGGCTGAGACAAATAACGCAAGTAAAAAACAAAACTAAAATCTGCAACATACAAAAGTTGGAAAACATATCTTCCCCCAAGGAGCTTCTTGCGTACTGCATTAAGTTTTTCTCCAGGATTTTCCTGTATTTTACTCCATTCGTTTTACTTTCACAAGCCTTCGAGGGCCTGCTGCAGAGAAGCATTCTCAGACCCTGATGCTGGCACCACCATTTTGATAATGTGCAGTGTAAAATGGCATTTTGTTTGATGGCCAAAAAGCTCAATTTTAGTCTCATGAGACCACAGAACCTTCGTCTGCTATGTGCCTGGGATGAAGCACTCAGATAACAGTTGTCTGCAGTCTCTGCAGCCCGAGTCACTGTAGCTTGTGACTCCTTTTGAGTTCTCGCAGGTCTCTTGGTGGCCTCCCTCACTTGCTGTCTTCTTGCACGATCACTCCGTTTTTGTACTTTGCCTGCTCTTGCTGATTTCCAGCTGTACCAGACACTTTCCATGTCTTAATGTTTGATTTTATCTGGACTCAATTCAATTCAGTTCAATTCTTTATTGTCATGCGTACAAGTACAAGTACCATGTACTGTACAATGAAATACTTGCATGTGCCCCTGCAGACAGTGAACATAGACAAAAAAACACACACACAATAAATAAATGAATATAAATAAGTAAATAAATAAAACCAGAATCCTAGGAATAGATCTAGACAGTGGCACAAGTATATGTGTAGGTAGCAGTGGAGGTGACACAAGGTTACTGATTGTTCATGAGTCTGATTGCAGCTGGGTAGAAACTGTTCCTGAGCCTGAAGGTGTGCGTCCGAATTGACTTTAATCGCTACCCAGATGGGAGGCGGGTGAAAAGTGACAGTGCAAGGTGGCTGGGGTCCCGCCTGATACGGTTCACTTTCCTGAGACAGCGTGTAGTATGGATATTATGAATATTCAGTAACTTGGCTATTTTCTTGCCTCCATCCCCTGTCTTTTCAGTCACCTTTTCACAGAGTTACTTGGAGTGCTCTGTTCATTGTTCAGGTTAGGCTGCCATACTGACTTGCCACCAGCTGGACCGGCCACATACAGGAGCATTTATATGACACTCAATGGAAATGCCAGACAGGTGATCTCCATTGAACTAATTCTGTGACTTCTAAAAGAAATTGGCTGCACTGGTGTTGATTTAGGGGTGTCCTATAAAAAGAACAAATACTTAAGAGATCAATTTTTTTGTGCTTTACATTTATAATTGCAGTGACCTGTTTTCTCTTTAAAATTAAAGAGTCCTTTTCTGTTCTGTTGTCAGTGTCAAAAAAGTCATTCAGTTGTGAATAATAATAAAATGCAAGAAATTTCAAAGAGAGAAAATCTTTTACTTGAGATAATCTAGCGAAGGATACTGGACCATACATTTACATTTATTTTAAAATGTGAGAAATTTCAAGGGATGAATATTTTTATAGGCCCTATGTTACGATTATATGGAAAAGCATTTTTGATTCAATTTATCGTCGCCAGTTCATCTAACACACATTGCTTTTCATAACTGGTTTTATTCTAAAATAAATTCTTTGGCCAATGCTGTTTTTCCTTCTGAATCCACAGGCGTTTTTTGTTCTACAACGCATCTCTGCCACAGGCGCAGAATTCTTTGTGCTTTAATTTCTGTTTACCACAGAGTCATATGAGTGTGAAATCACGATCACATCTCCACCCTGCAGTTGTAGATTTTAACGCTTTGGGTGAGTCACACAGTTCTGAACAGCTTGTGCTGGAGTTCTTGGGCTCAGAAATCAGACTTTCATGCAAGGCCTCGATTGTCGTTTTAACTTTCCTTTGGTATCCGTCGGCCACTGACCTTAGAGGGGGTTCACAAGTTTTTGGAATTTTTAAAGAGAGTGTTTCTTATCAGAATCAAAGCTTTGTTTTTATCTAGAAAGTCTTGTGTGTTATAAGTTTTGGATTGTCTGATGCACGAAAGGCATTTAGTCAAAGAGAGACATTTAAATCAATTATTTTTAAAAATGATCACCTGACTAGTGCTGGTGTATCTGTCTTCTGCCTCTTGGACCTCTGCAAACTCTCCTGTGCTCCACTGTGGCAGTTAACTGTGTTGCTCCTGCATTCAAATGGCTGAAAAAATACTGCCACCCAGTGGTCTTGTGTCGCTATTAGATTTTAATCTCATCCTTCCATCCGTTTTCTAACTTGCATAATGCAGTTCATGGTTTCAGGTGATGGAATCTATTAAAAGCAATAGTCGGATGGGATAAGCTTTGAGGACATATGTCTGTAAAGTCACTGTTTCCACAGTTTGTATAGCACTCTTCACTGAGTTCAGGTGCAGAGCGCTGGGAGCAATTCTCAGTTAAAATACAAGTACAGATTATACTAGCTACTAAATGTAGAATTGGTACAAATATAAATGCATATTTGTTAAAACACACAAAGAACAAGGTAGAAACTGACTAAACAGAAATGGAAACCAACAATACCTGTCCATTATTTTATTGATGGAACTATGGCCAGTTGACAACTGTGGAGAAAGTCACCTTCCTGGAGACCTCGGCCAACTGAATGCCTACACACTCCCAAATTTGTGACAGTATGGGTTGGCTCCACACTCCTTGTATGTTCAGGGACCCTCTTGAACCCGCCACCGTCAATAACGTAACCACGGCTGAGCTGGGCAAATGAGGACACTCACACAGCAAAGGGTAGGTGCATAAGTGAAACGGTGCTTTTATTGTTACAATCAGAAAAAACAGTGTCCAACAGTGCAGGGCTTCAAATGTTGAATAAATAAATAATCTTTAAAAAGGGAACTGTAGAGGTTAAAATTCAGAATAAATAAATCCATAAAATGAAGGTTAAAACACAGCAGGAATCTTCTCTAAAAATCTCAGTCCCTGGTGCTTCCCTTTAAAACTGACATCTCCCCGGCTTACCCTGCTCGGGTCTCACTGTGTGGGGAGACGTCTTCAAGCAGGTACAGCCAACTGTCATCTACAGGCCCGGGTCCCTGTGGTCCATGCCTCTCTGCAGGGCTCCTAATCCAAGCCTCACCTCGCTCCATCTCCTGCTGCCTCATCCCAGATTTACGCAGGATTGAGCACCTGGTCAATCCAGCTCCTTGATCACTCGGCTGGTGTGGCCACCTTCAGCCCCAAGTGTCGGCCATACTCGTCCCAGAGGGGCTCTTCTCCTGGCTGCCTGCCATCTTTCACTCTCTCTCTTTCTGTTTCGCTCACTCGCTCTCACACCAGCTCTCTCACATTCCCACTGTGGACTATGGCCGGCAACTTATCCCGGCCAATACCCCCAAGCCGCCAGATGGAGCCCTCCCTGCGACGTGGAGATGGCTCCAGCAGGGCATCATGGACTTTGGAGTTTTAATGCACAGCCCTGCTGGATAACGTCGGGGCCACCAGGGGACGCTGCAGGGGGGCCCAGAGATGTATATTTTCCATACAGCCCGGAAGTACAGTATGTCCCAGTCACGGGGACAGAAGAAATGACATACTTCCGGTTTGAAGAAAAAGGAGTTTTCATCCGACCTGGAAGTGTTGCAAGTCACATGGACAGAGAGAGAGAAACACTTCCAGGTCAAGGACTTTAAAAGGACTATGGGAAACCCCAGCGGGTTGAGCTGAGTTGGGAGGAAGGGTGGCAACGCGTCTGGGAGTGGAGGATTTGTAATATTGATTATTGATTTATTGTTTATGAGTATTGTGGAGTGGAGGGTGCTTTGTGCACTGTATTATACAAATAAATTTAATATTTGGACTTTTATCTGGTGTCTGGTGTCTGGTCCGAGGGTTCAAGGGGACGACAGCGCCCCCTATCTGTCACACCACCTTTCTTTTCTCCCTTCTTTAACCTCCGTCTCCTCTCTGTTGTTTCTTCTTTTTTCTCCAATGACCCCTCTCTCATACCAGCTCCCCCTTATGTGCCTCTGTGGGGCATTTGAATTGCATACCGCGGACTGCCAATGGAGCCATCCAGACAGATTACACCCTCACGTGCAGATAGATGCGCTCCATCTCAATCACTCCACCAACTTCCAGCAGCCGCATGAGCACACACACCCAACCATGGAGAGCGAGCTGGCTATTTATTTATGTATGTATGTAACAACTGACCACTTGCTGCTTAGTTGTGGACCCACAGGGGAGGATGAGAGAATCTTTCTATCCAATGATTCCAATATTCCTTTATCTGAAATGACTTTTATCAGTGCAGGAGAGAAGTCTGGCAGTAGAGCAGCAATCCAGACACCAAGAAGAGAAACAGAATAGAGGAGGGTTAGTACCGGTCTGTTAATATTGTGATACGTGTTACTTCTGTACAAATGACTAAGAAACAGAAAGTTACTAGTGAAAAAGGGTCAAGAAAAGCTTCAAGCTTACAAAATGTGATTGTCAGGTAAACGTCAGTCTCCCTGCTGGTACTGGGTTTTTGTGTGTGCTTGCTGTGTTTGTATCACACTGTTTACTTTGTGTAAGTGACGCTGCTTCTTCTCGTAAAGAGTTTTGAGGTGTTGAATACCTTTTGGTGGAATGGCGCTATATATAATAAAGACTAGATGGATGATATTTGGCTTGGTGCCCCCCAAATTGTTTTTGTATAGGAGAAAGACTTGATAACATACATCTGTTGGAAAAAAAAATCATTGTGGACGCAATCAAATGTAATTTACAGGAATCCCAACACTGCTTCAAAGACGGCAAACTCCAAGTAAAATGTGCCTGTCGTCACACACACACATATACTGACAACTCATCCGCCTTTCTAGAAAGACATCAGATAAACAACAAGAAGATTTTAGTACGTTTACGGCTCTCCTGCTGAGAAGGAGACGTTTTAAGATAATATAATGGAGACGAAGAAAAGAGATTAGCTGGTGACAAGGGGAACGGCAGAAATGTTAGAATGAATGCGGAGAAAATCAATTTGATTAGTGCTGTGATTTTTGTTTCAACATGGCAGGTCAAAATTAAACACGGTGCTGACAGGTGGTGCAGCGTGTGTGTGGGTGCCAATTCTTTATGTGTGTGGGCGTGTCCAGGGGTGTGGCCTCATTCAGGATCAACACAAAAGCACACTGACGACACCAGCAGTGCACCTTGCCACAAGACAAAGACAACTCTTAAAAGTGTTTAAAAAACATCCAAGGAAGAGGATGCCATTGTGCCACTGTGGTCACCATTGACTTGTATTCTGTCATAAACTTTTTTTTTTATCTCTTGTTCTTCATGAAAACATGCGATAAAATTTTTTTCTCAGTCTTTGTTACAAAACACATGGGGTTAGTAACAAGTAAAAAACTAAAAGTATAATTTTTGAGTATAATAGTATAATCTATTTCAACGAATTGATGCAGAACAGAGCTCCAAACTTCTGAAATAAGAGACAGGGAAAAAAATTTAAATAATCAGTTTGAATGAGTTACACAATCCATTTGAATGAGTTACGCAATTTGAACTGATTTTGTTTTTGTTTTATTGTTTTGCTTGTCACTTGCAGGGCTCTGTAAAATAAGAACACAGTTTAGTTTACTTATTTCCCTTTGGTCACACACATGCTGATGCCGCTCATCTTCTTAGCAGCTGTGGTCACTCTCAGTTCATCCATCTATTCCACTCATCTTGTTCAGAGTACTGGGAAGTTTGTGCCTATACTGGGCACACAAGGAGCATGTTGGCTTAAATTCCTGCGTTAGCAAAGTACCAGCAGTTCCTTAGTTGATCTCCTTCTGGCTACACTTGACTCCACAATATACAGTAGGGTGACCAACACATAGTAGCTGCCAAGAGATACTCAAGGTCTCCTTTCATTGGCCTAAATTTTTCTGAAAATGAGAGAGAACCGTTGGCCCTAACCAGTTTCCTTTCTTAACCAATCTTGTGAGCCTCGTCTTACCTTCAGAACTCTTACAATGACCCTCGTCATTACTGCTGTCTTTCATAACACTATGGAACAGGGCCTCTAGGAGTCTGAATGGAAGAAGAGCTGATGGACTCCATGTTCTCAATGCTTCTAGCGTTCTCATGGAGGGCTGCAGAGAGTTGCCTCAGTTCTGCTTTTAAAAATGAGTGTAATGAAGAAAGTTTAAAATTTCAGCAACACAACACACAGCAGATGTTTATTGAATATGCAAGCAGGACATTTAATTTTGGCATGTTTTATTGTGTCATGATTAAAAATATATTAACTAAATGACTGATTGCTTTTCAAGATCAAGTTCAAAAGTTTATTGTCATGTGCACAGTAAGGAAACACGTTTCCCTGTACAATGAAATTCTTTATTTGCTGTCCACACCAAATGACAAAACCAACGTATTAAAATAAACATACTGTAAGTAGCGGATAGATAATAAGTAACAGAGGCAGCATAAAGTATAAAAACAGAATAGAAGTATAAAGTGTAATGTGCAGGTAGGTGTGTGATGGACAAGTCAAATACAGTTGTGTGAGGTGGATAGAATGAGGTGAACCATGGTTATAAACGCCAGTCAGTTATTTAGGAGTCTAATGGCCTTGGGAAAGAAAAAGTTCTTTAGCCTGAAAGTCCTGCATTTCAAACTTCTATACTTCCTGCCTGTGGGTAGAAGTGTGAACAGTTCGTGTTGGGGGTGGGTGGGGTCCCTGAGGTGGGTGGGGTCCCTGAGGATCGAGGCAGTTCTCCTGCGGATTCTACAGTTGTAGATGCTCTGCAGAGAGGGCAGTGGGGTCCTGGTGATCTTCTCAGCAGTCTTTACCACTCCCTGCAGGTGTTTGTGGTCCATAGCAGTAGTGTTGCTGCACCACACAGTGATGCAGCTGGTCAAGATGCTTTTAACAATGCAGCTGTAAAAGTTGCTGAGGATCTTAGTCAACATAAAAAACTTCCTCAGCCTCCTCAGAAAGTACAGACGCTGCTGGGCCCTCTTGACCAGCTGTGTGGTGTTAAGTGTCCAAGTGAGGTCCTCACTGATGTAGACACCCAGGTATTTAACGCTGTTCACCCTGTCCACTTCAAGCCCTTGGATGAACAATGGCCAGTGAGGTTGCCTCCCCTTCCTCATGTCCACTATCATCTCCTTTGTCTTATCTGTGTTGAGAGTGAGGTTGTTGTCCTCACACCATGACACCAGACTCTCCACCTCCCTCCTGTAGGCCACCTTGTACCCTCCAGTGATACGTCCTATCACTGCAGGGTTGCCTGCAAACTTTAGGATGATGTTGTCTTTGTGGGAGGCGACACAGTCGTGGGTGAACAGGGTGTAGAGGATGGGGCTGAGGACGCATCCCTATGGGGTGCCTGTGTTTGTGATAATGATGGCCGAAATTCTATTACCAATCCTGACAGACTGGGGCCTGCCAGTCAGAAAGTCTAGGAGCCAGTCACAGAGGGTGGGGTGCAGGCTAAGTGCAGACAGTTTATGGGGGAGTTAATGGGGGATAACCGTGTTAAAGGCAGAGCTGTAGTCAACAAAGAGCATCCTGATGTAGGAGTCTTTGTTCTCCAGATGGGAGAGGGAATAATGTAGTGCAGCCGTGATGGCATCTGAGGTGGACCTATTGGGCCGGTAGGCATACTGCAGGGGGTCCAGAGTATCCGGTATGCTGCTCTGAATGTGGGCCAGCACCACTCTTTCAAAACACTTCATGATGATTGAAGTGAGTGCTACCGGCCTGAAGTCATTCAAGCAGGTGGGTGGGCTTTTTTTTTGGCAAGGGGGACGATGATCGTAGTCTTAAAGCAGGATGGAACGATGCTCTTACTGAGGGAAAGGTTGAAGATGGAGCAGAGAACATCAGCCACCTTGTTGGCAGATGCTCTGAGAGCCCGCCCAGGGATGTTGTCTGGTCCTGCTTCCTTACAGGGGTTGATCTTCCTTAGTGCTTTGTGTGCCTGACCAGAAGAGACCATTGGTATGGGTGATCCAGGTGTGTGTGTGCCTCCACTCTGTGCTGTTGCTGGATGTCTCAAAGCGGGTGTAGAAAGTGTTGAGATATTCCGGTAGACTGTCTGTGGAGGTGATTGTGCTGGTGGTTGTCCTGTAGTCTGTGGTGTGTGTAGGTCCTGCCACATACGTCCAAAGTCAGCAGTAGAATAGAAGCCCTCCGGCTTCTCTCTGTAGTGCCTCTTGGCTGCTGTGATAGCTTTTCTTAGTCCGTACTTCGCAGCTTTGTACTCCGTCTCAGTGCCTGATCTAAATGCAAGAGAGCGGGCATGCAGCATGTACCTGACTGTTTATCCAGGGCTTCTGGTTTGGGAATTTCCTGACTGGTATTGTGGGCAGGATGTTGTCAATACAGGTGCAAATGTACCCAGTCACATACTCAGCATAATCCTGTATGCTGATAGAAGAGTCCTCTAGAGTGGCTGCAACCCTGAACACATCCCAGTCTGTCCGAGCAAAACAGTCCTGCAGGGTTCTCTCAGTCTCTGGGGTCCAAAGTTTAACTTGCTTAATGATAGGGTTTGTTTGTTTCAGTCTTTGTCTGTAGGCTGGGTACAGGTGCAGAGAGATGTGGTCCGATTGTCTGAAGTGGGGGTGTGGTGCAGCCCTGTATGCACCGCGTATGGTGCTGTAAACATGATCCAGTGTGTTCTTCTCATGGGTGGGAATGTTCACGTGTTGGTGGTATTTAGGAAGTACAGTCCGTAAATTGCACTGATTATATTCGCCAACTGCGATAAAAACAGCATCGGGATGAGCCGTCTCTGATGCGCTGATGACGTCTTGGAGTTTGCCGAGCGCTGCCGCGCAGTTAGCTCACGGGGGGGATGTAAACAGCGGCCAAAAACACAGCAATGAATTCCCTTGGTAGATAATATGTTTGGAATTTCAGCAGTAAAAATTCCCCATCTTGTGAGCAGTACTTATAAACAGTCCGTACGTCTCCACACCACGAGTTGTTAATAAACACACACACACACACACCTTTAACTTTACCGGAGGCTGCAGTGCGATCTCCTCGGTGCACGGAGTGAGTCTGTAGCTGAACGGCACATTCTGGGACTTTGTCCGAAATCCAGGTCTCGGTGAAAATTAGATGTAGATTAAATGTAATCCTGGCTCTTAGCTCATCCAGTTTGTTTTCCAGAGACTGCACGTTGGCTAGCAAGAGGCTGGGTAGCGGTGGTCGGCTTTTAGCCTAGCGTGGATCCCTCCCCTCTTGCCTCACTTGCGTCGCCGTCTCCGGAGCACTCTCCTGGGGTCAGCTTGGTCACTCGAGCTGAGTGCTACGGGGTCTTCCTGGGTGTGGTTGTGGTGTTGGCTGCGGGACTGAGCAATGAACTGTAGCTCAGATAGTATAAAACCGGTAAATTCCAGGGGACTGCGTGAGTTAGCAATGTCCAGCAATGCCTGTCTGCTGTATGATAGTAGTGCAAAGTATTTGTGCGCTGTAGAGAAGGCGAAAAACAAAAACACAAGACAAAATGGAATGGAGCGAGCAAACATGTCTGCCACGGAGGGCGCCATGCTTGACCCTCGACATGCCATTTTTATGTCAGTTTAAAAACGCAATACAAAAGCGCATTGCATTTTAATTCACGTCAATAGATCGTGCGCCATAGCTAAAAGCAAAGCAGACAATACTGTATTCCGGTACTTGAGCCAGCAGTGTCTTTTTTTTAATTATTTCCTTTTGCAGTATATTTCCTGCAGTGTAAACAAAGAGCAGCGAGTGGAGGATTGTTTTATCAGTGAAGGAAAGGCGATTGGTATATTAGCTTTTACGTTAAAGAAAGCGGAGTAATAAACTGAAAAAAAAGTTTGGAGAAGTCGTCCTGTGCAACTAGAAAAGCTACTTTAAGGGATTCAGACCTTTATTTTGTCCTTTAATTTAAAATGGACATCGCATGAGTTTGGACAGCGTGCTTGTTTAAAATGCACTTTTAATTAGAGAAAGAAAAGATGAAATTGCTGCATAGTAAACAACAGGCTTTTTTTTTTTTAAAGATTTGTACTGTGTTCATTATTTGTTGCTGTGTGTCATACAGTATAAGTTTTGTTAAGAAACAAGCACTGCATAATTAAAATGGTAATCTATATTTATAATTACACCTTAAGAATTACGAAAGCTAGCTGATACACTGAAGAAAAGAACACACACCTTTATAAATCTAGTAAATGAATATTTTAACAGCAAAAAGCTGTAGTGCAATTATGATTAAAATGTATAAGTGCATGTATATTAACATTTAAGCAGCATTTAATTGCCTATATTAATTAAATGATTGTGTGAGAATATATCATTTTTTTAGTTATTAGAGAAATGGTGAAAACTGCTTTTTTTAATTAAGCCTTGTTTCAGATAGGTACATTACAGAAAAACAATATGACAGCTTGTAATTATGAGAAGCGTTTTATTTTCTTTTTTGCCATATGTATTATGGATAAATATTTTTGTACATATTTTATTAGTTAAAGTATGTATTTTAAGGAAATTTTATTTATCTTAGTATTTTATGGTCATCGAACAATAAGCCTACAGAATTTCGTTTTGTTAATAAAAGTGAACAGTTAACACCACTGGTCCATAGTTTAATTATAAAAATATATTTTAATAAAGGAAACTTCTTTTTGTCTGGTTATGCAGGAGATTAGTGTTAAAAGTATTTTAAAGGGATAATGAAAAATGAAAATCAGTATCAAAATTGGGCAATCAAATAACATGAAATGGGTGATCATATTGTCTTTTAAAATTCTGATTGGAGCATCGCTATTCCAAATGATTCCTTCTGCTAAGGCAGCATGTCTCTGCTGAGGGATCAATTGTGAGGTAGCGGTGGGTTTTCGTGCCATCATTAAGCCTTTTCCAAGTCTGTGAGGTACTCTGTCATTATTAAAAACTGTAGGTTTTTTAAGCATACAGTCAAGATGCTGTACATACCAGTGATTCGTTTTAGTTTAAACTATTTAAGCTTTGTGATTTTACAATACAAAAATATTGCTTCAGTGTCACTTTATTATTAAGTCAGAAATGTTTTTCTGTAAAATAAGCAGTAAAGCATTATGCATTTTTTCCCATATTTCTGTTAAAGGGCTTTTTCAGTGCAAGTTTTGTCTACATACAAAGAGTACTCCTTTGTAACCCATGGTTGGCCTGTATATGCAGTACCATGGTGTCACAGCCACTAGTCTGATCACTACAAAGTCCTTTAGAACCAACACATTTAAACCGTGTGTAAACGCACTGTCAGTCTTTCTCTATCTCTAGGTCTTCGTTAGCACCGAACAGATCATTTCATATTAGGCCAGCTGGTATATTACTTAAAGTAAGGTTTTGGAACACTCCAATATATGACATTAGTTGGTTTGTCCTGCACCATCAGTTTGACAGGAGTAGTCGCTTCTAGCATTTGCACAGGCGGTACAAAGACCTATAGCTGTCCCGTGGCCTCAGTTTGGGGTAACAGACTAAACAAAACTGTAAAGTCATCCTCCTGGCCCTCCATATGATGAGCTGTAAATATACTCACCCATCCACCCATTGTTCCAGGGTCACAGAATATCCAGCGGCTAACATCACATTTACGGCTCTCCTGCTGAGAAGGAGATGTTTTAAAGATAACATAACTGAGAAAAGAGATTAGCTGGTGACAAGGGGAACGGCAGAAATGTTAGAACAAACTGCACTGGGCTCACAACGGCAATGGGACACCAGCAAATGCTGATTTGACGTTCAGCTTAACATACACATTTTTGGGGTATAAGAAGACACTGGAAAATTGCATTGTTCATGGGGAGATCATGTAAAGTCTACACAGTGAGCATCCGGGCCAGGATTCAAACGCAGATGCCTGGGGCTCTAAGGTAGCGGCTCTATCTTTCACTCTGTATGCATTTTGTAATTTTATGGATTTTATTTTATTGTGTGCTCTATAATCCCATTGCAGCTAAGCCAATAATTCAGAACAATCCACTGAATAGATTTATAATGATAGCACTTACCACGAAAGGCACTATTATTAGTCTGATAACTACACAGCCATTTTCTTCTTTCTTGGCCTTTTTTCTCCTCCACAATTCGTAATACAGATGCTATTATGATCATTAAGTTGGTTTCTGAGTGTGAGCATGAGCAGGATTACTGTCCTCAAACAATAAACATTAACATTTATTTAGCTGAAACCTTTTTTTTCCCCCCAAGTAAACTTGCAAGTCACCAGTACCTAATAGAATTGACTCATTTTTCAAACAGTTGCAGCACTGGCAGAGTAAATGTCTCAGTCCAGGTCACATTAGGCGATCAAACTGCCTGCTTTTGTGCTTTACAGTCCAGGGATGTAACCACTCGGGGGTTTGCAGTCTGCTTCATTCCATCCATCTGTGGGGTGAAATGTGCCTAATCTGACGGCAGGGTTGCACAAAGCTGGAGGCAAACCTGAACTGGAAGAGGGTGTAGGGTAGGACCCAACCCTGGAAGGAATGCCAGCTGGTTGCAGAATGCCCTCACTCCAACTAGGCCAATTTTGAGTTACCAATGAGCCTAAAATACACACACTCACACACATCTTTAAGAAGTAGGAGGGAAAACCTCCATGAGATCCTGCAAACTTCACCCCAGCTGCAGCACGCACCCCCTAAATGCCAGCCTATTGTAAGACACACAAGCAGTACAGTGTCATGGTGTGAAGTTCCATCAGATGCTCTGTGACTGGAATTATTTATTATTCTATTTCCACATAAAGTGATTGAACAAATAAACTGTAAGCTGCCTCACTGACTAATGCGTGAGTCTTATTCCTCAGAGGTCTTTTTGTCTGCAGTTTGCAGTAGCATATTTTTTTTCTAGCTCTAATAAGACAGATTATGTTTCGTTTTAAGACTACATATTGAATTCTAGAGTCGGATGCCCGTTTTTTCTTTAAAGCTACAGGGTGCCCCACAGATAAGGCTGCTGTGTAATATTGCATCCCTGTGCATGCTTGTGTCATTTGTGTCACAAGTCTCTCATGTATTATGGGCCTTTGTGTTGTGACTGGATGGCACAAAGTCGATATTAAGGACAAACCGAAGTCAAGCCCCCCTCCGAGTTTTTCAGACCTTGACCTGAGTAATCGCAAAATCATTGTGGAAAGAAAACAGAACATTATCCACAAACCACTGCTTTTACGTAACTAGGTTAATGAGTCAGAGTCACAATAATTTTTTAGGCAGTGGTAAAGCAGATAATGACCTTAACAAAGATGCATGGGAGCTTTACCTCTGATGTTATTTTCTCAGTTTATTATTTTTTTTAAAGCTTTGGATTTATTTATTTTTTTTTATTGGAGACCAGTTTGATTTAATATATACGTAACAATAATGGCTTTCGACGGTGGGTTGGCGCCCTGCCCGGGGTTTGTTTCCTGCCTTGCGTCCTGTGTTTGCTGGGATTGGCTCCGGCAGACCCCCGTGACCCTGTAGTTAGGATATAGCGGGTTGGATAATGGATGGATGGATAATGGCCTTGTAGGCCGTGTGTATATTGTAACCAGTAGGAGGCGCCACTGAGCCCCCAAACCCCAAACACAGTAATACGCAACACATTCAAATAAATGTTCTTCATTGATCACCAACACTTTTTCACAGTGAACTCCACCAAATACACACAATCAGTGTACTGGTGCACCTTCTGTCCTTTCATTCCTCCTGGTGAGTGTCACCCTCTGACTCTTTGAGGTGAGATGACAGGTCCCTTTTAAGCAGGACCCATGGAAGCACTTCTAGGTCATGTGGGAAGCAGGGAAGTTCCTCCCCCAACAGTACCCTCTAACAGCACCCCAGGGACCCCAATTCCCATACACCCCTGAGGGTTTCCAAATTCGGATGCCTTGAGAGGACCAATGTGTCGTATGGGGGTGGAACTGCTTCTGGCCTCCAAACTCTGCTAGTCAACCCCTTTAATCCTTTCAGCTATGCAAGAAGTCATCCTGTCGTCCAGCCGGGTTGTCCGTCTGTCCTCCATGGCACCTACACTCACTCTCTCTCTCTCTATACATCGGTTATTTTCACAAATGTCAGATTTGTGAATGTGAAAGGATTACTTTGTGTATGTACAGTATATGTGTATGTGTATACACACACACACACACACACACACACACACTTACCTCATTAGCTCCATTATGTCATATTTTCCCCTCATTCCCCTTCAATGCTCAGAATTACCGTGCTCAGTCCTGGATTTTCATCCATGGCCAGGCCCTGCCTGTGTGGACAGCGTTTGCACCTTGTCACCTTGTCTGTGTTGCTCGCAGTCCCAGTGCTCAGGTTTATTTATTTATTTTTAGTTATTTATATTTTTATTTCTTTTTATACATATATTTTTAGATATACAAATTACATTAATTTACCCATTGTGAGCATGAATGTGCCCAGTAATGAACTGGCAAGCTCTTTCGGATTGTTTCCAACCTTGCCCAATCCCATGACCTGAATGCATGTATGTTGTGAACAGCTGCCCAGATGGTGAAGATTTGCCTGGGACTGAGTAGGCACAAAGCCAACAGCAAATGGGGGGACGGCCCTAGTAGCTTCTCCATTGGCAGTAAGGAATGATTGCATGCCCTTAGGGGGCAGTAGCATAATTAAATACAGTCAGTAAATAAAGGTGCTGGTGGCATGGCATGGCAAGGCATTGCCATCTGTGTGGCATTTGTGTGTGTCTGTGGAGTTTTCTATGTCTCTGAGATCTTGGGGTTCCCTGATTTACACCCAGTACTGCAGGGGTAGGATTTATCCACCATTGCTCTCAATTTTATTGGTAATAATGGATTAGTGTTTTTGGAGGTCAACTACTCAGACAGGAGCTTCCACCAGATGGCGCTCTCTTGTTTTCATTTTCTGTCTCCCCAGTTCCATATGTATATATACAATATGTATGAACCAACAGCAATGTCCATTGTCTTCCAACCCAGTTAACAGGGGGCAGCAAATATCCCAGTATCACTAAGCACATTATATCGATTTTCAATATGTACACTTATATAACAATGTCTCTGAATAAACTAAATAAACAGGTTCGGAGAGAGTTTATGTATTTATTTTTTACACAGGAAATCACACTGAAAGAGTTGGGGACCAAGTGGGGACCCATTTATTGTGGGTGAGTTTTTTTTTTTTCCTAAATGGAAATATAAGTGTTTAATGCACTTGTGCCAGCCACACACTAATTCCTTAATCGGGGTTTTGGGGGACATACAAAACATACAAATACATGTAAATGGAATACAAAACAAGATTAAAATGAATGTTATGATCATTAAACTGGATTATAGTTCATGCTCATTTTTACAGAGGACTAGCTTTTAGGTTGACGGTGGACTCTTTCAAAATGAGGAGTGCCTAAAGTGAACTTGACACACATTATAACTGCCATGTCTCAAACTGGCTGGGGTTCAAATTCATGTTTTGTGCCCATTCTGTTCATTTTTGTATGCTGATTATGTATATCAGCCTTTATTTTTGGTTTTACCTGTTGTAAGAGAACAAATAATTGACTCAGACTCGTCACAAAGTTTTGGGGAATAGCCCCATATAATGTCCAGTGGATAGGTCAAAATGAGATTTGAAATAAGGTTCAAAATAAACATTCAGCACCAGGTTCAGGTGCAGAGGGGTATTTATACAAACAAAAGATGGCTATAGGAAATGAGATAACGGGAAATGATGTCATTACGGCGGGACCGGGAGTGACGTCATCAATGGGTGATCGAAGTGGAAAGGTGGAGCGGCCATTTTTGGATTCTGGAACAGAGGTAAGATCAGTTATTTGTCGTCTTTGTTTCTGGAGAAAGAGAAGGAGAGTCGTTAGTACCCATCCAAACCCTTTCATCTCGCGAGACTTTACTCACCTTAGGGTTTGCTGGCTGCCTCCTGGACGCGCGTGCGTGGCACTGTGTATATCAGTTGCTTTTGCTTTGTTCCGTGTGTTTTGTCGGTGGCCCCTGGCAGTCACTGCCTTCCGCCCTGTAAAACAGGAGGGTCTCCCATCGCTCCTGGAGGTTCATCTCAAATGTGGCGGGGAGTTGGGAAGCTCACTTGTGTTTCTTCGATTTGCTGTTTTTGGTTTGATTTTTCTTTGAGCAAACTGCCAGGTGTAATGAGAGACACAGGAGTAGATCAGTTGGAAAGAAGACTAATTAGGAATCTATACATGAAGCCGTCTTTGATTTATTGGATTTCTGGATGTCTGAACCTTATTGCTCTGTTTCTGGATTACTGTTTTGGGACTTGCTTTAGTGTTTTTGGGCATTTCCTGTGCTTTTTGTGCTCCTCGGAGCTTAATTAGCATTGAAGAGCATTTTGTAAAAGTAATTGTTTTATTTTACAAGGAGCCAATGCTTGCCCTGGGGTTTGGCGATGATATCGCCCTCTAGTGGGCATTTTTGAAAGTATTTCTGGGACTACATGCCTTGGGACTCTGAATTCACAACAATAATGTTTAGTTATATTTAAAACTATTAAAAGGGCTACACCTCATCCACATAATTCGCCCCGTGACCGTCCTGACTCCTTAACTAAAGCAGCAATGTCCCTTTAATTCATTAGTTTATGGTAACAGTTGGCAATAGAAATACTATACAGCACTATTTTTTAAAAGGGTCCCATGTGTGCGGGGGCGTTTTAATCGAAGAGTGCACCCTTGCTTCCACTTAGTCTTTCTCTAACCCCATACATATTTCATGCCCAGTATGACAAATGCTGAGCCGCTCACACAGAGTCCATTTTTCCCCAGCCGTGAAAGCTATTGGGGATTTTGGTAATAAGCAAGTGAGCTATTTACCAGCCTAATAACCATCCCAACATTCAAGTGCCTGAGCCTGGAGGGAGTTTATGACAATGAAGGTTACTTTGACAGAGCAAAACTGATATTAAGAATGAGACTGACATCCCGTGAAATGCGAATGACGGGTGCCTGACACCTGACGGATGTCTGTCAACGAGCGCCACTTCAGAGGATTAGTCGAGCGCGCTGGGGAGAAGAAGTGCTGAGAAATGGGGAATCTGAATGGATTAGCGCCCAGATTGTCTCTGCTCTGTGTCTTTATCCCTGCGCGCCAGTGAGAAGAGACATGGAATTACACGGGGCTCGAGTGCAGCCGTATCTTTAAGCTTTGGAGTATTGCTGCTTTTTAGGTCGGGGGGCCATATTGTTTTCATAAAATCCCTTTTTTTGCACGCATTATTTACTTATGGTAGAGTGTCTGATCCGTATTTTTTTTTTCAATTCTCAGTTGTGGGGAGGAGTCAGGGGGAATGGGACAAAGCCATGGTGACAAGTGAAGGCAGATTTGTGCCCCAGTGGTGCAGAACCCGTCAGCGCCCCTGTGAATGAAGCAGAGCCAGCTGATTAGAAAGCTTCGATCTGAAACCGTTTCTGCCAGCCCTAATAGGCCTATTGACAAACTAATATCGGCCATTAAGTTCACACTCTATTGTATTTCCATTAGAGGCTGACACTGGAATGAAACGTAAATCCTGTCGCATCCTGCCCTGTCGGATGAATGAATAAATAAATCATTCGAGCTCATTCCGCTGAAGCCTTTCACTTTCCAGTACTGCTTCATTAGCATTGCCCGTCCTTCCTGTCCCATTCTGTCTAAAAAATCTCATTCTCACCCTGCCTAGTCCTGCCAAAAAAAATAAGCATTCCGTTCTCTTTACGGTTTAAGGAAACAAGTGACATGTGTTTAGAGGGTGGCACAGGCAGTCAGCGCTGGCATTTGAACCTGTAGCCACAGGAAGACATTTTAGCTTTTGGGAGTCCACTAAAGACATGGTGGCAGTCAGTCATACAGTTCTGGTTTTGTTTTGTGTCACTCATTCAATCTCAAACCACCTTACTCCAGCAGATTGGAGCCTGGCCCAGTAGCACTGGGTGCAAGATGGGAAACAGCTAGATAAGACTGGAGCTCAATCATGCAAACACATGCAAGGCCAGCTTAGCATAACCTGCACACCACTGGTGCTGCAAACAGCATTACTCTGAGATCTTCAAGGAGAACTGCATCTGGCTGTGGGGTTTCAAACCCAGGATGCTGGATCCATGAAGCAGCACCTGCATAAGTGGCATATGTGAACACCAAATGTGAAACCATCCATCCATGTTTTTCAAAATGCTTTATACCTGCGACTAGTAGCATTATGTGCAATGTAGAAGCCAGATCTGATATATTCAGGCACATACACTCATTCCCACCATATCAAAACACACAAAACATGTTATGAATTGAGAGCAGTCCAATAGCAAAGATAGTGAAAGCCTACAAAAAAAACCCATAAACAAGGCCTACATCAGTTAGCTTGATCCCAAACTCCCCAAACTTGGCTTTGGCCTACACAGGCCTAAAAAGGGTCCTAGCTTGTAAAGTTTAAAATACTCCTTTAATACATGAAGAATACACCAAACTAAACAAAAATGACATTTTAGGTAGGTAAAGCATCAAAAACTATGGCAGGGAAGGAGAAGTCCACTAACTTCTTCTTCTTTTGGCAGCTCTCATTAGGGGTCGCCACAGAAGATCATCTTCTTCCATATCTTTCTGTCCTCTGCATCTTGTTCTGTTACACCCATCACCTGCATGTCCTCTCTCACCACATCCAAAAATCTTCGCTTAGGCCTTCCTCTTTTCCATTTGCCTGGCAGCTCTATCTTTAACATCCTTCTCCCAGCATACTCAGCGTCTCTCCTCTGCACATGTCCAAACCAGCGCAATCTCGCCTCTCTGACTTTGTCTCCCAATCGTCCAGCCTGAGCTGATGCTCTGATGTACTCATTTCTAATCTGTCCATCCTCGTCACACCCAATGCAAATCTTTAACTCTGCCACCTCCCACTCTGTTTCCTGCTTTCTGGTCAGTGCCACCTAACTAATCCTAATAAATTCAAGAATTTGCTTAGAAATAACAGACAGGATTGTGGCTGTATATTAGCAGCATCATGTGCAAGACAGGAATCAGACTTGGTATATTCTGGCTTATACACTCGTAACCACCAAGACAAATGCACAAAATATGTTATGAACTGAGTGCACTTTAACAGCAAAGAGGGCGAAGGCCTCGAAAAAGTCCATAAACAAGACCTACCTTTGGTAGCTTGACCCAATATTCCACAGGCTGGCTTCAGCCTAAACAGGCCTAAAAGGGGGCCTAGTTTGTAAAGTTCAAAATACTCCTTTAATAATCTCAAGGTCTATCAAACTAAACAAATCCTTTCTAGGGAGAGGAACCATCAAAAACTCTGGCTACAAAAGACAAGGCCACAAAGTAATCCTTATAAATGCAGTGAATTACTTAGAAATAAAACAAAAACGGCAAAGGGATTTGCCTAAAAAGGTGCTCCAAGGTGAACAAGTCCCAGTATGCAACCCAAAACTCAAAACCCAAGAACAGAAGCAAATAAATCCTGTTATGCATTAATGAATGTCTATGTATTTTATTGTTATTCTTTTGTTTTTGACTGATTGTGTTTTTATCTTTATGCATTTTCTGTTATGTTTAATATTCTGTATTGTCTTTTTAAAATTGCTTATATCAAAGTCAAATCCATGTTCTTTGTGGGTGGAGCCCCAATTGGCGGGACCACCCTGACATCACCACTTCTGAGCTCTTGCTTAGGCTAATTAAACTAACTAAGAAGGCTCAGGGGTTTGAATCATACATTTAAGGAGTTTCTATGAGTACTGCTGTTTTTTGTTTTTTTTTAATTGGTTTTCTGGTTTTTCCACACTTTTTGCTTTGTATCATGTATTCTGATTTCTGAACTGTGATGAGTACTTTGACAGTTACTCACGGAGCCCCGAATGAGTAGCTCGAGTAGCTGGACCAGGCCAAGGGGATTCCCACGTAACACCTGTCTGCGGCAGATAGATGATCATTTCCAGAGGGTGGGACTGGACCGTGTGTTTGCCTGCAGGTTTGCCAACCAGGATCCTGAGATTTTTCGTTGTATGGTGGGTGCGGCAACATGCTGTACCAGTGCATGCTCCCCAACCTGACCTGATCTGATTGGTACTTAGTTTGCTGTAGATTGCCTTTTAGGCAACTCCTTGTATCTCTTTTCTGCTCAGTTGACCTTTTGTGGCTTATTTTCTTTTATTTTGTTCACAAATCTTTGATCAATTAAGATAAGCCAGGGGTTGTCTACCATTTTTGGTGAGTGCTACATAATGAAAAGTGACAAGTGAACCTTGCTGAATTTGCTTTGGCTTGTGTTTGCGGAAAAATTTGCCAGACTTGACAAAATGCATTGAAGTCAACAGGAAAGGAGGTGCTGAATTAGTTTTGAGTGGATTATAATGGTGCAATGGTCTTTTAAGTGTCCTTGACGGCTAGGTAGGTGTCTGCCAGCTATGCTGGATCAATTATTGTAGCCAGCAATGTGACCTGAGCTGTGAGGCAGCAGTGCTAACCTCCGTGCCATGTGCCTTGCTGAGATACAATTGACATGATTAAATATCAGAATATTAAGATTTCTTTCAAACAGAGAGTATGAATTTACTACAGCTTGCCCCTCACAGGTCTGATAGCTGGTACTCGCCTTTGTCGAACTGAAAAGCACTCTTTGTTTTTTGTTACTGGGACACTTTTGCTTGTTCACTACCGCTGGTACCAAATAAGTGCAACACTTAAGCCTGTGAATTCTTCACTCCTTCCTGTTTGCATCAACTGCACAGCACTCTGGGTAATGCATTAAAGTGGCACACTCGGGTATTGTGCACAGGTCAAGTCCATAGAGAAAGACATTACCTTTAAGACACGAATACACCGACACATCTCCAGTGACCTTTTCTATGTGTGTGTTTTGTGTTTAAATGTATTTGTAAGTTTTCCGCTAATTTTTAGCCCACTACTAGGGTCAGCGTTTTTTAAATTCAGTTGTGTGCTGTCCCATCCGGCATTGTCTGCTATAGTTCTGTGATATCACACTGGCTTCCTAAAGCGTCATGAGGTGAGGAAGAAAGTTCCTACAAGCCTGCTACATGGAAAATTTCCAGAACACTATTCAACAAACAAGGACGCTGTTAAATTGCGTATATTTGCTTTGATAAAAACGCTTTGTTGAATTTTACCCATCAGCTCATCACTAATAATGAATAATGGCATAAACATTTATTCAATTATTTATACATGTTTACTAAACTTTTCTTTCTCACAACCATATCTTGCCCTTCTTAGTGTCATCGAGACCTAGTCCCCCTTGGAGAATCTCTGCCGACAGTCCTCTCGGTGGGAAATGCACCCCTCAGAGAATCGCTGCAGGCACTCTTCCTGTTTCCCAGTGGAGAACTGCCGCCAACAATCATTCCAGGGCTAGTGGGGACTTTCACTTTGGAGAATTGCCACCTACAGTCACCCAGGTGGGGGGTCCTGAAAGTCATAGCAGGGCGATGTGGAATGCTTAAACTGCCCAAAAGACATTTTGCATACTGTACTGAGCTTTCCCATTCAATACAATAATAATAGTAAGTTTTATTTATGTAGCGCCTTTCATACACTCAAGGACACTTTACAATTCAATACACACATTAACAAGACGGTAGAAATTACATAAACAAAAAAGAATAATACTCATTGTAAGGTTGTATTTTTACCAAAAGTTTGAAATTAATAATAGATTTTTCCTCACAAAGGCTGAGAGGGAGAGAATTCCAAATTTTAGGGGCTATCACTCTGAAAGCTCTGCCACCCATAGTTACTAACCTGTATTTAGGTACAGTGAGTAACTTAGTGTCCGATGATCGTAATGCACAGGCAGGAATGTAAGGAAGATACAGACAGATAATGAGGGGCTAAACCATGAAGGGCTTTAGAGGTGAGAAGGATAATTTTATATTTGATTCTTGAAGAAACTGGTAACCAATGTAAATCATAGAGGACAGGAGTGATGTGAGCAGATTTTTTAGTGTGTGTAAGTAAACGAGCAGCAGAGTTCTGAACATATTGTAATCTATTGATATATTTAGTCGGGAGGCCATAAAACAAAGCGTTGGAATAGTCAAGACGGGTAGTGATGAAAGCATGAATGTGTGTCTCAGTATCTTTCACACTAAGGAAAGATGGTGGGCCACGTCTCTGCTTGACCCAAAAACTAGCAAACCGTGACCCATACAGAAACTTTAAATAAAGAACTGTTACCCTCATGCTGCCTGCTGCTGGCATTTAATTGTGTTGTAGTGCCATACAATGCACTGTTTTAAATGCAGTCGTTTGCTTTTGAACATTTCACCATTCCTTTTCCTTAACTTAACACTCTCTTTAAAAAATGAATACAATGCTAAAAATAAAACCCTGACGTTTCTCCTACACTGCAGAGAGGCACACCTGCTTGAATGTGAGCCGCCTGTTAATTCCGAGTTTCCGTTTTGCAGGCTCCTCATTACTGGTCGAGGCAAGCTAATGATATCTCTCAGAGAATCGTGGGGCTTGGAAGCTGCTGCTGATATTCCCAATTAAGCCTCCAACTCAACTGTGTCATCCCATGTCCTTCTTTACAAAATGGTGGCTACTGTGTCATTTGTAAGTCACTGTGGATAAAAGCATTAGTTAAATATATACATGTAAAATGGGTACAAGTGTCCGGCCGAGTCAACTCTTGGCATTTAACTGTAACCCTCTAACACTCCCATGCCAGGTGGAGCACAGATAGATTAAGAAATCAATTGCTTAACCAATATTATCACTTCCATTTCCCCTCAGTTCTGTGGGGGCTTCATTTTAAGTACTGTCTGCTATCATTTGTTACGCCTTCGTTTTTTTTTTAATCCCACTTTTTTATGATAGGGTAACGGGGAGCTGAATTGGGTCAGTGGGTCAAGGACTGGAAGAAACCCCACACTAGAGACCAGTCCACCAAGACCACAAAAGCAGCCTGGCTCAGTAGCAAATCAAAGCTGTAAAATGGAGGCAGGCCCACCTCATGAAGTAAACTGCCAAACTGTTGAACTCACGGCGATTGTGTTCAGTTTGAATTAATGGGGTGTTTACGTGGGATACTCAAAAGCAAACAAGGGCTGACACATGGAAGTCAAGAGAATCTTATACCAAAACCAAAAAAAACTCTGAAAGGCCATGAAAAAAAATGTCAGTGAAGCTTGTTTGTTTAATGAGTTTTGCCGAAGCCCTGGAATATCACAGGGTCTTTGGTTTGGTTTGAAATTCAAAGGTTTCATGTCAGCCTAAGTCCACCATCACCTTAGAAAGTATTCTGACCCCTTCAGTTTTCACAGATCTTATGATTCGGCCTTGCGCTTAAATCACTTAAGTTCATTTTCTCCTCATATCAAGTAACACTCCGTACCCTAGAATGACGAAGCAAAAACAGGATTTTAGAAATTCATCAAAATAAAAAACTGAAATATCCCATTGACACAAGTGTTCGGACCTCTCGCTCAGTACTTAGTTGAAGCCCCTTTGCCAGAAATTCTAGGGTATGACATGACAAGCTTCACCCACCTTGGCTTTGGAGATTTTCTGCCATTCTTGTCTGCAGATCTTCTCAAGCTCTGTCTGGTTGGATGGACACCATCGGTGGACAGATGTTTTCAGGTCTCTCCAGTGTTATTGGATTTGGTTCAAGTCCAGACTCTAACTGGGCTACTCAAGGACATTCATAGAGTTGTCCCTGAGCAACTTCTTTGTTGTCTTTGCTTTGTGCTTAGAGTTACTGTTGTATTGAAAGTTGAACCTTCAGCCCAGCCTGGGGTCCAGGGCACCCTGGAGAAGCTTTTTATCAACGATATTTCATTATTTCGCTCCATTCAGGTTTCTCTCAACCCTGACTTGTCTCCCAGTCACTGCCACTGAGAAACAATCCCATAACTGCCACCACCGACCTTCACCTTTGGTAGAGTATCGTGCAGGTTGTTTCTGCCAGACAATTGGTTTCTTCAGACCAGAGAATCTTAACTTCACACAGTTTGAGAGTCCTTTAGGTGTCTTTTTGCAAAGTCCCAAGTGGGCTTCCTGAAGCAAGGCTTCTGTTTGGCCATTGGGTCATAAAGCCCAGATCGGTGCATTGTTGTAGTTGTAGTAGTCTCTCATCTCCACACAGGTTCTTAGGAGCTCAGCCAGACTGTCCATCAGGATTTTGGTCACCTCTGTCACCAAGACCCTTCTTCCCTGATTGCTCAGTTTTTCTGGGTAGCCAGTTCTTGGTTGTTCTAAACTTCTTCCATTTAAAAATTATGGAGGGGACTGTGCTCTTGGGAACCTTCAGTTCTGCAAGATGTTTTTTCTGTAGCCTTCCGCAGATCTGTACCTCGACACAGTCCTGCCTCCTTTGACCTTGTGGCTTGGTTTTTGCTCAACTGTGGTGCCTTCTATAGACAGGTGTGAGCCTTTCCTAATCATGTCCAGCCAACTGAACTGACCACAGGAGGACTCCAAAGAAGGTGTGGAAACATCTCAGTGATGATTAATAGAGTGACATTCACCTGAGCCAGGTGTCAAAGCAAAGGCTCCGAATGCTTGTGTCACTGTGATATTTCAGTTTTTGATTTTCAATACATTTGCAAAGCTTCTTGAAATTCTATTTTCACCCGTGTGATTCTGAGTTATTTGGTGTGGTTTGATATGGGAAAAATTAATGTCAATAATTTCAGCACAAGGTGGTAACGCAACAAAATGTGAAAAAAGTGAAGGGGTCTGAAAACGCTCTGAATGCACAGTATACTGGCGATATGATGGGGACTTTTTATCGATGGGAAAAGTGAACATGCACTGAGTAAAAAGTTACTGCCTGGAGCGATTTGGATGGGACTAGAATTACAGGGGTCCTCCGGTAATAATTACGCTACCTCGGTGGTGAGCATCGTCAGCCCAGGAGGGCTGCAGTGGCCACAGGTTTATATTCTAGCCCAGTTGTCAGGTCATTTTTATATTGTTGATATTTTTCTATCCAAAGATGTCATCCAAAAGAAAAGCTTAAAATGGATGAGTAATTCTCAGTCCTTCCCTTTTTTTTTACTGTCCATCCAAATATTTTATTAAAGCAGAAAGTTCACGATGAATACACACAGATGTACATGGTGTCATGGACATCAGGCATGGGCTCGCATTCTGGCTGGAATGGTTGAAGGTGTCTTACCCGACCGGGAGGTCAGTTTAATGGAAGGACAGGGGGAAACTAATCCTGTTGACCAGTGATTCTTATCCTTTTTTGATTCATGGACCCCTTTAAGAATCTGATGAAAGCTATGGACCTCCTTTCCCCAGAAGTATTCACATAAACTCAACTTTGCCTGCAATGAATATACTGTACTTTATTTATTGAAATTTGATTGTCTCAAATATATATGACATACACAAAGTATTATTAAACTTTAAAGTGGACAATTTAAAGAAACACTTTTTTATGCAAAAAGTAATGGCCGCTCATTATATTTATGAAATACAATCCTCTTGTGTAAATTAAAACAGATCTACTACTACTACTACATTTTCTACTACCATTACTAATACTACTGCTACTACATTTACTCAAAATCAACAGTATCGCGCTGTGTAGTGAATATAAATGTTCATTTTTATCTGACCCTCATGGACCCCCGAAACCTATTCATGGACCCCCTAGGGGTCCACGGACCTCAGGTTAAGAACCCCTCCCATAGACTGTTTGCTCCCCCAATACAATAGGTGGCAGTCTAGCCGGGCTATGGTGCCTCCCAGAGCATGGAGCAGGGCAGGCTGGGATTTACAGTCCCGTTAGACAGCTCTGCTGAGTTTCATGGGTTCTGCCAGGAGGGAGCTGCAGGGACAGACAGACCGTCCTTACTTTAAGGAACATCCGCCTGACCCGGAAGTGCTTCCAATATATAGTGCAGTAACACTGGAAGTACTTCCAGGTCAGGCGGATGTTCTATAAAGTAAGGAGTCAGAGTCGGGGAGGAGGTGAAGGAGAGGAAGAAGGAGAGAAAGGAAGAAAGAGAAGAAGGAACTGTGCTTGTGCTACATTTGTGAATAACCTGTGAAGATATTTATTAAAATAATTTTCTTTTTCTGATATCATTTATTAATCCGGGGGGGGGGGGGAATGGGGGAATTGTCTAATTGCATGGCCTTTGGAGGACAGAGTGCAGGGTCAGCCATTGTAATTTCAGGTTAAGGACCTTGCTCAAGAGTTGTGTTTGGGGCTTGGGGGTTCAGTGGCACCCCCCCTACAGGTCAGAGCGGAAATAAGATAGCTGGAGAACTGCAGGTTCCTTTGCATCTTATTGCTAATAAGGAGCCATTAAAACAGGGAATGCAGCTGTTTAAGACTAAAATAAGCAATCAAGGGTGGAGAAACTTATCATGTGAGACGACTAAAATGAATCATAAAAATGTAGTTTAAGTGAAAAGTGCCTAATCAGCAATTATTGACTTCTCATTAAGAGACTGGGTTGGAACAAAAACTTGCAGCCACTGTGGCCCTCCAGGGCGGACACTGCTCATGTCGGCTTTACCTCACCTCCTAGTTTAAAACTAATCTTGTCTAAATGGGGCTTTTGAGCTCATTTAACACTGGCAATGTTGCTGTGCAGTGGTCAGGAGAAAACGTCCTAACCGTCTGGGGATGAGAAAACCTTTGCACAAGAATACCCACAGAGTGATGGCTTCCTATCATCGTGAAGTGACGGCCAGCTATTAGCCCTGGCATGGCGTGGCGTGTGCCCAATGCCTTTGTCTGGCCTCCTCCTGCTGTTAATGCCTTGTAAATGTCCTGCCCTTAGCCAGTGCCACCTTTCCCTGTCTATGTAGTTTCCCCTTACAGCGGACCCTTGAATTGAGTTTTAAAATGCAAAAGGCTTACACACAAAGGAACGATGCCACCCATTTTAGAGAGTTTTTATTTTTTTCTGGTTTCTCTCTTTGAAGAAAGTTTAAATGCACGTCCTTCCTGTCGCTTCACTTTGCTGGAGATAACACTGGGCCATTTGAGCAAAGTGTCTGCCTTGACTTAAAGTCCCTTGTATTTCGCGAGAAAGCCAGCTCCTGTCATTTTTATGTTGATAATTTAAAAAAAAAGAAAAAGCCATTTTGAAAAACATCAACTGCCAGTTGAAATGCGATTATTCCCGCGCATCCTGCGGCACAACCACCGACAAGAAAGGCTGGGTGGATGGTCTCGAGACAGGACCATGAGATTTATGGCTCAAAGGCGATGTCACTTAGTGGCAATCATTGGGGCCAGGGGGGCAGACGATGTTTTGCTAGTGTTTCAACTTTCCATACCCAAAGACAAGGCCAGGCGTTGGTGTGTGTGTGTGTGTATATGTGGGTGTGTGTGTGTGTAGCTTTCTTTGTTTTCAAGCCCATTCTTTTCTGTCTTAATGAGAGGCAAACAGATATAATGCGTCCACCAGGCAAAGGGTTTTATTTAATTTAATTTCTTTTACATGCATGTTGTGATAAATGTGGCCATATGTTGCCGAGTACAACTCAGACGTGACCTTTTTCCTTTTGCCTCCCCCAGTATTCTTAAAAAACCTTTGACTCAAACCTAATTAGCCAAGTTAATTCTTCCAAGAAAGTCTTTCCTGAAAATTTCAGAGAGAAAAATGCATGATTGGTAATTTAATTACACAGCTGTTCCACTGTAATAGCCCACTTCATGTAATATTTATTCTCAAGGCAATAGACGCAAAAATACAGCGGCACGACTGCTCCCTGCGCTCTCTTCCAGCCGTTCTCAGAGATCTGCGCTCCTCGTAAAGGTGGATAAATGCCTAAGCGGAGATCTCTCGCCAGCAGCGCCTAAGCTCGCCAGCTCGTATGTCTAAATCTGTTGAACGGATGAGTTCAAGACGTGGCGCGGCTTGTGGGAAGGAGTCAGCGCAGCAGGCCAGGCCTGTGACCTGGGAAAGATGGGGTGGGAGATTCCCGAGCAAGATGGGGTCACTCTGGTGTTGAGCCTGGAGGTCAAGGGAGATTCAGCATGATGACTCACATGGGCATGACAGACTGCGGCTAATACATCAGTGAGGGTTAATAAAAATAGACGGTCTTTGGTGACAGCAATAAGTGCAATCCAGCATAGAACGGATCCAAGGCATCTGGGGGTGGTAGCGGACATCCTTGCCAGTCTACAGGCAGCGCATAAGGCTCAAAACGGCCACATAAAAGAAATTGTGTGAAAGTTATTGGGCCCAAACCTGAGAGGGTCTTGCACCTCAGTTGGCCGAGACCTATCTGAGGGGATGGGAGTACCTAGAGAAGCCGGCCATATAAGCAGCCCCGTATGCAGCATGGGAGAGGGGGTGCGGACACAGAGCTTAGGGAGCTCACCACACGCGTCACCCTGCTGCTAAAGCCCATCACCTTGGATGTATGCTGTGGCCTTGGCTCGGCTCATAGACCTGAGAGATGTGTGGTGGGTTAATGGATTGTCTCTGAAACTGGGTGAGTGGAGTGAGGTGTGGCCGGGCAGTGAGTATGAGCAGACAAAGGGACAAAGCAGCAGGGAGCACAAGCTACCACCTGAGCACCACTGAGGGAGCAGCTGCAGAAGAAGCCAACAGTCCTTTTTAGGGTAACATACCACCATTCTGGTGTAAAGTGGCTGATTCCATTCCTTTGTCTCTCACTCCCTGGGTTTTTTATTTAGTTTAGTTATTTATGTATTTGTCCGAGGCCTTTACTCAATATTGGAGCGATGAAATTGGTTATATTTCTTTTGTTTTTCCATCCGTAGCTCAGGCAGTTAAGGTAGCATAGCAGCCAGAAAATGTGAAGTGGGGGAAACAATTGGGAGGGTAAGCCAGAAGTCATTTTTAAAATCATGTGGCTGGTGGGTGACGGTCCACCTTGGAGATTAGGGTTCCTCACGATTTAAAGCCCCTTCGCCCTTGGAAGTGGGCATCTCATTTGATTGACAATTGATTAAAGGTCCGGGGAGGACTGAAATCGATCCCATGGAAGCACTTGATGAGGTCTGGCTTCTGAATGGGGGACTTGGGTCTCCCTGTACCTTCACCAATGAGGTGAACTGGCTTGTGTCAGTAGCAGGGTGACCCCACAAACTTCAGAGTGTGAAGTTCAAAGCCTTAACCACTACAGGTTGTCATGTTACAGAAAAGGGAGCAAACAGTCGAGATGCCTCCCAAAAATAAACTTCACAGTCATGTTGTTTACCCCTTCATTTAATTAATTAGCTTAACAGTCGGACATGAAAAGGACTATTCAAAGAACACCAAAGGTGGCCCACACCAAAAACTAAAAGGTAATTTGCTGTATTTTACTGAAGAAAAAAAATATCATCAACTAGAATTTAAAATAAAAGAGGAACTTTTGTCTCTAGCCAGCCTTTTATCATAGACTGCCCTGTGATGATGTGGCACAGGATGCACTTCTGAAATGTATTTATTCTGTCGTCATGTGAGAGGAGGAGAGCTCAAAGTAAATGTTGGGGCAGCACCCTGGCCATTCCCGTTGTGGGTCCTTTTCAAATTTAAATTAACAAAACGCTTAAAGGTCAAAACAGAACAACTAAGCCTTCTTGGCTAAAATGTTTTGTGGGGTCATTGAATGCACAGAGCTCCATCCTGCAGGTCGCTCCGGTCATTGACTCCTCCTCTTTTTGGTTCACTTGGGTTTTATGGAGCCCTGGCAAAAGGGGCGGAGTCAGCTTCTGTCAGTAGGAGTCTTTTCTGAACTGTAGAGGGAGAAGGAGATAACATGGTTAGGTAAAGCGCCCCCTCTGGCCCTGGGGTGGCATTGCGTACCTCAGATGAAAGTCCAGCAGGTGATCCTCCGACTTGCATGCATGACAATTCCTTACAACAACAGCAACAACATTTATTTATATAGCATGTTTTCATACAACTGATATAGCTCACAGTGCTTTACAAGATGAAGAAAGAAAAAAAAAAAAAAAATAGGCAATACTAATTAACAAAGAATGGCCAGGGAGGACAGAAAAAACAACAGAGGGCTGGAGAAAAAAAAAACAAAATCTGCAGGGGTTCCAAGGCTATGAGACCGCCCAGCCTCCCTAGGCATTCTGCCTAACACGAATGATTAATAGATTCTCTAAAAGTCACGGATTGACCAAACTGAGCGAGATAGTATTGGAGCCTCTGCCCGCAGCATGGCATTGCCCGTCCAATGCAGGATACATTGGCTGCCCCACACACATTAATTCCCAGACTGCTCTGCCCACACAAATTCCCAGTTTGCAGGTTACGAGTCACAGGTACAAGTGTGAGAGACTCTGCACAGGGAGCACTCGCACTGGGATTTGATCACAGGACCTTGTAGTTGTCTGTTCCTCTGATTTCAGCTTCCATACCTCTCAGGGGTTGGCTGCCCATCCCAATGCTTCACTGCACAGCAGCTGGGTACTTTGTGCCCTGTAGGTACAGGTGTGTCCTTGTAACACTTCATTGACTGCCAGCTTCTGTAGCTGCTCTCTGTCTCCTGATAAAAAAAAGAAAACTAAACGGGGACACTCTGCTGGCTTTGATATCACCAGGTTTCTTAAAGTTAGGAGAGTCTCTTATCTTCAACCACCAAGACCTAACGTTAATATAAGTGATTAATGAGAAAAAAGAACATTCAGTATACATGTAATTTTTAGGAGTCGCTGTGGTGACACGAGGAATATCAGAGAGGGTTGGCAGGCTGTTTAAAAGGTAGACGCGATTAGCGATTGGTGTGTGCCAGGACTCTGTTGCTGTGTGCTACAAAGCCAGCAATACAACTACCCTTAGATACAAAGAACGCTATGCTTCTGTTTGTTGTTCTTCTCCATCATCACAACCTCTGGTAAGAAAGAGGAGTAGGGAGCAGAAGAATATTACACTACCCAACATCCTGTTGAGTGGCAGATGTCACGTTACAGGACCTTTAGTAGGAGGGGATGTGAAATTTGACAATCACAGCTGCTGATCTTGTTGTCCTGCTTGAATTTTGCATGTTCTCCCTGAGTTTGCATTTACTGCTGATGGTAAGTTGGCCCTCAGGTGTGTGTGATGTGTGTTCACCCTGCGATGGACTGTCACCCTCTCCATGGGATTGTTCCTGCCTTCTGCCTTATGCTTGCTGGGACAGGCTCCAGCTCTGCATGAAGCCAGTATAGAAAATGGATGGATGTGCAAAATATGGAAAAAATGAAAACTAGAAAATGTAAGTAGTAGAGCTTCTTACAGAAAGAGATCAAAAATAGTCCAACTGGGAAAACATCCCTTCTGGTGCTAATATTGTTGGAACATTCTAGACACCATATATACTAATGATTCTGCGTTCTGTTTGAACTGGGAAGTCGGAATTTCTGAGTTTCTAGTCGGAATTTTCAACTGGACTGCCGCCACAAGTTGGATTTCCTACATGGAAACTCCAAGTTGGTGTGTCAAGTCCGAGGTTCTCTGACCTCAGATCCAAAATGGTGACGTACACCATGAACTTCATTCAGTGCAAGCTGTTTATAGTATACTGTTTATCAGCACTTGTGTCTGTTTATGTCTCGTTAAATCAGGAAAAGAGGAAGGCCTAAGAGAAGGTTTATGGATGTGGTGAGAGGACATGCGGGTGATGGGGGTGGCCGAGCAAGGTGCATAGGGCAGGAATATATGGAACAAGATGATCTGCTGTGGCAACCCCTAACGGGAGCAGCCAAAAGAAGAACACAGAACTGTCCGACCCATATCTGTGGGCATTTTATTTTGGTGTTTGGATGCGCAAAATATGGTGTAATGCGATGTTCAGTAGTTGTCTGTATTCTGAAAGAGCAGGCACAGCAGAGGTTTTCCTGGAACACGGTCAACTCGGATGTGATGTCATTCCCAGGTCCGACTTCTGAGATAAATGGAATACATCTTGATATCCAAAAATACAAGGGCATGTCACAGCCATGTTTGATGTGGGCAAAGTGTCCTTTACAGATTCATAATATACATGAAGTGATGCTCCCACCACTAACATCCCCCTTTGTTTTAATCTCCCGCCCCCTTTCCCCCTCCACTCCATTACTTCTTCCCACCTTCCTCCATAGGCCTCCATAAGACTTCCTGTGTTTTGTGGTATTATTTTTGTATTATAGTTCATGAAGAAAGATTTGTAAAATGTGTGCAAGCTGGCAGACCGAGTGACAGCTCTGCTATTGATGAACGATTTGTGTGTTTTCAAAAAATCATGCTGAAAACTGAACCATGTGTACGGTCGGGTCTGCCACGCACATTCACACGGCAGCCTTTCAAGTCTATCAGTATGCACAACATGCTAATAGCCATTTGTCTGATGGCTCTCTGGCAGCGTTATGCAAATGAATGCCCTGCTAAGCTGTAAATTGCAGGAAAGCTTAGGCTTGGAAAATATGCTCTTTGTTTTACCAGATGAAAAAAAAAACAGTAGCAGTTACGGATTGGAAAAAAAACCACTCCCCTTTCATGCATTTTATTATTATTATTATTAATAATAATAAGAGTTTCTTTATTGATTCCCTGGTCTGAGACTTGGACCCCTTGGGAGAGGAAGCTCCATCAGTTATGGAAACTCCACTTAGTACTACATTAGGATTCTGCCAGTGAAGCCATAACTTTGTTAAACCCACTTAGGTCACTTTGGGGTTGGAGCCTATGCCAGCAGCACAGACTGCAAGGCAGGAAGCAGCCCTTAATGGAGCAGCAGTTCATCTCAGGGCCTGTTCACACGCAAGGGACCCATTTGGAGTCACCAGTTAGGCCAACCAGCCTGTCTTTTGGGATGTGGACTGAAGAAAACTGGAGTACCAAGAGCAAAACCCACAGGAGCCCTGGGAGAACATGCAAGCTCAACACCGACAGCAGCCAGGACCCTGAGCCCTGTGAAACAGCAGTGCTAACCACTCCACCACCAGAATTCTCCGGGTAACTCACATTTTAGCAAATTTGGTGCACTTGCTTACTGTTAACAACATAAAAATAGATTAACTATGACCCTAAATTGGATTAAGTGGTTTTAAGAATGTTATTTACCCTGACTGGCATTTATTCGCATTTACTCTTGGAAAGCATAGATTTCAGTCTGTGTTGCTATTTTAATAATTCATTAATACCATTTCTCAGTCATTTTAGAGTTGGAGGATTATGAAGCCAGTTTGTAGTTCTGGGTATAAGGCATGAAATGTATATATATATCTGTCACACCGTATCTGCCATATAATGCAAAGTTTACATTCTATGTGTTTTGCCCTTATTGGGGCTTATCAGGTGTACGCACTTTTTCTTCTCCTTACGGGGATCGATCCTCGGATGTCAGCGCCTGAGGCTGGTTCGCTTATATGACTGGGTGAAGATCGGAGTATTACATTCCTAAGTCTGAAATAACCATCCAATTAATTTGATTGCGTCTTAGACCTAAGAATATCTATCTATCTATCTATCTATCTATCTATCTATCTATCTATCTAT
>JANRMT010062850.1:7126072-7176287 GCA_026402145.1 Polypterus bichir lapradei | reverse complement strand
TATAATATAATATAATATAATATAATATAATATAATATAATATAATAATGTTCTCTTTGTATATAAAAACTGGAAAATGTCTGGTGACTGTCGAGTGTCCATCCTTTGGTTGTTGGCATAACATACTAAACCATCTGGTGTCCGTCCATGCCCAGGCATAACATAGTTAACTGTCTGTCTTTCTGACTGTCCGTCCGTGTCCAGGTGTAACCTAGCAGTGTTTACATATGTCAGTGTCGCTCATGTTGTGAAGCTTCTACAAAAGTATCTTTTAAAAAGTAATTACTTTGAATTAATCCCCTCAATGAATACTTCAGGTGGCGAGCAATTAGAACATGAGAAAGAAGCTAAAAAGCAAAGGATGGAAAAAAAAAAGAAAGACGAGCTAGAATGTTGAATCAGCAGAGACAGCAAAAAGCACAAAGAAAGAGGGACATAAGGGCTAGCAGCAGTTAATGACTGGACTCTATATACAGTATATTCAAAAAACGTTACACAGAACATTCCATTCATTTGCCTGTATAAATGCCAGGATTGCGTCTCCACCAGATTTCACCCGTATTGTTTTAGGATTAATGGTGCGATTTACCATCATGTTGGTGCATTACATCCAGCTAATGGAGAAAGAAGACAGTTCACCAGAAACACTGTTTATAAAGAAATATTTAGTCTTTAGTATCTACACATTTATTCATTAATTAATTACAATAAAAATTAAATATACTAAAAATAAATTTTCACTTGACAATTTCAATAACATGGCCACAATTGTTTTCTTTATCAGACAATTTTGCCTTTAATAGAAACAGTATCTTTTGAAATCCTATTGTAACGATAAAATATACAGTAGAATCCCTTTTTCTATTTTTGCTATCATTCACATCATGTTCTATCATTGTACCATTGTACCTGGTTTACTATATAATATAATATAATATAATATAATATAATATAATATAATATAATATAATATAATATAATATAATTCATCTTAATAAAAGGACAAGTGTCTGTGTGTCTGTCTCTCTCCATTCAGTTGCTATGTCTTTGTCACAATAGATGGCTCATCACAAACAATTATAGTAATGCATTTTATTACTACAACTGTTTGTGATGCACTATCTGTTGGAATAGCAAATAAAGCGCAATTTATTGGTATACTGTATATGTACATTACAAAATAGATTCTAATAGATAGTGCCCTGCGACTATTAATGCTGAGGTCCACATTGACTACATAGGATTCAACTCATCTTAGATGGGTAGTACAGCTAATATCATATCATATCATATAAAACACTAAGGTCTGTGTGTCCATTCCCTCTGAGCAATCTGATTGGTCAGGTTGGCTTTGGTGATGCGACTAATGAGGAAGTGTGAGACGCACAAGAAGTAAAGACATATGAGGCACATTGAGAGAATTGCCTTCAAAGACAGCAGGTATAAAACTGAGCAGAAGATGAGAAAGGTGCCTCGAAAATAATGAGAAGGTTTGAGAAGCAGACTTTATGGGAGTGCACTTGAGAGATGGAGCACCGACTGGAAGAAGCACAGAATCCTGCAAATACTGAGGAAAGGCACTGAAGGTACATGTAGGGCAAGAAATAGCAAGTATTTGTTTGTTCTGCTACCCATATTTGACAGATACCTAGGATAATATAATATAATATAATATAATATAATATAATATAATATATGGTAGCATCCCAGCTGAGATGCAGCCTGTCGGCCGAGAGTCTTTTGATTCTTGCAAGTCAGGTGGAGAGCACTGGGAGGAAGGATAGGGGTGATGCTTGGAACAGGTGAGATAAAAAGAATGGTGGGCGGCTTCTGAAGGATTCAACAGTGGCAAGGTGATGTGGAAGGTGAGGGGGTATTTCAGTGGAGTGGAAGTTGGGCAGAAGAAAATGAAAAACTGAGTATTTAGGGCATCTCTCATGGCCATAACAATGAGAGGTTTATAGCTGGTTGTAATTTCTCTTTAATTTCCTTTATGGTTTGTTTTGCATTTCTTATTTTGAATAGTTTAGGAATTAATTGTTCTTTACACCACTTCTTTGTCCTGCTGTGCTTTTCTTCCGGACCCAGTACGGGGGTTGCTATAACACAACATAACATAATCAGTTCTAAAATTCTCACATGAAGCATGCATTTTGAGATTTATCATTGGATGAAAATAGAAAAATATTAACACCAGCATCACAGTGAGCACTTGTGGTAAATATCCTGACCACCACAAAGGCCACAGAGAGAGGGTCAGCAGAGTCTGCTCTACACATATTTCTATCTGTTCATTTTCTAACCCACTAATCCAGTTCTTACTGCGTGTGACCAGTGGGTCAGTTTTGTTTCAGGCCTCTCTGTTGTGCAGCCCTCTAGTGTAGGCAACGGACATCATATCATTATCGTAGTGATGATAACCACTGATTCCTGCCTTGCGCCTAATTTTTCCAGAAGAGGATTCAGTCGTCCTCACCCTGGCCTGGAGTAAATAGTTTGATAACGGACGACTGGATGTGTGGATGGATGATAAGTGTAAGAGTTTCTGTTACTATGCAATCCACTGAACTGGTCAGCCTACTCTGCACCGACCATTTAGAGGTACATTAGGCATGACATGACACGTAGTATAGTGCCTGTCATTAGCATGGTCACTTTGTGAAGCAGCCTTTTGAGGTTCATTTCTTAAAATTGCATTTTGCACAAGAATTGTACTGAAATATATGGAATTAGTGATCCATTGTACTGCTGACACATCGAGCAAGCTGCTTGATGCAGCAACTACAGGAATGGAAACATTTTGAGTGAAATTTGAAAGTTCCTCTGGATTAAACCATGGCATAAATAAATTATTTTAAATGTAGTCACGTTTTTTGGCATGTGATTTCCTCCTACTTACCTTTAAAATACAGCACGTGGTACAAAAATATTATGATAACTGTGACCCATTCCTAGAGTATTATTTGAATCCTAATGTTAAATAACTTAATCCACCTGGAGCTGTTCATAGCAGGAATTAATAATGTCGAAGTCCACTTGCTTGATGTGAGGCTTAAGGCAGCTACCGCTTTAAACTGTGCCATCACAGAACCTTAATTGAGCAACGCTGCTATTACATTCAGTTCTAGTTTGAATTTTCTCATTTCGGTTCTTAGCCCCCAGTGCATGGGATGGCTGTGCTTTTTTTTTTTTTTTTTTTTTGTCATCTTCCAGCAATAAAACATGATTTATATTTTTTTATGTAGCTGTGCCAAAGTATCTGCACCCAAGGCTGGTTGCCTCCTGGGTAGATTGTAAATGTTCTCCCTGTGTTCATGTCCGGTCAGCATCAGTCTCAAGGAAAGGGCCAACCTTGGATGAGAGGCCAGTCCATCACACACAGACTGTAACCTGGCGGGGAACTGATTTTGGATGTTTGCAACAACACTTGAAAATGTTCAGTTGTGCCAGCCAACAGTTAGCATTATCGGTACATTTTCATAACCCATGTGTGATGTTGTAGGGATGCAGAGCCTGTCCTATACCAGCATATTGCACAAGACGGAAGCCAACCCCAGGTGGGATTCCAATCCTGCACAGAGTGTACTCGCTCACACCCTCATTCCCGCTGATTTGTGAATTTTTCCCCCACGCCTCCCTGTCTTCCATTTGAATTGTGTCGCCTCCGGCATTAAACACCCTTCTTGTCATTAACCAGAATTAGAGCAATCCGTTATTTGTTCTGGAGAGGCCCAGAGCAGTACAATATGCTGCTTCTGTGAATGCGTTACCCTTGAGACAATGCATTAATGTTACAAATATCCCAGGAACATTGGAAATCTGGGATTATGGCACTCTTGAGATTTAAATTTAAAGAAATTGCCAACAATAAAATAAAGAGAAAGTGTGGGCTAATTTTACACAGCACTGCCGTTCTCTCCCACACTCTGCCACCCAGTTTGCCACTTTCCTTTTAATTCCCGACGCCTTATATGATCTTTTCATGCAGTCGTCTCCCAGAGACATCTTTTCATTGATGTTTGGATATTTCCCAATATAGTTTTTTTCTTTTCTTTTAATATTTTATTTTTGGCTTAAGGCTAATGGTCCTCAGGGAAGAATTGACATACTGGTAGCATTGATTTTTAAATGGTGTCATTTATGGCAGGTACTCTTAAGAAGACTGCCTGAATAGCACAGTGTTTCCATATTCTTTATAATGGCAGTAATTATGCATCTTCCGGTTCCTTGCTGTGTCAACAACCGTACCACCTGTACGATAGAATTGGAGGTCATCCACCTGACCTGAAGCTTAGCATGTACTGTATGGTCCCAGTCACTACTTGGATGGGAAACTATCTAGGAAAGCTTGGATGGCTGCTGGAAGAGGTGTTGGTGAGGCCATCCGGAGGCACTTAGTCTGTGCAGGACTGTGGAGTCGGAGCCATGAAGTCGGAAGCAGTTATTGGGTTACTGGAGTTGGAGTTGGTCTCTGACTCTGACTAAATGTGAATCGTAATATAATGTATTAAAATATCAAATTTCACATAAACTGATTTGGTGAAACTATTTTTCTTCTAGACTTTTGATAAAAACATAGCTTCTTTTTTATTTTGTAAGTTTAGTTGTATGTGTCTTGTGCTTAATGTTACTCAGTGTTTTTTAAGCTAAACAAAATTGCTTCAGCCTTTAAGCCCAAACTTTAACAGGTTAGAGTGCTAAAAGGTAGTCTGCTGATTTACCCTAGGGGTAATCAAGAGCCTTGTATGTTGTGTGTCTTCAATCAGTACAGTAAAAATATTAATCTGTTTACAATTAGATGAGTCAGAGTCACAGTTGATGGTACCAGAAATTAAGGAGTCAGAGTCAGATTGAGTGAAATTAGAAATTGAGAAGTTGGAGTCAAAATCAGTGGTACCAAAATTGAGGACTTGGGAGTCAGTTGGTGGTACTAGAAGTGTATCAGTCGAAGTCAGTGGTACCAAAAATTGAGGCTTTGGAGTCAGACTTGATGTTACTAGAAATATCAGAGTCAAAGTTAGTAGTACCAAAAATTGAGGAGTTGGAGTCAGAGTTGATGTTACTAGAAATATCAGAGTCAAAGTTAGTAGTACCAAAAATTGAGGAGTTGGAGTCAGAGCTGATGGTACTAGAAATGTCAGAGTCAAAGTTACTGGTACCAAATATTGAGGAGTTGGAGTCAGAGTTGATGGTACTTGAAATGTTGGAGTCAGATTCAGTGGTACCAGAAATTGAGGAGTTGGAGTCGAAGTCAGTGGTACCAAAAATTGAGGAGTCGGGAGTCAGAGTTGGTGGTACTAGAAATGGAGGAATCGGAGTCAAAATTAGTGCTACCAGAAACTGAAGAGTTGGAGTTGGAGTTGGAGTTGGAGTTAAAGTTGGAGTTGGAGTTAGTGGTACTAGAAACTGAGGAGTTGGAGCCAAAGTCAGCATTTACAGAAATTGAGGAGTTGGGAGTCTGAGTGGGTGGTACTAGGAATGTATCAGTCGGAGTCAGTAGTACCAGAAATTGTGGAGTCAGAGTCAGAGTTAGTGGTACCAGAAATTGAAGAGTTGGAGTTGAAGTCAGCGGTACCAAAAATTGAAGAGTCTGAGTCAGAGGTGGTGGTACTAGAAATGGAGGAGTCTGAGTCGAAATTTGTGGTACCAGAAAATTAGGAGGAGTTGGAGTTGGAATGGGTTTTATTAGAAATGTCAGAGTCTGTGACAGTGCTACTGGAAATTGAGCAGTTGGAGCCATAGTTGGTGGTACCAGAAATTGAGGAGTTGGAGTCAGAGTGAGTGGTACTAGAAATGTCAGAGTCAGTGGTGCCACAGATTAAGCAGTCGGAGTGGGAGTGGGTGGTACTAGAAATTGAGTAGTTGGAGTTGAAGTCGGTGATACCAGAAACTGAGAAGTGAGAGTCGGAGAGAGTGTTGCCAAACATAGAGGAATCAGAGTCAAAGTCATGGGTTTTGTGCACTGACTGCACAGCCCTGACCCTGTATGTGGATCTAAATGCCCCCAGTGCTGTAAAAATTGACACCGTCCTTGAGATGAAACCTAAGACCGAGGTCCTGACACTTTGTGGTGTAACACCTAATGGATCATCCTCCTGCTTCTTCTATATGCGTCCTTGAGTATTGCATGGTGGCACATGAGTTAATAACTTTTATAGGGTTTTTATGATGTACAGAGTTAACACTTACTCAGAGCTCTTAAGCTCCCTATTCAGGGCCCCTATCTGCATGGAGCTTACAGATTGTCCACCTTTGTTTGCGTTTTTTTCTCTCCAAGTCCACAAGTTTCCTTTTGTATTCCAAAGACACAGACATTGGTCACTAAATCGGTCAGGTGTGAGTGAGTGTGTCCTAGGATGGATAGGTATCCTGTCTTCTGTTGTTAGCTCCTGTAGGATAGGCTTCAACTTATTGTGATCCCGAGATAGAAAAGGTGTCTTTGGAAAATGGATAGATGGTTGGATTTCTTAACTTAGGTTTTCCTTTAATGAAAAGAAATGATTAATTATAACAAGTAATGTAAATGAAGCTGTGCGTATTGGTGCTGAAAACTTCACCAAGGTGGGTGTTTAAATGCAAGAATGTAAAGCAGGGAATAATTAATAACATTATGTCAGTGTTTGTGGCGCTAGAATTATTGATGAATGAATGAACAAATGATTGTATTAATGACTAGGTGAATGAATGAGTGAATGAACACGTTTATGAATGAAAAGGTGAGTGTGTGACTGACACTCTGATTGACTGAGTGAACAAATGAGAAACCATTAGAACTTTAGGACAATTGTGATGAGAACAAGCCATTAGGCACATCAAGCTCATCCATCCTGTTCATTGAGCTTCCCCAAAATAACATCAAGCTGAGATTTGAAGGTCCCTAAAGCCCTACAGTAATAAATAGAATTTTATTGCTCATTGATCCAAGATGTGCATAGGCTGTGTATAGACTGCAGGTTTAGACCCCGAGTCCTCTCTACCCTTCCGCTGTCTTCTTACAGTTTGTACTAGGATTAGATGGTGCCTTGTCAAACCACATCAAGCCCTAATGGAAAGACATGCGGCTTCTTTCAATAATTGCTTTATAACGATGGACCAGAACTGCCTGGGCCAGCATGAGCTACTGAGCTTTCTGTGTGACTAAAATGTTGCTTCTCCCAGTATAAATTATATGAAGTGGTGACATCCAAGAATTGAAATGATTCAGCCTTGCTGCCTATAAGTAGGGTGTGTTTTGTCCCACCAGTGCAAACATTTTCATAGTGGTCAGCTTCACATTATCCACCTCCTTATCATCAGCTTCTGAGGAAGGTGTCATCGACATGAGTTGTGGTGAGCAGTCCACCTACTCAACTCCAGAAGTCAAGTCAGCTAACTAACTCCTCTGTGACAGGACTCTGAATTAAATCGCACCAATTGCTCCAAGCCCATGCACCTTTAAACCGACATTTTACACCCATAATGACATGCCCAGTAAGGCGAAATGCCTTGAAAAGTGACAAGAAATCAAAAGTTGATGGTGGGTAAGCTGTGTATTTTTTGAGTTTTTTTTTAAAATGCCATATTGTGTTTGCAAGTCTTAAAGCCACTAATTTACACTCCCGGTGCCAGGCAGAGCTGATCCGCCTTCGCTATGGTATCCTGGGCACTTGTTACGCATAACTGGGCAAAGTTTGTTTAACCGTGTGAGTGGAAACCAATTTGTGCTTTGGTTCACTGGAGCGTTACAAAAGCTTTCTTAGAGTATTTTTTTTAATTCCACCACAATTTCTTTACTGATTATAATTTGTAAGAATAAGGCAAAATGCTTCACTGCTGAACGTTTCCATCTAGTAACCTGAATCCAGAGCCTTTCAACCATACCTAAAACACGGCCCATTGCTTGAGCACAGTTTCTTAAAAATCTCACCGTGTATGCCCAGCCTAAGCTGCACATGATAGATTCAAGATGGCATGGTGGAGGCTTTGTTTGTTTGTTTTTTTTTTCTTTTAACCATTGTGGCATGAGTGAAAACAGCAGGACGAGTTCCAAAAATAGTTGGGGTGCCTACCGGGCCAACCACGTTTCATTCAAACAAAAGGGAAGCTTGCACTTGGTGGCACTCGAATGTAAAGAATCACCCTGAGGTCGCCCTCTAGTGGAGTTGAAATGAATCGGTCAGCTCTAATCTTTCAGGCACTTGGATCCAATATGTGATGCCACCTTCAATGGATGCCTGCCTTATACTGTACTTTCTGGACTGGAAGGGGCGGGGCTTCTCAGGCTCTGTTGCACTTATTGGGTGGCTTCTCTGTGCTGTGAGGGGGGAAAAAGGAGACAAGACCGTTAGCAATGGCACCCCCCTCTAGTTCTGGGGTGGTAGTGCATACCTTCAGATGAGCCAGGCAGGCAATATTCTGGTGTGCATGCGTGACACTATCAACATTTAAAAGCATTATTTCTAAAATGGAATGGTGGCACTCAATACTTTTGATAGTAAATCAGTAAATGATTTTAGCATATTTCATTGCATTTCAATGATCAGTATTTTGTAGGAAATTCTTATTAAGAAATGCAAGCAACAGATTAAAAAATGATTTGGTGTATCGATGCAGGCATTGTAGTCATGCATCTGTTCAGTCGAGTATGACTCTCGGCCACTCTATGGATCAACGCTATCCATGTCTGCCGATTTCTCACGGCTTCAGTCCAGTATTTTTCTTGATGGTATCTAGCTAGCAAGTTCTTGGGTGGCCTCTTCCTCTTTTGCCACCAACCATGCCAAGCATGACCTCCTTCTCAAGCGACCTGCTCTGCATGATGTGACCAAAGTAGGAGATATAATAACTGGTAACTATTATATATGATAATTGGTAACTCTTCTATTAGAATGAGAGGACTGAATATGCACTAGTGGAGGCGCTGCAGAGTTGACAACTCTTGATGTCCATTTTTCTCTTTTGTCTCTTTTCTCTTTGCTCATGGGTGTCCCATTCTGTTAACCCTCCGTTAGTGTTTCACAACGCTGGTGGGTGGGCTGTTCACACAAGTGACAGGACCTTGCGTTTTTGATTTCAATACTCAGTTGTACGAAAACAGAAGGAAGTAGTGAGCTGCAGTGATACATGGACACCAGTTCAGTTCTGGGCTGCAGTGACCATATTCCAAAGCCATGATGCCATGTCTTTGGGTACCCTGAAATAAAAGAGAGTGAGTGAGAGATGAAGCTTAGGAGTTCTGTCAGCTTGGTGCTGGCAGTGACACTTCCTTGGATATACAGCCTGTGAACCACCAGAGGGCACTCCTGCCACCCAAACCCGACACAGACAGATGCAGACACAGGTCTTGCCACACAACACGGCTTTATTAGTGTGGGGAAGCACTTTTGTCTAGTTCCCCACTGCACAGCACGGTAGAAGCATCAATAACACAATACAAAGTCTTTCTTTCTTCCTTTCTCTTCCTCGTTCCACCTCCAATCCTTCTCTGGCAAGTTTCGTCCCTCTTCCTCAGGAAGTGAGGAGGTTCCTTTTATGCTGCTCCTGGGAGTGCTCCAAGTTAGTCACATCTGGAATCACTCCCAGGTGTGGTGGAAGCCCAACGTAGGACTCTGCTGCTCCCCCTGGTGGCCTCCATTAGAACCCAACAGGGCTGTCCTGAACTCCAACTCCCATGAAACCCTGCCAAAATCCATGGAGTCACAGCAACCCATGAATCCCTGCAGGAATGCATGGAGCCACAGCAACCCAGGGGGGTTGCCCTCTAGCACTCCGGGGGAGGCAGTGTCCTGTGCACATCTGCTCGGCCTCCCAGCTGGGCATGGGCCACGGCCATCCGTCACAAGCCATTCTATGTCATAGATCTGTACAATCCTAGCACACAGATCTCCTAACTATGAGGAAGCTTTTCGGCATGCCATTGGTTTCCAAGTTTAGTCCTGGTGGACCCCTGTGGCTGCAGGTTTTCATCCCAATCAACTTTATTTTTAGTTGGACTGCTAACTTGATTAAACAATCTGTCATTTCACAGTCAACGCATTTTCAAAAATGACCAAACTGGATTTCTAAATTTTTACTAGTAAGAATTGCTGTATGTTACATGGAGATACTTGAATGTTTGCACCTTTAGTTTTAAGATGTCCGTATCCTGGTCTTCATCCCAGTATTCCAGGTGTCCTGGTCGTTATTTACCAGTGAGTACCTTATAATCAAGCAGCTGCAGCCTTTCACCGTTCTGTGTTGTCTGTCCTGGGGCCTTCATTATAAAGCTCGCATACGCACAAAAAGACACTCGAAATGTGCGTACACAACTTCCCACGCAAACGTTGGGATTTACAAAGGAAAACTTGATGGCGGAACTGGCATATATTTATGGCAACTCTGACCCATGCGTACTCAACATTTTGGAGAAACTCGAAAGTAACAACACCCTCAGTCAAACAGGGAGATGTGGCCAAACTAACTAAATGACGACTAATATGCACGATAATTCATATCTTGGAGTCATTAGTATAATGTGCGTTGACGTGACAAACATATTAACCTCCTTAGTGTTGGACCCGAGCGTCACTCAGGCTGTAAAAACAGCACTTAAAGCAATAGTCTAGAGTGTCACTCGGGCAACTGTGCAGACGCGTCTTGCATAAGGCCCAAGGATTACTCGGGCTGTAAAAGTGCCAACAGCATTAAGTGCCGAGCATTGCTTGGGAAACGATATAGGTGTGTTTGTTTAAGCGACGGGCCTGAGTGTATCTGGGCAACGGTGTAGATGCATCTTCTCCTGGCCTCGAAAGGAATGCACCCCAGGAGCTGTACAGTGATATGAGCAGTGACAACGAGATGAACTTGTTTTCAGGCAACGAAATTGAATCGAACAGTGAAATCAAAAGTGATTCTGATAAATACGAAAGTGACGCTCATGGCAATCACACATGTGCAGTGTGCTGTTCAAAAGCTGATCAATCTGGAAAGAAAACCTGTAAGGAATTGAGCTAATATTGTTCCGACGGTGCCGTTGGATTGTGTATTTCAACGTGCGTTGAGATCTGCCACACAAACAACACATTGACAGTATAAACGGTATTAGTATTATTATTATTTGAATCACTAATATACTTTCTATACTTTGTACTTTTAGCATTTACAGTAGAAAGATTAGATTTAATAAATCTGTAATTTTTCAAGCCAAAAAAATGCAATGCTTTTTGCATGTTTTTTCAAGGAAAAATGTAACGCTAAGGAGGTTAAACCTCAAAAGTGATAATTTTGATGTTCAGACTGTATTTTAGTTGGCCCTTTTAAGAGGGCCAATGCTGCGTGTTTGCACTGAAGAGTTTCTTTGGTTATTGGTCTTATTGTATTGGCTGTCTGTTGTCACTTTTCAGAGAAATGTCTGACAGATCAGGAATATCTCAGCCAAGCTTCCCTCCATCATGCCCGGTGTGCTATAAGCCATTAACTGACCAGTGAGGTGCTACATCCAGTTATTATATGGTATAGGTGCACATATATTAAACATAGCATGTTTCTGCCAGCATAAAAAAGCAATTTGCAGCAGTGTCTGCTTCTCTTAAAATAGTCCAAGCAATTGATGGCATTCATATTGCGATAAGAGAAACTAGCGAAAATGAAGCTGCATTTGTTAACTATAGGCTATTACATTGTACTGTATTAACACACAACTCATCCGTGATGCTTAGATGTGGCTGACAAACGTCATGTCTTGGTGCCCTGGGTCAATCTGTGATTAATTTATTTTGAGGCAAAGTAGCTTTGGCAGACATGATGGTACTGTACGTGGTGAGTAACTGGTGTTTCATATGGCCTGTACTGTTCATGGTAACAGCAATTACGTCATTACATGTGCCAGCGGCTAGCCACTCAGACAACTAATTCCTCACGCCTTTCCCTGACCCCCAGAATGCAAAGGAGAGGTGATATAATGCTGCTTATGATTTTGAACTCTCATTTGCGGAACACACCCAGATATTCTTGAATGCAGTTGGCAGGGTCTTTACACGTCAGGTGGGAGCTGCTGTACCCTCCAATGGCATTTGGCCACCTTGTGACTGCTGTGAAAGCTTGGGGCACCAGAGAGACTCAAACTCACAAATGCACAAATACACCAAGCCAGTCCTGGGTTCAAATAAATGGGTGTTTTAGTACAATACATCACAAATGAAGCACAGAAAAACATCAGTTATCTCTCCTCCAATTCACCTCTCCTCTCTCCACCGCACTGCCCTCCTCCAGTGCTCGTCTTCCTCCCAGCTCCGAGTTGCCTGGACAAGGGGGTGCGGTCCCTTTTATTGTGGACCCTGGCGTACTTCTGGTGCCAAGGTTGTTGCCCAATGGAAGTACTTCCAGGTCACACGGAAGTCCCCTCATGCAGAGCCCACAGACCCCCGCAGGGCTGTGCTGCCGGACTATTCATAGGTCCACATTATCCACCTCCATTGAATGTGGCTCCTTATCAGCTTCTGAGGAAGGTGCCATCGACATGAGTAGTTCCCTGCTGGTTCCTGAATGAGTGCAAATATTGAGGGTTGCTGCCATTTGGTGACTAGGGGGAATAAACACCCTCCAAAGACAACCATTCTCTGTTCTCCTCTTTTATCCCAGCCAGAGAAGGTGCTAAACACATGTCCGGTTGGGACGCCTGTCCATTTGTCTGGGGCTTCCCACCTGGGGAAGGAACCCTCTTTACTGGCTGGGATGTCCATCCATCCATTAGGGAAGCCTTATCTGGGTGCGACATCCTTCCCTCTGTCGGCTGGGATGCCTTTCTTGGTCGCTCGGGGCCTCCCGTCCGGTTAAGGTATCTCCCCATCTCCTTGTCAGGATGCCTGTCCATTCTGTGTGCCACCTGCACTGCATATGTATGAAGTGGATTAGCATACTCCATATATGGGTGTTTCAGGATGGCGTTTGAGGCGCGGTCACGTACACATATTTACAAGGTGACTGGGATTTATAGACGGTGAATTGCACAGAGACGCGCGTATGGCAGGTTTTATAATCTGAATCTTTTTTTTCTTTGGCTTACATATTTTCCTGTTTTCTTACGCTCCAATCCACACATACTTTTGTAAATGAGACCCCCGGTGTCTACTTCATTCACTGTCAATTGTTATTATTAGAATGCAATTAAGAGAGTACAAAAAAGAGAATTAATAGGGACATGACTAAAAAGAGATGAATGCAATGGCAAAAATCCATATGTTTCTAAATGTTTTACAAAATGTAAATTTCACACTGCTGTGCTTTTTTGAATGCAGAATAAGACAAAACGTAATGAAAGACTAGCTAATGAAATAGGTTCAAGGTAAAATGGCTACCTGATTGTGAAACAGGTTGGGATGAAAACCTGCAGCCACAGGGGTCCTCCAGGACTACTGGCCCAGGGTGACTGATGTGGCTTAGTGATGGCCCATCAATAGCCAATTCCAGCATGACTTTCCCCCACCTCTGCCTAGGTGACTAAATGGAGGGCTGGTTGGATAGATGGATGCTGTTAGGATAATAAATGCATGTAACACCCCCGGAGGTGAAAGATCTGTGCCACCTTTATACAATAAGGTGGGGATGAAAGGGGCATCCTCATGAAAATGTGTCTTCTTGTATAAGTTTGGCCACATGTGGTCACTATTCTGCACCCTTTCCCGTTATCCTTTGATTTGTCTATTTCAAGGTTGTCCAAGTGCGATCCTGAAGGGCCGCAGGAGCTGCTGGCTTTACTTCCTTCCAATTACTAAAATAATGACCCATTTGTGCTGTTAATCGACTTCTTCTCCAATCTTTTTAATTGACTTTAAAAAAAGAAAACGGAGTCCTCTGAACGTCTTCTTTTTGCCAAAGAAAAATGAGACCTGAAGTGAGCCAGCAGATGACCGGCTAAGTCAGGGCGTCAAACTCCAAGCAGTTTCTTAATTAGAAGCCGATTCTTGCTGTTAATTGACCCCGTTCTTTAATTCCATGACTTGTTGGTGCTCTCATTCTGCCACCGCAAACATTTCCAAGACTTTTGATTTTCTTCTTTCTAAGACCACCGTCAAAATGTTTTGTGGACCTAAGAAGATCAACATTACTGAGACCTTCAACCCTCTTTAATTTCAGGTATCGTATGATGGACACAAGTTAGCTGGTCGTGTTTTGGCTCACTTTGTACACTCTATGGACCAAAGTATTGGGCCACACCTCTCAGTTACTGAATTCCAGTGTTTCAATAAGACCCATTGCCACTGGGGTATAAAATCAAGCAGCTACCCATGCTGTCTTCTTTTACAAATATCTGTGAAACAAAATGGGTCTTTCTGAAGAGCTCAGTGACTTCAAGCGTCGCAGTGTGATAGGATGCCACCTTTGCAATAAGACGGTTCGTGACATTTCATCCCTGCTTGATAATCCACCGTCAGCGGTGTTATTGGAAAGTAGAATTGTTTGGGAACAACAGCAACTCGGCTACAAAGCAGAAGACAATGTACTCTGCTGATTCCATAGCTGAAGAGTTCCAAACTTCCTCTGACATTAATGTAAGCACAAAAACTTTGAGGTGGGAGCTTCATGGAATGAGTTTCCATGGCCGAGCAGCTGCATTCAAGTCCAATGCCAAGTGTCGGATGGAGTGATGTAAAGCACACTGCCACTGGACTGTGGAGCAGTGTTCTATGGAGTGACGAATCACGCTTCACTGTTTGGCAGTCAGATGGGCGCGTCTGGGTTTGGCAGATGCTGGTAGAACGTTACCTGCCTGACTGCATTGTTCCATCTATGAAGAAGGGTGGAGGAAGGATGATGGTGTGGGGCCATTTTTCAGGGTTTGGCCCCTTACTTCCAGTGAAGGACAATCTTAATGCTTCAGCATACCAAGACATTTTGGACAATCCTATGCTTCCACCTTTGTGGAAACATTTTGGGGAAGGTCCTTTTCTATTCCAGCATGACTGTGCCCCAGTGAGCAAAGCAAGGTCCATAAAGACATAGCTGGATGAGTTTGGTGTAGAACAACTTGACTGGCCAGCACAGAGCCTTGACCTCAACTTCATCAAACACTTTTGGGATGAACTGGAATGGAGATTGCAGGCCAGGCCTTCTCATCCGACATCAGTGCCTGACCTCATACATGCTCTACAGAATGAATGGGCACAAATTCCCACTGAAACACTCACAAAATCTTGTGGAAAGCCTTCCAAGAAGAGTGGAAGCTGTTAATAGCTGCAAAGAGGGGACCAACGTCATATTAACATTGTGAACGATAGGGGGCGCTCTCGCTCCCTTGAACCCCTGTCCACGACTCCAGACACCAGGTAAAAGTCCAATAGTTGACTTTATTTTCTTGCCACAGTGCACAAAGCACACTCTCCACCACAATTCTCATTAAACTCACAATAAACCAATAATAAACAATCCTCCAGCTCCCAGACGCGTTGCCACCCTTCCACCCAGCTCAGCTCGCCATCTGGGAGCTCCCACAGTCCTTTTATATCCCCCGACCCGGAAGTGTTCCCAATCCAACAGTCCACAAATCCATATTTCTTCCGGGTCAGGGTAAACACTGCTTTTTCTCACCCCGGAAGTCCGTCGCTCTTCCTATGACGAACTTCCGGGTCATAGGGCACGAAGAACTCTTCGGTCCTCCCTGCAGCTCCCTCTCGTGGCCCCCATGGCATCCAGCAGGGCGGTGCATAAAAACTCCATTGTCCATGATGCCCTGCTGGTCTTCTGGGAACCTCCATGCTGCAAGGAGGGCTCCACCTGGCGGCTTGGGGGTATTGGCCGGGGTACATAGCCGGCCATATCTTACAACATCTATGTATTTGAATGCAATGTCATTAAGGGCCCTGTTGGTGTAATGCTCAGGCATCCCAATACTTTTGTCTATATAGTGTATCTCATTAGAGTTTGGCTTCTAATTAAGCAATAAAGAAACAATTGAGGGGTCTTAGTCTTAAATTGCAAGTCAATTAAAATAAAGGCAAATTACGTTAATTAGCAGCAAAAATGACTACAATGAAAAACTGCAGCCCCTTTGGCACTCCAGGATTGGAGATCTATTTGATTGTGGCCAGTAAGAAGAACAGAAGGGGGTGGGGTGGAGATAAGGACGAGACCCTCTTGACTGAAACAGCAAAGGTGTCCCAAGTCTTCAGTGACCCTGGTGATGGAACACACTGATGGGGGCTGAGTAAAGTGCGCATGTACCTCAGCCCAGCTACTGTATCATGTCTCCCGGCTGGCCTGCTTACTAGCTACTGGGTGTCCCCAGAGAATGGTGGGCTCAGCCGTTATCCCTGTTGTTTCACAGTAGGACTGGCTAGGAGTCAAGGAACTGCTTCAGCTCTTTATGTGTTTTAACAAATCCAAGGGCGAGCAGCCGGCAGGCTTTGCTTTCGTATGGCCAAGAACTGAACGCTCCATCTTCCACCTAAGCCGGTGCCAGGTCTCAGGAGCAACTTGTGCGACTCCTCATTTAGGCAGTAGATTCTCCATCTCCTGTAGAGGCCTTCAAAGTTAAAAATGTAATTCTTTGGGGATTTATATTTTAAATAGTGCTTTGTGAAGTGCCAGCATCGTAAACAAATGGAAATCAATATTTGGATATAACCTCTGAATTGCATTTTGCCTTTCAGAGTGAACCAGGTTTCTGGAGATTTGTTTTGTGACAGCCAGTTAATGAAAAGTGGGCAACTGCCCCTCACTTACCATTCTGTTCTCTCTCTGGGTGGTCTCCAGAAGAACTGGGGAAAAATGAGATTTCCATAAACTTCATTAAAACAAAACAAAGTAGAAAAACTGCTTTATTGGAATAAGTGTAAATTGTGGAGCCAATGGGATAATGGCCAGGCTCTAAATCATGAGGCTGCAGCTTTGGCATTCACTGACTGACAGCGTGGCCCTGAGCGAGTGCCTGTGCTTCACATGTACAGATGTGGAAGTTGCTTTGGTTGAAGTCCATCCTCATTTTTTAATCCATTAGGGTCATGATGAGCTAACCCTGACCGCAGCCTGATTGGGCTCAAGGCCCAAGACTTTATACAATAGTGTCACTTTAATACATAAATGTCAATGAATACTGCAAGAAATATCCATCTGTACATCTTCCATAGCTGCTTACCCAGTTCAGAGTAATGGGAAAGCTGGAGACTATCCCAGTAATAATCAAGTGCAAGGCAGGAACAATCCCTTGACAGGGTGCCAACCCACACTCATAGGGTGAGCACACACACAAACTCACACCCAGACACACACACAGGGGGCCAATTTAATATCACCAGCCCACCAAATCTGAATGTCTTTGGACTGTGGGAGGAAACCTGAGTGGACTCGGGGAAACACATACAAACACCACATAGGTAGCACCTGGGACTTTAACCCGCTCTCCTCGTTGCATCGCTACCACTGCATCACCATGCCACCTTGCTATACACAGTAAGTGATTAGTGTAGGAGGGCGGCACAGTGGGTAGGTGTTGTCATTAAGTGCACCCAAATCAGCAAAAAGGGTGATAAACATCCAAAAAGACACACTAAACCAAGTCAGGACCTTCACTGGCCTGCCTAGCAATTGGCCCCATCAGCCTGACCCCAAACTCCACAGGCCTGCACAGGCCCTAAATGGAGAACAGGCTTTTAAAAGGTCAAAATATTTTGAATTCCCCAAAATATATAAAAAAAATTAAAATGCCCCTCGAGAGAGGGGAGCTATCAGACCACTGGCTTGAGAGACAATCCAAACAAAGAATCAATTTGAACAAACAAAAGAAAAGCACAAAAACAGCAGAATGGAAAAAAATGAGACAAAGGCAACCCACAGCAAACAAATCCCAAAATGAATTCCAATTATCAAAGGCAGAAGCAGAAAATCAGTACTGACAATAAGGAGCTCTTCGAACAGCAATGAACCACTGAAGGATCTGCTGTCCAGCCTCAAATATGAGAGCTGAGGGCGGTCCTTCAGTAGTGACATCAGGATGGCCCCACCCCTTGAGGGGTTCGGCCTATAAAACAGAATGAAAGCAAAGATATTTCATAATTTTTAAACAAGGCTACATAATTAATAAAACGTAATATAAACAAAGACTGTGAAATTACAAAATGCAACAAGTCTGAATTAGTGTAAGCCGCCATAATTTGGGGTGTTCATAAGAAATGTAATGAGTTACTTCATAAGCTAGAAGTACGTAATAAACATAAATAGTTGCTCGACATATTTGAAATATTGAAATGCGTGCTTCAGTATAAATGTTTACATTCTAAGTATTGTTGATTGTAATACAAATTTGTTATTTTTAACCCTCTGATGGAGGTCCATAAAGGGCCCCTAGTAAAGGATCAAAAATGACATCATATTCCTATCACTGACCTTGAAAGAGTCTAAACTAATACACCACATGCTTATGTTTGAAGTGTAACATTTTTAAACTTCTGGGAGTGCCCCTTAGAGTGCTTGGACCACCAATAAAGAATCTAATGTCAAAAATGTTATCTTCTTCATGATCATCCATCCATCCATCCATTATTGAACCCGCTATATCCTAACTAGAGGGTCACAGGGGTCTGCTGGAGCCAATCCCAGCCAACACAGGGTGCAAGGCAGGAAACAAACCCCAGGCAGGCCGCCAGCCCACCGCAGGGCACACACACACACCCGGGACAATTAAGAATCGCCAATGCACCTAACCTGCATGTCTTTGGACTGTGGGAGGAAACCGGAGCGCCCAGAGGAAACCCACACAGACACGGGGAGAACATGCAAACTCCACACAGGGAGGACCCGGGAAGCGAACCGAGGCCTCCTTACTGCGAGGCAGCAGCGATACCACTGAACCACCGTGCTGCCCTTCTTCATGATCAGCAACCTCAAAATAGCATAAAATAACACTCCACATCCCTATATTACCACTCCCTGTTTTTTCAAAGTTCTGTGAAAAGGAGTAACTTTTACCCCTTGCATCCCATTCAGGGGTGAGCCCCTGGTGTCGGCTGGCGTGACACGCACCCCTTCAAGTCCTTCTGATCATATTTGCTGAAGACACCTCTTGGTTTATGATTTATCACAAGGGTGTAATTTCATGTATAACATATGGTCCAAAAATATCCTACAAATGAGGGGTGTTTTTCAAGTCAAAAGAACAGAACCCCAAAAAGCTTGACATCTTGCATGACTAGAGATCGAGATGAGTCGAACGGCACCTCATAAGTGGGGGTTTACTTGTACTGGTGAGACAGGAGGCACCGGAGCAAAAATATAATCGGGAGTGCTCTCCCCTAGACTTTCTGATATACTCAGATATGGGGATGGATATTGGAGGAGTAAACTGCAAGACAATAATTATATTTTTACTAGGCTGACCCGCCTTTTAAGACGACCGACTTTTAAGTTGACTACTTCTTAAGGCAATTCAATATGTACAGTAGATCAATTTGATATTTTATACAAACTTATTAATTTGGTTATATTGCATTTGAGCGGTATTACTTTAATACTCGTAGTTTCTGTTATTTTTGTGATGAAATTTAAACTTTTTTTCTATATTGAGGTCGCCCTTTTGAACCCCCCTGATATTTACTACGCGGTGAAGCATTTGTACTCCATCAACATTAATTATTTCCAGAGACATAATTTTGTCTATTTTTCCAGCGCATCGCACACAAAAGCAAGGGAACGATGGGAGCACCAGAACTCTGCTCACATCATGTCGCTTCGTACCGCAAGCTGCAAGTAGTAAGTCTGTGATAAGCGGAATACCGCTACACTTTCCACTCATGGGACGGAAGGACAATCCCGACCGCTTTTATATAGTAAGAAAGAAGAAGAAGATATCGCACAGTCTGAAGTAGAAAATCATCTTTTACCTGGAAAAACGAAACTACAAATCCCATCGTGCATTGCAAAATGGACAGGGCGTGTGTGAAACTCCACGCCTGCGTAGCACTCACGGGACGGAAGGACAATCCCGACCGCTTTTATAAATAAGGATATTATGTACATTAAAGAACCATCAACAAGGCAAATCAAATTAATAATATATTGAACAATTGTTATAAAAGTAAAGTTGAATAAATTAGACACTGCAGCTGCAAGAATCAAAGGTAAAGTACCACTTCTGGTTAGCCCAAAAGATGATAGAAATCTACGATTTGCATCTAATACTTGTATGCAAAATGTGGTTGACCTAAGTGAAGGCATACTCAAGTTATCATGTTTACATACACACACACACAGACATAATTCTAAAAATGGTATTTTTTGGAGGGAGGTCTAAAACATTGAGATTCATCAAAATGTTGAAGTTGAATTTTTGGAGGATTCCAATACTTTCCCTATACTTCGTATACGAGAATGTACAAAAAACCTGAAGTGATGTCAAAGCATTCAAAAATAATCCTTATGAAGACAAAAAAGACAAATCAAAACCATAAACATGTTCAACAACATAATAAGTCGAATAATATTTGAAAAACAACAAAACCATTCAAACCAAGAATTAACTTAAGCCAGGGCTGCAACCCTGGTTGAAGTATAAGAGTAGCAGGATTGTCATCTCTTAGCTACTCGGTTTGATTTGGGACCTGCCTGCCTTTTGGGTGGACTGTATCTGCTCACTTTACGTCCACCCCACCTGCACTTCAGAATAGGTGACTCACCTGAAACTAAGCACCGACCAATACTTGGATAGGAGACCATCTAGGATAAGGCTGGGTTGCTGTTCGTGGACCCCAGCGCTGCAGGACAGTAGTGGGGACACTGTGCTATAAAAATTAGCACTCTCTGTGGTCATGAACAATCCATGGGTATCTTTCAAAAAGAATAAGGTGTTGGTGTCCATTCTTGCCCCCATTCCCCTGTGCCTTATTGGCTAACTATCTCTCTCGCCCCTTCACCACCTAATAGCTACTGTGTGGTGTGGGACTGGTGCAGGAATGGCTGCCTTCATGTTATCCAGGTGGATGCTGCACATTGGTGGTGGTTGAGGTGGCCCTTCACTGTCTGTGTAAAGCATTTTGAGTAGTTAGAAAAGCACTACCTGACTGTAGCAAATTATTGTTTTTATTATTTTTATGTTGCTTTCTTCTGCAAACTCCAGTTTCCTTCCACAATCTCATGACTGTGTCGGGTGGCTGGTATTGAAGGTTTAAGATTATATGAATAATGTGTGAACAGTTTTCTCTGTTTTCTCGTTTATTTCCTTGTGTCGGGTGGATTGGCACGACTTTTGTGTCTGAGTGTGTTAGAGATTGTTTGCAATGTGCCTTATAATGAACTGCCAGTTCCATGCAGCTGCCCATGTCTCTGCCATGGAGAAAATGGGCATAGAAAATAGATGAAGAACAATTCAGCACGGAGACACAGTGGTACAGTGGTTTAGGTGCCAGCCTGGTCATTGCTTAGGCAGTTGGCACATTCTTGTATTTCAGCAAGGATTTTGTAAAAAAGTAAAATAAAAAAGGTTAGAATCTTGCCATTTTTTTTGCTTACCAGCCTAAATACAGACAGGCTTTGTTTGGTGCCAGGTGTTGTGATCTCCAGGACCACTGCACTAAGGGTTGGCTTCATTCTTGGAGCATAAAAATGAGGCTCAATTGAACAACATGAGAGCAGAAATTAATTGTGTAAATAAAAATAACATTAGCAGCCGTAAGGAAGACACACTTCCCTTCCTAGACCTGAGTGTGAGACCCCCGCAGTCTGTGACAGTCAATGAGCTCCAATGGGATTAATAATTCCTCAATCAGTCCTTTCTATTTCCTACCATTTATTTCTATTTGGAATTTTCTTTGTTATGTTACAGTGTTATATGCCATCTGTTGAAATGAAAACTGCAATACATTTTTTAGTACATATGAAAAAATAAATAATTCTTTGCATTTATATAGCGCTTTTCTCACTACTCAAAGCGCTCAGCAATTGCAAGTTAAGGGCCTTGCTCAAGGGCCCAACAGAGCAGAGTCCCTTTTGGCATTTACAGGATTCGAACCGGCCACCTTCCAATTGCCAGTGCAGATCCCTAGCCTCATGGAATTGGCATGTCATTAAATGAGTGTGTCCCAAGTGTCATTTCAATTAGATAACGCTTCTGTACTAAGTCTTAATCACTAAAGTAATCGTGGACTGGGCCTTCTGGTATGATTTGTTCATTCTCAGGCCCACCTAATGTAATTCAGGGTCATGGGGGGCCACAGACTATCCTGACAACATCAGGCGTAAGACAGTGACCGGCCCTGATCAAAAGTTCATCACAGTGGCCTATGCATGCACACACTCAAACTCACTTGGAGTCAATTTAGTGAAATATAATACAATACAGTGCAATGCAGTACAATACAATGCAAAATATAATATAATATAATATAATATAATATAATATAATATAATATAATATAATATAGCTCTGGTGAACCAGCACCCTGTCCAACTGTTGCTCCTGCCTTGTGCCCAACGATTGCTACAACGGGCTCCATCTGCCTGTGACCCAGCCTTGGATAAGTGGGTTAGGAAAACGGTTGGGGTGGATATAATATTATATAATAATAGGAAACACAAGGACCCCAGATCCTCGAATAAAGGGGGTGCATATAGGCAAAGTTAAACTTTTCCATTTTGGCAAGACAGTGTTTTGTTTTCACCATGAAAAAAATAGAGCTACATAGATGTCGCTGATCTTCTTCTTCATCATGGCTGATGATCAATCAACTCATTACTTTTACTTGATTATAAATTTATTAGATTTATGTAGTGTGTCTTTAGATGAGCTTGCAAGGATCATGCATTTATTGCAATAAACATTTCTGCCCACCAGTAAGACACACAGTAGATGGCAGCACAGTAGATGGTATCAAGTCATAAGCTTTTGATTAAGACTAACGTCAACAACAATAAACAACAACATTTATTTATATAGCACATTTTCATACAAACAGTAGCTCAAAGTGCTTTACATAATAAAGAATAGAAAAATAAAAGACACAATAAGAAAACAAAATAGATCAACATTAATTAACATCGAATAAGAGTAAGGTCCAATGGCCAGGGGGGACAGAAAAAACAAAAAAAAAAAACTCCAGACGGCTGGAGAAAAAAAATAATAAAATCTGTAGGGATTTTCAAGGTTCAAGGTTCCATCTCCAGTACTTTGTGAGTACCAGGGCTGTTTTACCAGAATCATAGGCTCCTGGGCAAAGTAGTGCACTGAGGCTTCTGTTTTGATAGCAAAACAGAAACATACACAGGCATTAGAAACATCGTGGGCCCCTATGCTCCTGAGGCCCCCGGCCAGTGCCCATTGTGCCCCTACGTTAAGCCGGCCCAGGTGAGTACCAGCAGGTTGCTGCTGTGTATGTGCTTGAAGGTCAGTGGATGCCACAGCCGTCATTCTTCTTCTTCCAATCATGTAATTGGCTTCTGCAATTTGATTCACGCTCAGAAGATGTCACTTCTCTTCTTTTTCTTTCTACCAAGTCACCTTCTCAGTCATTTTGCCCCAAGAAAGACACAAACCTTGATAATTATGCTCAGGTTGACGTTGATCACATTTTTTACTTCACCAGTGTGCCATCATGCTGTAAACTTTCAATTAAGACCAAGATTCAGGGAGTAGCCCAAGAAGTTTGTGAGTAAACACATGACAGATAGACACAACCCTTAGCACTATTTATATGTATAAAATGTAGCTGTGCTACCTGTATGAGAGAGATTGAAATGTAAGTAATCAACATAGACCTAATGTTTCTTGTTTTTTTGATACATGGGTTGTCCATTTGGTATTAGGTATAATAATAGATCTGATCCTTTTCCCTCGCTGCGGCTTTTTCCTTTTCAGATAGAGCTGCCCGTTTTCGCTGCTTCATCTCAGCGTCACCCGTCCAACTCACTCTTATAGTTGAAGTGTTTTTCTGAGGAAACGCCTCACTAATGCTTGCTACCACATTGGCCTGGTTCAGCGTCTCTAGCTTAGTCATCTCGGGCCTTTGGTTTCTCGATGTGCGAGTCGGTTTATCGTTATTTTCACTCATCCACTGACTACGATGTAAAGTTATCAGTGATTAATTAGCATTACAGCTCTCACGTGCAAGAAAGGGTGCAAGAAAGTCTCTGCTAGGCTGCTGTCGATACCAGGCTGAAAAACACCAATCTTCTTATGTTTAGACCCTTATTTGGTATTTTTACAATCATTTTTGACCTTGTGGACCCCTTCTTGTACACGTTTGGCTCATTTTCAAATTTTTAATCCTAACTTTAGCCCCCAGATGGACACACAGACACCCACACAGACATGTGTCCTTTTATTAAGGTGGAGAATATACTGTAATGTAATGCAATAAAGATGGGCAGGTTAGTGGGACTGGCACCTCTGAACTCTGTGTGTGTGTGTGTGTGTGTGTTTATTCCCATAATGCACTGCTTTTCTTCCTGCTTCATTAAATTCTTTGCTTGGATGGGTTGTGAAGACGCCATGTATTGGAATATGCGGTGATGGAAAATGAACAACTGAATAATTGTCTAATGAATTCCCAATCTCTGTTCATTGTGTCATGAACATTGTAAAGCCGGCTTACTTGGCGTAAAGTTATGACTGCGCTCAAAAAGCCACTGTAAACAACATTTGTCAGACTTTCCTTTATGTGTTTTAATTAAAACTTCATTTCAACAGGTTCATTCAGGGTTTTCTTGTCTTGTCTAGATGAGAATTTCAAATATTGCATTTTTCTTAGTGTATAAAAACATCCATTAACTGATAATTCGGAAATTTCTCCTAGATACGCTGACGGCGCTTAAAGCAATTATTTAGTTCAGCTGTGTTTATTCACATAAATGTATATGAATCCATAGAACACATTTTTTTCTGAAGGGGGGTCTTGCATGGATCATCAGATTTCAGGCTTACTAGTTACGAATGCTCATCTTCTTTGCTTTTGGTGATGGATGGCACACCTCAGAGTGTGCAGACTTGTGGCGTCCGTGCAGTTCCTGCGCTCTCTCTGTGTCTGCGTGCGTTTCTCCCAGGTTTCCATCCACAACCTAAAGGTTTAGTTAATTGGGAAGTCCAAATTGGCCTGTTGTGTTTGAACAAATCCTACAACTGCACTGTTTCCTGCTCTGTGATCTTAATGCCAGGCTGGAGTCCATATCCTCATACCTCTGACCAGAAGAGAGCAAATTCAGAAAATGGATTCATGAATTCTTATCCGGAGATGGAATCCACAGTGGCAGAGTCTGGCTGAGGAGTACAGATTTGTTGGCCGAGCTGATGCACAGTCACCTGATATTACCTTGGTGTGCCATGCAACACAGTCTACAGCGAGTCAGTCAGGCTCCTCTGCTGCCTCGTCTGCCCCCTTCGCAGTTTCCAGGTTTTCAGGATCGCCACCAAGAAAAGACAGCATTGCCGAATGATTGTTTCTAATCTGTCTGGGTGCATCTAGAGAAGACCTTTTCTTTTGAGCTTTTCTTTTCTTATCCTTTTTTTCCCCATCCACAAAGCTGTTTTTTGTGCACTTGCCCTTCACAGTCTATTAGTCTGCAATAAGGTTTGTCGGAGCATTTCTCAGCTCAATCAGTGGCAGGCAGTTAGCAGATGGGAGAGAGAGAATGGTGTTTCGTTCCAGAGAGGCTCTGTCAGCTTGTCCTGGCTGTCGGTGGAGGCTTTCATCTGCATTTCTAATTTCTTCCATTTTTTTCCCTTCTAGTTGCTCTGGTGAAGTGAAAAAGGGGGAATGTAGGAGTAGGGTGGGTGCTTTATTCTCAAGATGCAGCAGAAAAACAGACAAAGTATAAAGAACTAAACTTAATAGTATCTATACATTTATAGATACATATACTGTACATATATATAGATATATATATATGGTACATATATAGACATAGGGTGGCGCAGTGGGTAGCACTGCTGCCTTGCAGTTAGAAGACCTGGGTTCGCCTCCCGGGTCCTCCCCGCGTGGAGTTTGCATGTTCTCCCCGTGTCTGTGTGGGTTTCCTCCGGGTACTCCAGTTTCCTTCCACAGTCCAAAGACATGCAGGTTTAGGTGCATTGGCAATTCTAAATTGTCCCTGTGTTCTTAGTGTGTGTGTGTGTGTGCGTGCCCTGCCCAGGGTTTGTTTCCTGCCTTGCACCCTGTGTTGACTGGGATTGGCTCCAGCAGACCCCCGTGACCCTGTAGTTAGGATATAGTGGGTTGGACAGTGGATGGATATATAAACATGTGTGCAGTGCCAGTGCTAGGTTATTTTGCACCCTAGGCCAAGCTTAATAGTGCACCAACCAACTGCTTTGCAGCTCTTCATGACCTCCTCCTCAGGGTCAGACGTCCTTAGCTTCTGCAGGGCTGCCTCTTCTCTACCATAATGCCACATAACCAAATTCTTCCCAGGTTGCATTTTATCCTTCACTGGCCTCCTGAGAATTATGCTTTTTGGGATACCAGAGCGTGGGAGCATAATACCCCATGGCAGCGCCTATTGTTGCACACCATGATGTTTAACACTGTGTGTACCAGAATGTCTCATAGTTGACTGGCATCCCATCCAGGGTTGGTTAGTCTTTGTGACGCATGTGGTTAGCAGACCTTGACCTCATGCGTCTCTGTAATTTGAAAATCAAGGCCATGCATAGATGAATGGAGCAACAAGTCAAACAAGTCAACTTAACTTCTTAGTGATGAGATATACGGCACAAGACAGCGGCAAGCAGCATGTATCATGGCAATTTACATAGGAGACTCGGTCCACTGGCCATCCCCACAGCAGTATTCTGATTTGCTTTAGCAGCTCCTAATTTGCATGACTAATATACACAAACTGAACAAGTACTTGACGTGAATGTGTTCATTATAGCACTGAATGAAGAACCTCTAGCAGAGGTCGAGCCAAAGGAAGGGTTGTAAATGGAAGTGTGCAGTTTTTAGAACTTATGTGTTTTGGTTTGCTGTACATACTGGAGGTCCTCCTGGAGCTAGGAATGTTGTATGTATTTATAATATATATATATATATATACTCTCTATATATAAAATCCTAAGCCTAAAAGTGCAACGATTTTGTGCAACGATTTTATGTGATGTTTTTATGCCATGTTTTTTGTCATGCTTTAAATCAGGCTTATTTTAAAACCTACATATATATGTTTGGTATCATTCGTTTCAGCATTTATCGAAGTTTAATGTGATTTTGTTAGATTTTCAGATTCTTATTCTGTTTTTAAATTATAAACTAAAAAATATCAAGAACTCATGTCCAGCGATGCAAGATTTTGTGCCAAGAGATTTAACCATTCCCAGGGCCGGAAGTAAAAGACAAAGAGTAGGACAGCTGTTGTACAGGCTTTTAAATGTTTGAAGTACTGCACGAGATGCAGATAATGTGGCATGACTGTAGCAGCAGCAAGCCAGCAGCTGATCGAGCAAAGAGGAGGAAAACACTGTATTTGTTTCCCATTGTATCACCATTTAATAGGGGGTTTCGGAGGAGCGACCATGTTTCCTTAGGGTGCGTTCAACCCCCTCTTCACAACGCGAGTGGCAGAGACGCAATATATGATTGTAAGAGAATACACAAAGGGAATGATTCAGCATTTTATTGCACACAATTAGAGTGTCACACTGAAAGATTCTTACCAGATTTGATGTCGGATAATAATACATTTTGAGGAATTCCTGCTTTGAATTGATTTGACATATCGTGGACCAAACACATGGTGATGAAGTGTTCTCATTACATTAAACATGTAAGCAGTTCCTTTTCTTTTAGGAAATCCATATATATCATGACTGGGTGAAATAGACTGACGTACGCCAGCTGAAATGTTCAGGTATCAGCCAGACTACTGCTTTTAATTGATAGAACGAAATCAACAAAAAAGGAACGTACAAATGTCGCAAAATCAGCCTGTCAATTAAATCAGACAAATGCAATAACAGGAACTCTGTCCTCGCTGATCACTCAGTCACGATGAGTTGGCACCTCCTGGGGACCACCTGTTTTTCTGGTGCCTGGGCCATCTCAGGCACTGTGGATGGGGCTAAGCATCTTCTCGGATTCATGGGGGAAAAGATGAAATAGTTAGTGATTGTGCCCCCTCTTGTTATGGAGTGGTATCACTTACCTTGCCAGAGCTCAGAAAGTGCACATAGGCACACATGCGTGACTATATATATATATATATATATATATATATATATATATATATATATAATATATATGTGTGTGTGTGTGTGATGCAGTACCTGCCAAATGCCAAATAATACAAAAAGTAAAAGACACATCTTTCACACTAACATCTTGTCATACACCTTTGTTTCTCCTTGCAGACATTGAACCTCAGATGTCAACGCCTTGAGAAGAAGCGTCTGACATTGTGCCACAGCGGCTGCTTCACTTACTTGACAGGCTGAAAATCAGAGTATTACATTCATAGGTCTTAATCACATATATATACGTATATAGTAAACAGTAGAGGGTGCAACTCTTCCCTTGTTCGTCCATTATGGCCTCCTGGCAAGAATAGGCACCAGCAACCAACTAGGCCAGGATGCCTGTACATCCGCCTTGGTACCTACTGTATAAATACTGTGTGTATGTGTATATATTGTACATATCTATAGTGCATGAGTGTATTGTAAATATGTGGTAGAAGGAAGGAACAGTAACAGTTAAATTAAACTCCTTCTACCAAACTAATTTACTTATGTCCAGGGCTTGTTGTCAGAATCCTCTGATCAGGCCTGGACTGACTAATTAATATTGTAAAACACATCTGTTTTCATAGATTGGTGTTCTCCGCTTCTGGTATGGTGGAAAGAAGCCAGCCGTTGATAATAACCTTTTCAACAGCGTTTTCAGTGTTTTTTTCAGACCATCCTCAGAGTATCGCCCTGCTGTAATGATTAAATAACAATGGCTGCGAGATATTGCCTTTGTTAGATCGATACAATGAGGCTGTTTGACCAGGTCCCTCTTACTGCACAGCCTGTTAACCCTTATCTGTCGTTGTTTCAAGTCTGTACATGCTTTGTTCAAGAGTGCCTTTGGTTGGAATTTTAAAAGTTTTCAGATACTTTTATCTAAACTGTAATTTCTCAGACACCATTTGCCAAGAAGTCAAATCCTCAGGTATGCTTAACCAGACTGGTAGTTGGTTAGACTCCCAGTATACGCTGACTGAAAAATCTCTGGCACTGCATCCCTGACCGGATGGACCACAGATTAATGTATAAATTATACAGTCATGTACCGTAGGCTGAAAGATTATATTCAGTATATTGTTACCAACACTAGAAATTACCATGGCTAATGTATGGTGTGGAGGTCCACTGGCACATATAACTATTCTGGACATTCAAAGTAAGCGACATCCAGATTAGAAGTTCTCAGGCACCACTATGTAGAGTAAAACTTCTCAAGCACCATTATGTAGCCTGTGAGTTCTCGTTAAACATTATCCAGACTAAAGGTTCAATGGCGACATGATTATGCAGACTGGAAATCTTCTGGCACACCTACCAGGCATTAATCTTGAATTGGAAGTTCTCAGGCATGATTACAGAAACTGTAAGTTCTCTGGTACACTTGCCCGGAATATGCTAGCAGTTCCCAGGGATTGTCACCTTGACTAGACTTTCTAAGACCCTGCTAGATTGAGTGGAGTGTCTCAGGCATTCTGATCTAGCCTAAATGTTTATAGGAACCCTTACCTTCACCAGAAATCCTTAGCTCACCCTGTAATGCTTGAATGTTAGAAATTCAGATTAAATATTCTCCAGTACCCTTACCTAGACTCACTTCCATGAGTGAACATTGCCAGGAAACGTCATCCAGAGCAGCTCTCAGACAGAACAACCAGACAATGTTACCTAGAATGGATGTCCTTAGGCACCATTATAGAGACTAGAAGTCCTCAGTCTGTCCTGTTGTAATTCATCTTCTACATACCCGGGTATGAGGAGCTTCTTTCTTTTCTATTAGGATTGAGGGCAGTAACCTGCTAGACCCCACTGATTAGACAAGAATAAGCGCTTCCAGATATTGAAGATCCTGCTGTTTACTGAAATGAATGTCATGCTGCAAAGACTGTAAGAGATGGAATTTCTCTGTGGTGCAGAGAGGGCTGTTCAATACCCAAACACCACAGTTCCTTTGTGGGCACTGCTGAAGGTGTGATCTTTCACCATGGTGAAGGTAATTAGTATATTTTCCTTTTTTGGGTTACGAAGCCCAACCAAGCACAATAATATTTCGCTTTGAACCTCCTCTGAAAATCTATTGATCTGTTCTGGGTTTTCTTTGCACGTCTGAAAGAAGACAGCAGGCTCCAAACACTTAGCTCTAATAGACGTGGCCTGCTGGGACAAAGTCGCCTCGATAATGCACTATTTCAATGGCACTTGCTAAGAAGCGAATTCAGACAAAAACCAGTAGCCTATAATTAAGCAAAGAGCTGCCATTCATACCAGATGGTCCTGTACCACCTGTGGTGGGTGTATTCATGTTTGACCGCGGAAGTTCAGAATATAGGAAAATAGAGGCAAAAGTCGCCTCTCCGAATGCTGAAAACACGAGGAAGGAAAACTATTTTTGTTCCATGAAAACAAAAACAAGCACGTGCAGAGTGACAAACGTTGGAAAGAATTTTACTTAGACCTGTGTCAATATGGACACTCATTATTAGACTGGACTGTTTCCGTCACATACATTCAGGCACTTTAACCCACTTGGTACTGTTGGCTAAAGGGGACTTTTCATTCTCTTGATTGAAGTTTTTTAGATTTTGCCACATGCAATCAATTCCTCTCCATGCTTATTCTTCCTTGCTTCCTCAAGTGTTGAATTCCTGTTTCCGATTAGTCCTTGTGTGTGAGCTGTTTAAATGCTCCCCTGCTTTAGTTTGTTGTTTTCCACACTAATAAAAAATATCAAATATGAAGCTACAGTTCAGATAGCAGACATCTGAGGTGTAATTCATTATGAATGGCGCTATAAAATATGTTCATAGGTTTATTCTGAGAAGCTGTCTAGAAATTTGTGAATTCATGATACTCTCATTGCAAATTAGAACAAACCTGTCCAATTACAAGTTTACTCTTAGTGCTTTTAAGTAGCATAAGAAACTCAACAACGAGAGGAGACCACCCATCCATCAAGCCCATTTGCTTTGCTAATAACTAAGCTGTCCTAATGTCTCATGCAGGTTCTTCTTAAAGGTTGTCAAGGTTTCTGCTTCAACTTCATGGCTCGGTAGTTTGTTTCAGATTCCTATAATTCTTTGTGTAAAGAAGTGCTTCCTGGCTTCAGTCCTAGAAATGCATGCCCCCCCTAATTTGCACTGGTGTCCTTGATTATGGGATTCACCACTAGGCTGAAAGATGGTGAGCTCTGTGAAAGGCACTTTATAAACAGATTGACCCCCCCAGCCCACAGAGAACCACTATGGAAACACTTCTGTTAGTAATTGTATTGAAAATGTTTATCCTCCAATCTGTAGTCTGTTCAGTAGAGATAAGGGGCCAGCGCCGAATCCTCTGATCAGGCCTGAGGTAGCTGAGCACCAGACTGGCCTTATTCTTGATGATTGCAGGCTCTGTGTTACACATGGGGCTTCTTTATAGTAGTCCATTAAGTTAGTTTGAGAGAAGTCAAAAGTAATCTGTCTCGTTTATCTTGTATATTCATCTTACCCAGGAGTCACACACTTTGTACAACACAAAGATCAGCAAAGGACAAAATGTGCAAGTAATAGGCAGAATCCAATTGACCAAAATACTCTAAATGGGATAACAAAATATTTATGGAGAGTATACAGTGTGTATATGTATGTATCGCTATGGACATTTGTACATGTGTATTAATTATTACACAGATACTGTGTCAGTGGACCTTGTCAGGACCAGAGCTGTAATCTGCAGTACATGGCAGGAGTCGGGCCTTAAATGGCCTGGTGCAGAGTACACTTGTGTCCTAATGCAGTACTCATACACAGCCAGTGACAAGCACATACACCTTTTCTTAGGAGACTGTATTTCCTTTAATGTGTATAGTGATGTCCTTCACATCTTCTAGAACTCTGTGATGCCTTGTGCGAATTTCTACACTGTGGTGTGCTGGGCTGGTAACATCACTTCAAGAGAGGCCCACCGAATCAACAAGATAGCTAAAAGGACAGGCTCACTTATGGATGCCATAGAGATTACGGCAAAGGAGAAAATTAAAAGAAAAACTGTGTGCCATTTTGAACAATGCTGCACAACAACACTGAGGACTTTCAGCCAATGAATCATTCAGCAGAAGTGTATCTAGAAACATGACAGGGGCTCCTTTATATGAACAGGCCAGGATAATACCTCACTTGGTCTATATGTATGTACTCACCATGATGAGTACAAGTGTACAGTTACCCCATTATGGCTACTCTTAACACTGTACTTATTCTGGTGCCCCCATAGAATTATACATTGTGGTTTTACTGCTCCCAGTGAGACCAGTTGAGGATGTTTACGTTCATGTGTGTTGTAAGAGAACAGACAGACCACGAAAAAGAGTTGGGGCACCACCCTGATGCAATGCAGAAACACAAAAGAAAACACACAATAATTGTGAAAACATCTTTCCAGATGTGAGTTCTGTAGTATTAGGGTGTTGTACCGTGTTAGCCATTATGGATGTAGTGAGAATTCAAGCAAAATGACACCTTTTATTGGCTAACTAAAAAGATTACAATATGCAAGCTGTCACAAAGTTGAGACATACTCAAGAAAAGGTTTGGGGCAGCCACCCGTATAATCTCGTAACCCGGCTGCAAAGTCGTTATTTTTATAAAGATACAGCACTGAAGTACATACAACGAGTCCAAGACAAGACTGAGGGAAAAGGGAAAAAGCGCAGGCTTTTAAAGGGGAAGACAGGAAGTGAGGTCATAAGGCTCGGACATGTGTTCATCAACCATTGGATCAAGCCCGGACGTGACATCAGGGGGGCCGGAGCTGGTAAGGTCTGTTTCCATTGGTTCGGTCCTGGAAGTGATGTCAAGAGAGCCAGGTGGAGCCTCCCAGGAATGGTCTACAGGGAAGTGAGAAAAAGAGTCAGTGCACTCTGCCACATCCCGGCATGCCTCAGAACTGCCTTCACTCAAGCCCTTTAGCTGCCTCCCATGCGCACGTGTGTGACAAAGCTTTCGAGGCAACTCAGGCCCCTTCTTCAGGCAAGATGTAATCATTCCCATCCAATGTAATGGATTTACATCTTGCCTGAAGAAGGGGCCTCAGTTGCCTTGAAAGCTTGCATATTGAAAACTTTTTAGTTATCCAATAAACGGTGTCATTTTGCTTGACTTCTTACAGATGTGAGTTCCAAAATGAACTGTTTCAAGATGGTGGATCTTCTGGTCTTAAGTCTTTCTGGACAGACACCAGGGGCCTCATGCATAACTCCGTGTGTAGAATTCACACTATAACATGACGTAAGCACAAAAGCCGAAATGTGCTTACGCACAGAAAAATCTAGATGCAGGTATCTGTGCGTACTCCAACTTCCACGTTCTTACGGTACATAAATCCCGGTCAGTGTGAAAAGTAACGCTCGTGCACACGCCTTCTGTCCCGCCCCAACTCCTTCCAGAATTACGCCTCTATGAATATGCAAATCAATATAAATAGCCCTTAAGCTCAGCCTTCTGTGAAAAGACAATGGGAAAAGCACGGGGGAAAATATAAGAATTTCAGCGAATACCAAGTGGAGGCAAAGGAAAAACATACTATTTGTTTATTTAAACCGTGGTATAATCAACAAAAGGAAGTTGATCGAGTGACAGACTGTCGCACAGTACCCGAAATAAAAAAGAAGTTGTCACATATCCAAGTCGCCGTGAAAAGGCAAGTCGTAGCCCAACGTCTGAGTGTTGTATGAAAGCTTATTAGGACAGAGAAAAAAAAACAGGCACACAGTGCGGAAAAAACACCAAATGTCAACTTTAATCTCAAAATTTCCACTTTAATCACATAGTTTATTTTGTCATTAAAGTAGAACATCATAAACTTCTTCTTAAAATCGATTAATTTACTAGTTTCTCATATCCCATCGTAACTAAAGTAACACGTTAAATGCTTTGTTTTGTATTTGATCTTCAATGTGCTCTATGTGTGTGAATCACTACGTGCTTCCGTTCTTTCTCTTTCTCCGACAGGACACAGAATCCATTACATTCGTGATATTACAGCTGTCTGAATAATTAAAATACCGAGATGTATACATGATATCTTTTTCATGATGATAGGAATGAAAGCATGTTATTAAACATGGGAACACGGTGGCGGTACTGTCTCTTTCAAACGTACTAACACCCAATTCCTGTCCTTACATTTCTTTCTCCAAATACCCAATTGCCACACAATCAGCTCTGTCATAGACGTTAAGCCATCTGTAAGCTTCAAACGTCGATTCTTCAAAACTTTTAAGGAACATTGAAATATCTTCATAGTACGTGTTTAATTATTCTATCCATCTATCCTTCCAGCATAGAGTGACATAGGTTATAGGCCATCATATGATGGGTGGTGAGTACATTATTGGCAGTCAGGATCCATTATCATTTCAGAATAACAAGATACATTTGTCTAGCAATGCCATTGCAACAGCTTCAAGAAGTGGCATCCCTCAAATCTTGCTCCAAAGCTTGGCACCGTGGAGCTGACAGCTGTCCCCACCCCACTCCCTTTTGTGCTGTCAAAAGACACTGCCATCATTTCACAACTGTCGTGACTGGCAGCTTCCATCATCTTCCATCCATCTGCCTGCGGAGCTTACTGTGCCTAATTGTGGAAATGCGGACACCTACACAAAAGTGCAAAGGTGCCCGGAGTTCACGGTGAAATGAGAGAACGAGTTTGTTCAGGGCAGAATGAGGTTCATTGGAATGGGAGGCAGGGTTTTGTACACATGACGTCAGTGCTGTTGTCTGCCAGGATTGGCAACTACGTTGGCTGCCGATGCCTGCTGCCATTTGTGCCCTCGTTCCCACAGTAAATTCCTAATGGTAGGAGTTGGCAGGAAGGGTGCAAGTAGCATCTTTTTCCTTCTGTGCCATTTGAATTTGCATATGCTGCCCCTGGCAGTTCTCGATGGATGTGCCTTGTCAGTAACAGACAGACGGAGATGGACTCTCATATCTTAGAAACGTTCTTTACACGGTGAGTACTGTACGGCCTGAATTACTGGATGCAGGAACAAGCCCACCTTGAACACTGATGTATTCACTAGTCTATTTTGCTGTCTGTAATTAAAGTGTTTTCCAGTTAATCACATACCTGAAACTGATACTTTGTGCTCCTGGTAACTCATTCTTGTTGTTTGCTACTAATAACTTTGCACTGTGGTTAATTGCCTGGATGGAGCTGTTAAGTCGGTAGGTTACGTGACTGGTTTCTAATTGCAGTTGATGCTTCAGTGCTTAGATTTTAGAAAAGCATGTGTGCTTTTCTGTTAACTTCTACAAGCAACCAATACTCAATAATAATGTGACTTCTGATGGATGTGTAGCAGGCCGCTCTCGGCCTGCCGTCTGCGTTATGTGTGATGTTTTAAAAGAGAAAGGCAGACAGCAGTCGAACTGGGGTCTTCTATGAAACAGAAGAAAACGGGAATCACATTGGACACCAGACTGCTGTCTGACTCTCCTTCAGTGTTCACATTACGTCGTGACATGAACATTACATTATATGGTACTCAGAATAAATGAGTACACCCCGAAAGATTTCTCAGAAAATTCACCCATCTCCCTTTAGAATTAATACTTTCTATTCTGTAAAACAGCCCAACAAATCTGGTTTATTGGTTGCAAGTGAGATGTGTCAGTATAACAAACAAAACTGGATTTTATTTAACAACTAGGGGGCTTCGCCCGTCAACCCCCTGCCTACGCTACGTGCCAGCAGCTTCGCATCTCTGCTGCTCGCAGACAACAAAACTTTTAATTCTTGCGGATAGGCCTCTTCATTGGGAAGAAGCACTACTTTTCCCTGATGGCAGCATGAATTAGACGATCTACAAGTCTCTGACTTAAAGTTTAAAGCCAAACAATATCTACATACTTCTGTCATATCGCCTATGTTCATATTTCGATCTCTTTTTGCTTTTACCTATTATTATTAATCATGCACAACCCATCTTTTCAGAACTCCCCACAAGTGTTCTGTTGGGTGGAGGTCGGGTGACATGTTTGGCCACTGACTCACCTTCATCCTGTATCTCCTCAGAACTGCAGCAGTGGCCTTGAATGTTTGTGTTGGGTCATTATCCTGTTAAAAGAGTGCCTGGCGACCCAGAGTACCAAGATATGGTGGCATCGACTCCTTCAGTATTTTCGCAGTGCATCTGTGAATTCATGATGCCATCAATGAAGTGCAATTCCCTCGACACCTGCACTATTCATAGAACGACACAGAAGATTATTGCTACCACCGGTCTTTACTGTGGGTGCCTGCCAGGTATAGTTCATTATGCAACTCGCCCTAGTGATGCTTGGAAGCCATCAGTTCCAAAAAGTTTCACCTTTGTCTCATCACTTCAAAGTATAATGTCCCAACAGTCTTCACTTTTGTCAACATTGGCACCCTGACAGGGGCTTTTCTGGACATGGGCTTTAGCAGTGGCCATTCTGCAGCGTTCGTTGTGTTGTGTCAATGGAAACAGTCACCCAGTTTGGCTTTCACTGTGATGTTGCACTTGCATGGCAATTGTTCCCTCAACTCTTCTTATCATAAGATGCTCATGTCGGGGTGTTAGCTTCTGTGGACGTCTCTGAGAGTCTGCCACAAGTCCATCCTTTTTGAATTTCCGACTGACTAGCAATGCTTTACAGATTTTCTAGTAGCCTTTAGCCTTTTTTTTTTTGTAAAAAAATGACGTCCTTTGTCTCTTCCATGCAGTGTCATTATTATCAGCATTGCATTGGAGGGGATTTTATTTGTGAAATACCACCCTTAATCGTCAGTTATCTGGTGGTCGCCTGTGTGATGATTCATTAAACTCATATGTTGTTGCGGTCCTGCAAGTATTATTCCTAAGACCCTCATTGAGCTGTACTCATTTCTGCACAATGGTCTTAAACCATTTCTCTCTATTATAATAAATCTTGGGAGATGACACTTTTTATCCTGCGACGAGACGTGATCTTTTGAAGAGAGACAATTTTACGTCCCACGAGATGAGACTTTGTGCACAGAGATTTAACCACGCCCGGGGCCGGAAGTAAAAGACAAAGAGTAGATGACAAAAAGTAGAATATCGTAGAGAATTCAAAAACGTTGGCGCGATACACTTGCAGAGCAGGTTAGAGATAAAGAAAGTACAAAAATTTGAAAGTCTCAAAAAAATGATAGTAAAGATCGCATTAGCGCAAACAAACAGAAATTATTACTCAGTGAAATATGGGAACAGTGAAAAGAGATTGAATATATTGTTCGGATTTAAACTTTAAGTCAGAGACTTGTAGATCGTCTAATTCGTGTTGCCATCAGGGAAAAGTAGTGTTTCTTCCCAATGAAGAGGCCTGTCCGCGAGAATTAAAAGATTTGTTGTTTGGTGAAAGTGAAATTCATGTACGTGAGCGAAGCAAGAAGGCGGCGAAGCCCCCTAGTATAACATAAAATAAAGAGACTTAAAAACAAAACACTGTATATTAAATGTAATGGCTTTTATATAAAAAAAAGTAAATACTCCAATGAAATCTAAAGTATAAAGAGCTAGAGACGGACCTTGAAGACCACGTGTTACCCTGTCGGAGCTCCCATCGCGTTTGACGCCTTCACAGAACAAGCAGATGTATGCGTTCCTGAGGTGCAACAATTAACTGATGCCCTACAGCAACAAGGGAGGGAACCTGAAAAAATGAACCATCTACAGTGCACTCAGACAGTATTCAGAGCCCTTCACATTCTGCACACTTTATCGTGTCGTTGATTTAAAATGAAATGGGTACATTGGCTGTTTCTACCAAATTGGATACCCCAACAGCTGTACTCTATCTGAAAAGAAGGGCGAAAGTGGCAAATTTGTCCATTTATACATAAACCTGCAGCACAATCGAGTGTGTAGAGAGGCTTTGTGAATCCACTGTACACACAGAGGGCTGATTTTGGGGCGGTTCACCAACTGCATACATAAAAAAATCTCCCACTAAGCACTTGGCTACATGTGCACAGTCGTAAATCGCTTTACAGAACAAAAAGAACCGAAGGGTGTATTGATTATTTGATAATATGCAGGCAAGGGCCGATGCATAAATCACAAAAGAGTCCAAGGCAGACCAGAATGTGAGTGACGTGAAACCAGGAAAATCACTGAATATGAAAGAGAACGGCAGTTTATAAATCCAGTGGGGGTAAGGTGGACTTGGGCGTGAGTTTTAACATTAAAATGTAGTCCCGATACAATGGGGGAAACCTTCAGAGGGCACTGTAAATGTGAAAAAGCACTTTATGAAGGTTGTGCAGTGTAATGGTCTATGAGCACGTCGAGAACCTGAGATGATGCCCCATGCATAGAGTGGGAAGTTCACTAAGATGAGACAGCTTCTTTATAATCTGAAGGCCTCTGGCTTGCAGCTGATGGGCGCTGCTTAGACTCCACGGAGAGGATGGCTCATCCGAGAAATGGAGTTTTTGCTGGATGTTAGTTGTCAGAGAGTGGAGAGATAGTGCAGAGCTGTTGGATATTTTGGGGTATCTGTTAGATTGATGGACTTTGTAATGAATAGCAGTACATTTCACATCTGTCGTAGAAGAAAGACCTTTTTGTGGATGTAGCGCCTTGATATAGTGAACGCCATTCCAGGCAGCTGTTTAAATACAGAACTATAAAGTACTATATAATAAAACACTATGGTCTGTATGTCTAGTCCTCCCGAGCAATCTGATTGGTCAGTTTGGCTTTGGTGTGATTGGTCAGTTGGCTTTAGTGATGTGACAAATGAAGAAGTGCAAGTGTGAGATGCACAAGGAGGAGTGAAGGAGTATGTGCCAGTATGAGAGAGTCGCTTTCAAAGACGGCAAGTATAAAGCCTGACAGGAGGTGAGAAAGGCGCCTTGAAAATAACGGCAGAGTCAGTGAAGCAGGCTTTACGGGAACACAAGCAGATAAGGTAACATGACCAGGATCACACACAGAGAGTTTGGGCTGATGATGACCCTTTGTAATTTTATGTAGAGCCCTTTATAGTAGCTAACATGACAAAACTTTTTAAGAGTACATTAACCTATCCTGCCCATTTTGCAAAGTTTAGTGGTGCAGTTAGCGCCACAGAGAAAGACAGTGGTGGTAATGTTTTATAGTGCCTTTCGTAACTCCTTATATACCATATTTCTTTGACATGTACAAAGTGAGCACCAGCAGGTGACAGAAGTCACTTGGGGTCCCACAAGGAGTCCATGGAAGGGATTAGACTGGTAACATTGTGCTTTACAGTGCAAAGCCCTAACCACTAGGGTGTATATTTTGCTTCCATCTTGGCAAATAAATCATAATTGCTTACAATATGATACAGTTATATGATAATGTAGTCCTTTTCACATTTGTATGATGTGAGCAGTGGCAGATTTTCTGACTCACTTTTGATGACAAAGCAAATCAGGTTTATATCTTGTCGCATGCGGCTGGGGGTGGAGCCCAGCCGGGACGCCCAGGAGGACCGGAGGAGGGCTTGTACCTCCTCCAGACCACGAGGGGGCGACCGCCCTGGTGGTATTGGGGGCCACGGGTAGAGGGCTCGGAAGCCCAACCCTGTAGGGGCCCGTGGCCACCGCCAGGCGGCGGCCCGGTGCCTGAGGAAACCTGGAGCCCAGCACTTCCGCCACACCAGGAAGTGCTGGGGGGAAGAAGACAGGGGACACCCGGAGGGCTTCCGGGTGTGCAGCCGGCACTTCCGCCACCCTGGGGCGTGTCTGCGGAGGAATGCCGGGAAGCAGCTGGAGCCCATCCGGGTTCCTATATAAGGGGCCGCCTCCCTTCATTCAGAGGCGGAAGTCGGGTGGAAGAAGGACGGAGCTGGAGAGAGGACTGGATGCGGCCAGAAAGGCATTTGGACTGTGAGGCCTGGACTTTGGGGGATCGGTGCTGGAGGCACTGGGACGTGCCCTGAATTGGGTTTTAAATATAGTGTAAATAAACGTGTGTTGGGTGCAACAAACGATGTCTGTCTGTCTGTGTCCGGGTCAGGTTCCACAATCTATATAAAGTGCCTTCCAGAGCGTCAAGTCGTTCTACATGTGTAGTAGAATTTTTTTCATATTTCTGTGCTGTGAATACTGCAGTCTCATTGTCTCATTCACCATCCTAATTTTACATTATAATTTTTCTACTGCTTAATATAATTACAGGCCTGGTCTCTTTATCAGTATGCTGGAATTGTTTCCATATTTTTACAATGTGAGCACTTTCAGGTCTGTTGACTTGCTTAGGGGTTGCAATGACTCTGCGAGTCAGAGGTGGGGATTGAACTAACATCCTTGTGGTTTACAATCTAATGCCTCAGCCACTAGTGGGCACACTGCCTGTAACTGCTTCAGCATTTCTGTAAAGTGTGTGCTGTCAGATTCACTGACTCACTCAGGGTCTCACACACCCTTTGTCAGAGATGGCTGTTGAGCTTTGTGTTATGCTGTAGTCCCTTCTTTCTTAGTGGTTATTATTTTAAGTCATTTACAGGTACAACAGATTTGTTTTCACACTTCTGGCTGGTTCAGTGATTCACTCGGGGTCACACGCTTAGTCAGAAGTGGGTGTTGAACTTTCTATTATGTTGCAGTGCCTTCTTTCCTAGTAGAACTTTATTTGTCCCCCTGGGTGTTAATAAATTAGTTCAAATCTTTCACAGGTATAGTACGTTTGTTTTCATACTTGTGGCAGGTTCAGTGATTCACTCAGGTCACACATTGATTCAAAGATGGGGGTTGAACTGGCAGCCTTGTACTTTACAGACCAGCACCATCTTCTGAGGGGCTATTAACAGAGCTGTAAGGTGGTTCAGTGGTTGTGGCAGCTTGCTTCATGGATCGACAGTCCCGAGTTTGAATCCAGCTACTGCCCAAGTGGAGTTTTTATGTTCGTCTCCCCCATTTCTGAGGATTTGTCTCAAGGTACTCTATGAAGATGTGCATGCAGGCCAGGGGGGGACAAATGGGACTCTGGTACGGGGCCCTAACGGAAGGGGGCCCCTTCACGCTTGATTTTTTTTTTTGTATACGTATTTGAAGGTTTTGGCATGTGGGGACCCTGGGGAAGGCAGAGGGGCCCACACGTACCCAGTTGTCTGGGGCCCAAATATTTCTGGCGGCGGGCCTGGTGCATGTCAGGATGGACTTGGGTCCTGCCTATGGCTAATGCCTATCTTGATCTAAGCGCTGTCAGAGTAGGCTGCATATTGCTCAATCGGACTGGGAATTTAATCAGAACTGGGTTGTACACTCCTAAAAATAAAGGTGCCTGATTGGTTGCCAGAGGTGGTTCCCAAAAACACCATTCACATGAAAATTCCAGAAAGAACCTGGGCCAAACAAGCAGTATGCTGCTGTGGGTACTGCAGGATTTTGGTCTTTGCTCATTATGCCTTTCCATGGTGATGGTCGAAGTCAAGGCGCTGGATCTTCCGATCCTCTCTAGCAGTTGATTGCTCCCCATTTTCTTCGGTGCAGTTTGTTGGATCCTCCACTAGGCGGGGTGTTGCCTCCAATGGAGTCTGTGCGGTGGGTGGTCTGGCCCTGTTCTACACAAACCACCTCAGCCTCTGCAGCTCAATTTGTTCTTCTAGTGGTGGGTTCTGCACCCATCTTGACCGGGTGGTTTCTGTAGTAATGTGATCATGGAGCGAGACGTTCAGGACCTGCCACAGGCATTGCGATTGGAATACCTCGAGTTTGTTTAGGTCCATTTGGAGCAGCATTCATGTTTCTGATCCACAGAGAAGAACTGGCAGATCTGTAACATATAAAGAGATGGTAAGAGATTTGTGCTCTTAAAAGGACCCTCACTGCACACAGTAACAGTTCAGGTTTTCTTGATCTGGTCGCTTACTATATGTTAAATATTTCTGTTTTGTTCATATTTTAGGAACCTTTTGAAAGCTTCTTAGAACAACTTTAATATGCAGATGAAAAGTGCCTGTGGTTCCTCGTTGAACCATCGCTTGACAAAGAACCATTTTCATTTGGGGAGAGCTTCTTTGCATATTAAATTGGCTCTCTGGGACAACAGTGCCATTAAAGACGCCTTATTTCGCCAGCCGAGTTGCGTTGTTCACGGACGCACAGTGAGCCTTGCGGTTCACAGTCCAGTGCCTTAGCCATTAGGGCGAGCTACCTGCCTAGAAGGCTAATGCTGATATTTTTGCTGGAAGATTTATAAAGGCAGACGGGCGGGCGGCGTTCCCATTCAGAGGTAATGAAGACACGTCAACGGACCTCCAATGCCAAAGATGGAACGATAAGGACAGACTGTGGGATTCTGGGCGAATGACGGATGGATGGATCTGGAAGATGAAGAACAGCATGCTCCATTTCTAATAGAGAAAGACTTCATTCTATTATATACAGGAGGCATTTTATTTATCTTTCTGTCATTTAAAATGATTGTTACAGATCACCGAGCTTGCATGTGTACCGAGTAAGTATGTCATTTAGAACAGGGCCGAGAGGTAAGCGTTACGCACTTGCCTTTGCTTTTTGGCATCGCACCCATTTTTGTGTTTTATTGTCGCCCTCAGCATGGCTCACCTGCGTGTTGACTCGAGGGGCGCACAGACCCCCGGCCCCGCACTCCCCTCCTGTTCAGTAAAGCGAGGGAGCTTCGTGTTCAGGTGAGGTTTGTGGCGCACAATTTAACCAACGGCAAATTGGATTCGATACACAATTTCACAAATGACAGTGGCTGGCGGCAAATCACTGGTGTTCTCGGCCTCTCCTGTCATCAGCGATACAGTATTTGCTGATTTAGTCATTTACTTGACAGGCGATTGTTGATTTGTTAATCAGATGGAGAATGCGAACGGTATTAGAAGCGAAATGTCAGCGCAGCGGTGACAAAGTGCTGGTTTGGGAACGAGCCATTAAAGACGGAATAAGGAAATGGAGCCAATGAAGGTGGCGCGCAGCGGGACTGCGTCTGCCGTGAATGGGGCGTCTAGTTCGAAGATCGACCCCTGTTAGCTGAAGCGAGTCCAGTAAAAACATGCCACCACTACAGTGAGACTGGCAGGGCCAACCACCGCCGTGCTGCACTCAGGATTACTTCCTCCAATAGCACGCCGTGGTATTGATGTCCCTGCAGGAACATTTCGGACAAAATTAAATAAATAGATGGGCAAAATGAAATAGGAGCATTGTAAAATGAGAAAACAAATAGAAAAACATAATGATGTGAATGCAAAAATGTAAATGTATCATAATTGTCTTTTCTCTTTTTATGTATTTATTTAATTACCAGTAACGACGATAATGTGCAGTGAATACACTTACTTGACTTGACCCTTTATACATTACCAGTAACGGCGCACTGCACAATAACGTTCAGCGAATGCACTTGACCATTCCTAGTTTTCATCCTCTTTCTTTGTATGTTTTAACATTCGTTTGCTCAGAGGTTGATACGCTTGCTGCTTCCTGAGCAGCTCTTCTTTTCTCCACCCTAGCGACCACATCTTCTCTTCTTTGTCGGTATCTTTTGGAGTTAAAACTGGTTAAGTCCGTGTTTGTGTTGCAATTACTTACTTAGTACGTTTTTCTTCATTTTTCACTTAAGCTGGCACTTAAGTCTTCAATCTGCCTCAAGAATGATTTAAAATATGAAGTAGTAGGGGAAGTGACGGCGAAGGTGGTAGGGATGAGAAGGACACCCTGCTGGCCCCTGCCGAGACTTAATTATAAAATAAAATAAAAATAAAAAGAGGAATAACCTTGGAGGTCAATCATCACCCCAGAAGTGGATAGTAGACATCACATAGTATATGTGTACCACATTTCAGGTCCATAGTTCAAACGGTTTGCGAGCTACAAGTGATTTAAAATTCTGGACAGACAAACAAACAGCCATGGTAGTGTATTATATATAAAGAAAGATTTCTTTATTATTTATTACATTAGCACATAGCACGAAGTAAGGCTGTTATTTTACCCTTCTGAAAGAGTGGGCACTAGTGAGTACAGTTTTGTGATTGGTGAATTGTCTGTAGAGTGTGCCTAAATGTTTTATGTATGTGTCTGCAGCCTGGAGCTCCAAGTAGGTGGAGTTAACTCCAATGGGTGGTCCAAGTAGGTGGAGTTGACTAATTGGCACCAGGGCTGTCTTAACGGCATCATAGAGGGGCAAAGTAGTGCGCTGGGACCCTTGCTTTAATAGTAAAACAGAAACATACATTGGCATCAGAAACATGGTGGGCCCCCAGCCAGTGCCCATATGTTAAGACAGCCCTGATTGGCACCAATAGAGTCAAGCAGCAGATCTCCACCCATTCTTTTTGTTTTTCCAGTTGGAGCACGGGCATTTCAAGTGGTGTCAGTAGTGGGATTTGAACTCACAACCTCAGGGTGTGAAGTCCAAAGCCTTTACCACTAAGTCACAATGCATTATGATCAGAGATCTTCACCTTTGATCAATTTTGCAACTTTCTCCAGTAACACTTGTTTACAAACCGTCCCCCCAGACTGATGTTACTTGATGACGTTGACCCCTTTTGTTAGTCACTTTTGGTCAAAAGCATCTGCTAAACACAGAAATGTAGATGTAAATGGGATAGTCTGGAGATAACCAACACAGAGAGTGGTCAGGCTGGGTGTTTAACCCCAAGTCCAGACCTTGAACCAGTGAAGCAGCAGGAAACTTTAGAGCCAAATGTGACTCTGCACGCACTTCTTAGAGAAGTAGAAGGAAGGCCCTGAGAACCCAGAAGAAAAATGACCTTGACATAAGTGGGACATGCAAAGTTCACACAGACTGTGGCAAAACTTGGAATTGAACCCTCATCTTTTAAGTTGTGAAAGAACAACACTAAACACTGTGCCACAGTGCAAATTCCGAGCCACCCGCTAAACTTACGTACCCATCTTTGTGACGTCCAAAAAATCTACGGAGACGCATGGAGAACTTGGAAGTATCTGCAGTACTGAGCACACAGCACAGATAGAGCCGTTCTTTATCTGGTTTATTTTACACACTCATCGCTCTCTAGCCCGTAATATTTATTTATCCAAAGTAACTTCTAAATCTCCAGTGCAGATTGCTTTTATGGTTTTGTGATCGGATTCTTGGCAGGTGAAATTACTAACTTGGAGTCACGCAGTAAATAAGTGGTGCAGCCTTAAGCTTTCCACTCCATCTTCTTAAATACTTAAGTCACACTACTGTGTCCTTTCTTCATCACTGAAATCCCCCAATTAAATATGAGGGTAGGATTTACATTTCCAGTCTTCTTCCAAAGACCACCGAAAAGCTCTTCAATTGCAGAACCAACTGCTCCTTCGTTTCCGCGGTCACCTGCTTGTGGAGCGAATCCTAAGGTGAAATCTCATAATTGTCGAATTCAGATGACAGATATCGAGCCCACCGAACGTGATAGATTGGATGCAGATGGGCCAGATGTGCTTGCACAGGTAGCTAATAGCACATTTATTCCCAGCGGGTGGGCTTTGACCGTCGTCTGAAACGGCAGAAAGTGCAATTTGAGGAGCTGCGCTGCCCAGTTGTGTGTAAACAGTAATTACAGAGGATGCCGACTGTGGTGATAGGAACGTCTTATTGACTCAAACTAATAAATGTTGCGAACCTGTGTGGAAAATTGGATATAGTGTCAGCTTCGAGCAAATCCCAGATGGACCCTGCGTCTCTGGTTTTTTTCTCGCTTATTTTCTTGATTAGTGTTGAGTTACCTGCCGTTCACAGGGTCTCTCCGGTTTGAAGGCTGTGCTTGTAATTGAAGCTGATTACCACAAACATTTGGAGTAAGCAGCGGAAAGTAACCCTCCTAGCAATTGTCTTATTTATTCACAGCAAAAATGGAACCATTATTTGATGTCTGTAAATCAAGCCTGGTGAAGAGGAATTTGCAAATTTCATAAAAGATTGCAGTCCCACCCGGACCTCCCGTCGTGACCGCTGCTGAATGTGGATGTGATCGCCAATCACTTCGCTTTCTTTGTTTCTAGAAAATCGCCGGCACAGTGAAGTCCGGCCATTCTGCATTGTCTACTATTTTCAGTTAAGGGTCTGTAGGAGCGGAGTTATTGTCCTGTAAATACTTTGGCTGGTCAGTCCATGATAGTTTTGTAATTAATCATACATAACCCATCTCTCCACTTTTAGCTTCCTTCTGGTGTGCACCTAAAAAAAAATGGGGTAAAAGCTTAAAGCATCCAGTTAAGCTCCTTAATTGGTGGGCGGCAGAGTTCAGCAGATGCACACGCTACTAAAATTAGTCCCCAAATAAGGGACCCTCAAAATTCTCTTTTTTAAAGGCCACAACTATTGTAAACATGTTACTAATCAACGAATGCAGTACATTAATGTATCCTACCTATCCAACAGATGGCGCATCACCAACATTTGTAGTAATGCATTTTTTAATTGCAAATGTTGGTGATGCGCCATCTGTTGGAATGACAAATGCATTTGTGCTTTATTACTAAATTTTAATATATACTACCAGTCCAACATATGGTGCATCACAAACATTTGTACCTAAAATTTATATCTTTGGTGCATCTAACATCTGTTAGATTGACAAATGCATTGTGTTTTATTACTAAATTTTAATATGGTAATTTAGTATATCCTACCACTCCAACAGATGGTGTATTGCAAGTATTTGTAGCAATTCATTACTACAAATGTTCATGAGGTGCTGTTTGTTGGAATGACAAATGTAATGCATTTTATTACTACATTTTAATATGATACTTTAAATGTATCCTACCATCCAACAGATGACACATCTCCAACATGTGTAAGTAATGCCCTGGAATGTCAAATGCAATGCATTTTATTACTACATTTTAATACAGCAATTTAATGTATCCTCCCTATCCATCATATTGCGTATCACAAACATTTGTTTTACTGCATTTTATTTTTATAAATGTTTCTGATACATCGTCTTTTGGAATGACAAATACAATGCGTTTTATTACTGCCTTTTAATACAGTAATTTAACGTACCCTGCCTATCAGGTTGTTATGTCTCTGTCATTCCAACTGATGGCATATTGCAAACATTAGCACTGCTTCTACAAATCCCAAAACAAATAGTATTTAACAATTACATACATATGCATTGGTCCTTGTAACAGATGACACAACTCAAAACATTTTAAGGAATACATTTTATCACTACAAATGTTTGTGATGCACCATCTGTTGGAATGACACATGCATTGTGTTTTATTACTACATTTTAGTACAGCAATTTAGTGTATCCTACCAATCCAAAATTTGGTGTGTCACAAGCATCTGTAGTAATTCATTACTACAAATGTTCATGGGGAGCCGTTTGTTGGAATGACAAATGCAATGCATTTTATTGCTACGTTTTGATCTTCTTCTTCTTCTTCTGTCATCTGCTCCCATTAGGGGTTGCCACAGCGTATCATCTTTTTCCATATCATCCTGTCTTCTTCATCTTGCTCTGTTACACCCATCACCTGCATGTCCTATGGTAGTTTAATGTATCCTACCAATCCAACAGATGGCGCATATCAAACATTTATAAGTAATTCATTTTATTACTATAAATGTTTGTGATATGCCATCTGTTGGAATGACAAATACAATGCATTTTATTACTACATTTTAATATGACAATTTAGTGTATCCTACCTGTCCAGTTGTTATGTCCCTGTCATTCCAACAGATGGCATATTACAAACACTGACATTGCTTTTACAAATTCCAAAGCTATTGGCATATAACAGAGACATGTGCATTAGTCATTGTAACAGATGACGCCACTCCAAACATTTAAATAAATGCATTTTATTACTACCATTGCTTGTGATGTGCCACCTGTTGGAGCAACAAATGCAATTCATTTTATTACTACATGCATTACAATATACCTTCGAATAGATGATGCACTGCAAGTGTTAATGCTAGGGTCTGCATTGATTGCTTAGATTTCAACTTGTCTTAGACGGGTGGCACAGCTAAAGTAGGCATAATAATAATTGATTGTGCGCTGCTTAACCTTCGGTTGCCTTATAAGGCTTCATATGCAATTCCTGTTACATAAGATATGCTTGTAACCCAACTACCTATTTCCTTATTTTAAACATTTTTCCCTTGTTCTGCCCACCTTGTGGAATACAATGCCATCTGAAACCACTTCAGCTCTAAATTAAGAGATCCAACCCATAGAGCAGTTGTGCGATGAAAGGGATTCAATGAATGGAGGACACATTAAAGCAGCAGAAACAGTCAGAGAAAACCCAAATGAACGAGTTTTACTTAATTGATGAAACTCTTTGATCCTTGAGGATGGCTGTTCATATTTTAAGGAGGAGTGCTTTGGATGGTTTTCAGTATTTCAGTTCAGGTATTTCTGTGGCTTTATAATGGGACCATTCTTAAAGGTCTCTAAATGACAAGGAGGAGAGCCTAGCCTACGCAATACATCCACTGTCCCCAAGTATGGATCACCCTTCTCCTGCTGCTTTGAGCACAAGCACAGCGCTAAATGGTGAGAGTCGGAGAGCTGTCGCTGACTGCAGGCCGTGTCTTCATCCGAGATAATGTAGTTACTCTGGGAGAAGTGGCCATTATCCACGGTCACAACCTGCAGCGGTCAGCATCTGCTGTGTCACTCGTGAGCTCGGGGAAACTGATTTATCGACGGTGACAAATCAAGGAGTCTTCAGGCTTCCTGAGCAGAATTCATTCAGCGGGGAGCGAGGCCTCAGACCTCTGTCAGCTAATTTACTGGCGTCCTGCTGCCACCATAGCCGACATTTATTTATTTATTTTATTGTGCTTTTGATAAGCAGCCTAAGGCAGTGCAGATGGCAAAGACTTGTAAACTAGGCAACCAGAAGTGGAATGAGGTGACAGTCCCTAAAGCAGCAGGATGGGATGACAGGGTTTGTCCTTTTAAAGAGTGTGCAGTCGGCTGGCCTTCTCCTATGAGCGCATTATACAGAACGAGTGATAAAGTGGGGGGCGGTCGGGGGCATTAGCCTTGGACTTGACATTAGCACTTGAAACATTGGTCACAATTTCCACTTTTGTATGTTAACCCTTTGTTTAAAGCACAGTATTTCTTTATTGTGCTGCATGGTGGTACAGCGGTTAGCACTGAGGCCACACGACTTCAGAGAGGTCCAGTCCCAGCCTGTTCATTGTTTTTGTGTTGTCCAGTTTATTGGAATTCTCTTTGGCTTCCACCCATTTTCTTCAGCCGTGCTATTAGACTAACTAGCAACTCTAAACTGGCCCAGTGTGTGCACATGAGGGTGGCGATGTCCGGCAATGAACAAGCATCTCATCCGGCTTAGCGTTGTGCTGAAGGCTTTCAAAGCAGTATGGACATACAGGAGTCTCAGCCAGGATATGGTAGGAAGAGTCTCACTGCTTACATCACTCATTAAATAGCAGTTTTTTTTAATAATTGTGAAGAAGGTCGGCAGCTTAAAACTTTTTGGAGTCACAATCGGTGATGATTGATTTAAAGGACCTACCCAGCCTTCTGTGACAAAGACGTTGGAAATGATTTTATACTAAAGATCTCATTGCAACTCATGCTGATCCTGAACCATCACACACCATATGATAGTGCCTTTCACATCTATCTATCTATCTATCTATCATATAGTGCCTTTTCATATCTATCTATCTATCTATCTATCTATCTATCTATCATATAGTGCCTTTCAGATATGTCTGTCTTAAATAGTGCCTTTCACATCTATCTATCTATCTATCTATCTATCTATCTATCTATCTATCTATCTATCTATCATATAGTGCCTTTCAGATATGTCTGTCTTATATAGTGCCTTTCACATCTATCTATCTATCTATCTATCTATCTATCTATCTATCTATCTATCTATCTATCTATCTATCTATTATATAGTGCCTTTCAAATCAATCTATCTATCTATTATATAGTGCCTTTCAAATCTATCTATCTATCTATCTATCTATCTATCTATCTATCTATCTATCTATTATATAGTTCCTTTACAATCTATCTATCTATCTATCTATCTATCTATCTATCTATCTATCTA
>JANRMT010062850.1:7106594-7124274 GCA_026402145.1 Polypterus bichir lapradei | reverse complement strand
TTTCTTTCTTTCTTTCTTTCTTTCTTTCTTTCTTTCTTTCTTTCTTTTGTTCAGGCACCCACTCTGACAGAACAGACAGACAGACAGAGCTGAGAGATGTCAGCCCGTGATGAATGCGCCCCTCTCACCTCTTTGACGGGCACCCCTCTCCATTATTCACCCAGCCTGACTGAGTGACAGCTATTAAAACTCAGGTGCGGCCTTTCCCCACACACCTCTGCACTCCATGCCTGGGTATTAATTATTGTTTTAATGGGCTGTCAAGTGCGCCAGCTCACAAATGGGATGAGGTGAACTGAAGCTTTGGAGAGACAACTACCCTGCAGCCTCATAAGCTAATTAAAGCCTGCTTTGAAATGAAATTGCATGTTTGGTAAGCCACCCCTGATAAATAAGACCCGAATAAGCTACAAAAATGATTCCTTTTTTGTATTTTACCTCGGGGATTTTTGTGAAGTAAGCCAAATAAAATGAGAGAAGAGCGATGTTGAACCTGCACTTGAATCGTCCGCCTCTTCAGATCCTTCAGCTCGTCTATAAACAACAACAGCGAGTTTGTTTTTTTGCTGATCTTCTTTCTTTCCGCTCAGATCGTCTCTGCTGCCTTCTTAATCACAGCACATTGGAAGAAATCTGCTGTTTACTTTCTTCTCCCTACACCTGGACTGTAAGCCCCTCGAGCCAATATTCTAATGTGGAGCTTGACTAGCAGACGTGACTTGGTGAGCTTCTTCAGTGCCGCTGCCTCCAAGTGAGAGCTAATAACACTGCTGTCCAGTCTGCTGAGTGATCATCAAGAATACAGTATATTCAAATACAGAACTGGAATATGCCACCCAAAAGTGATAGGTTGTTTTTTTTATATATGTTGCTTACCCCATGTAGTTTGTAGTGGTAGATGAGAAGACATTTTAGTCTCATGTTTTCATTCAGAACAAGAGAAGCTTATGATGTAATAGAACCCAATGGAAACCAGTGCTATACAATGACAAACAAGGTGAAACTCATCTAAGAAAAACCATCCCTTGTTACTCAAATCACATACTCCACCTGTCTGTTATCCAGTCATTTGCTCAAAATGTGCAAAACGCACACATTTTTTCCTAAAATAATAATAACTAGCTGTGCTACTGGGTTTAAATCCAAGTAATCAATGCAGACCTCAGCATTAATGATTGCAGTGCACTATTGGAATGTATTTTGTAATGCACGTAGTAATAAAATGCACCGCATTTGTCATTCCAACAGATGCCACATCAACATTTGTAGTAATAAAATGCATTCCTTTAAATGTTTGTGTTGTGCCATCTGTTACACTGACCAATCAATGCATGCGTCTCTGTTTTATGTCATTTGGTTTGATCTTTGTAAAACCGGTGTCAATGTTTGTGGTAGGCCATCAGTTGACAACAATACCAGATGGACACACAGACAGACACATAGACACGTCTCAGGCAGGTTGAAGTCTAAGTAGTCAATGAAGACCTCAGCATTAATGTTTGCTGTGCACCATCTGTTGGAACATATTTTGCAATGCACATAGTAATAAAATGCGTTGCATTTGTCATTCCAACAGATGGCACATCCCAAACATTAGTAGTAATAACACACATTCCTTTAAATGTCTGTGATGTGCCATCTGTTGCAATGACCAATACAATGCATATGTCTCTTTTATATGCTATTTGGCATGAGATTTGTAAAATCAGTGTTAATGTGTGTGATGCACCTGCCATCCCTTGGAATGACAGAAGTATAGCAATTGGATGGACACACAGACACTTATTGTTTTACTGCCTTTGCTACCCCTCTAAGATCAGTTGAATTCTAAGTAATCAATGTTGACCTCACCCTTAACACTGACAGTGCACCAGTGTCTGTGTGATATGCTGTTAGTATGGGACTTGTACAAGCAGTATTAATGTTTGTGACGCGCCATCTGTTGGAATGACATAGACGTAGCAACCAGACAGATTACAAAGATACTTATCCTTTTACTATCTGTGCCATAGGTTGAATTCCAAGTAAACAACATAGACCTAAGCATTAACATTTGCAGTGCAGCATGCAATGCATACGTCTGTGTTATATGCGACTTGGTATGGGATTCATAAAAGCAGCATTAATGTTTGTGATGCACCATTTGTTGCAATGACAAATGCAATGCATTTTATTACTGCCAATGTTTGTGATACACCATCTGTCGGAATTAAAAATGTAATGCGTAAGTTTCTGATATGTGCCACTTGGTATGGGATTCGTAAAAGCAGTGTTAATGTTTATGATGCACCATATGTTGGAATGACAAAGACTTAGCAACCAGATAGACACCCAGACACTTATCCTTTTAGTAGCTGTGCTACGGGTTGAATTCCAAGTTCCAAATTACAAGGACCTCAGCATTAACATTTGCAGTGCATCATGCAATGAATAAGTCTGTGTTTTATGTCTCTTGGTATGAGATTTGTAAAAGCAGCATTAATGTTGGTGATGCCCCATCTGTTGGAATGACAGGGGCACAGTAACAAGACTTACACACAGACAGACACTTTTTCTTAAGGTAGATTAAAGTGAATAGTTAATTTCCACAAAAATAAGAGTACATTGTAAACAGGAAAACACCTTCCCATAATTCTGTGCTTTAGAATTGAAGACAGGACTGTTGACCAATGAATCATTGTTCAGCACTGGTCACCATTGAGTTCTATTACATTTCTCTCATTTTTCATGAAAATATGAGATCAAAATTTTTATTCCCAGCCATCAGTTTAAACTACATGAGATAAGTGACATATAAAAAACGTCATTTTTGGGTGGAGTGTTTTTTCCATTGAAAATACAAATCAGCTCAACTGATACACTCCTTACTCCCGCTTCCCGACTCCTTGTGGAGAAACTCATATTTACCAACTCCCTGCAAGTCGCTGACATTAATTTAAATTAGAAGGAGTCTCAGTCTACTTCAGGAAGATCAAATGTGATGGTGGCAGCCAAACACCTTCATACAAAAGTGTCTTGAGGCGTGGTGACCTCTGCCAGCGTCCTTGTGCTGCAGTGGGTGTGCAGCCATCACTCTGGGCCCTGTCACTGTCTTTATGGAGACTGCATGGCCTCCCTGTGTGTTTGTGGGTGGGGGTTCTCATGACTCTTTGGTTTTCTTCTCACATCTTAAGCACATGAATGTACAGGTAGTTGTAGATTCTGCATGTTCATGTGGTAGTGAAGAAATGTGTGATGCTAGGCCGCATGGCTCGATGGCCAGTAGGAGTGAAGAAATGTGAGAAAGGCATAAAGTAACGATAAAAGTGAGTGTGCCCCCTGGAGGTGTAGCTGCGTTTGTCCCAAATGAGCAAAGTTCTGCAACTTTTAGTTTGCTTCACAAGCAATAATGTGATGCATGTTCAAATAACTCCATAGACCAAACATCTTCGCTTTAAAAGTTGTAGTAAAAAATTCAATGCAGAACACTTCACACAAAAATAGAGAAAAGTTCAGAATCACTTTATTGCTAGCATGGAGTACAAAACAATGCCAATTCCAGACAACACAACTTCAACCCACCATCAACCTGACACTGTGCAACAACTATAAAAATTCAAGTTTCGTGAACAAATACATTTACAAACTTCAATAGTACCATTAAATAAATTGAAAAACTGTACAAAATAATATGTGATAGTACAAGTTGAGCAAATATGAAGTATTTACGAATAGACAAACAGCACAGTTGCCAGTTATATGTTGTAAAAAACAGTTGGAAGTGAGTCCATGTAAGTTTATTTAGGAAAAAAGCTGCAGAGATGGCATGTAGTTCGGATCGCGACCGAACTGTGCCTGCTCTGTGATGGCAATTTAATGAGCAGATGGCTGCTGGGGTGGGCGGAGTCAGCTGCGATCTTTCCGGCTCTCGTTTTCGCTCTGGCGATGAACAGATCTTTTAATGCTGGGCTATGACAGCCAATGAATTTCTCAGCTGAACAAGTCGACTCTTAGAAAGGGAGGAGGCAGAAGGAAATCAATCAGTGATGGAGGTGGTCACAATACTCTCAATGATGGCTTAACAACATACGCCTCGATATGCCAAGCTTCTTTTGATATTACAAAAAGAAAAGTTCTTATTTAAAGAATGTTCCATTTAAGGCTTAATTTTCATTTCTCTGAAGTTTGGTCGTACAGTCGAACTTTAGGCACGTTAAGCACAGTCAGAAAACTGTAAGCCATCTCCTTTATGCAAACTTATCTAACAATCCATGCTAGCAGTGAGACTGTTTCCTAACTGGCTTGATTAATACTCCGTTATACAGATAAAGAAAAGAACGTTCTATTTCATGTTAACTTAGAGGGGGTAAAAGCCTAGACCATATTCTAGGTAGCTATGAGAAACTGTTTACTGAAATTAAGCAGGCACACTCGAGTGTGAATTTAACATTAAGATTGGCTCTTACAGGAGGGCTTGTTAACGTTTTACACCCTGGACAGACTACAACCTTGAATTTGATTAATCAAGCCTGAGAATGTTGTGTTGTGTTATTTTCAATTTTCAAAGGTGCTCAGCACTAGTAACAAGACAGATGCCAGTCTTGGACGGGATGCCAGCTCACTGTAGGGTGTGCCATTGATCACAGCTACTTTCGCTCACACAATGCTAACTTTCACACAGCGTTTAATTTGACCTGCGTATCTTTGGCAATAGAAATGCATTTATTTCTGTTGTGATTACTATTATTATTATTATTATAAAACTAGCAGTTGCCGCAGCTCCGGACAGTGAGGAGGGCCCGCCTGGCTCCCCACTTCTGACGTCACGCTTCCCCCTCCACTCGGCCTGCAGCCTCTGTCTCGGATTTGCGCAAATTTATTGCTTCTACAAGCGAACTATGATTCTCAGTGCAATGAGAGAAGTCGCAAAATCAACCGGAATGTTCAAATTCTAGAAAACAACCTGATCTAAATCCGTTAAATAGTTCTCTCATTCTCTCTAGCTAAGCAGAGGTAAGGAACGCCCTGTGGCTGGCTTGTAAGTGAGGAAGGCCCCGCCCCCCTCCCTTCGGCCCGCTGCGGATTCACACAAATAAATCGCTCCTGCAAGCGAACTATGATACATAGCACAATGAGAGAAGTCGCAAAATCAACTGAAATGTTCATGCAAATTATAGAGATAAACCCGATGTAAATTCGTTAAGTAGTTCTCTCGTTCACTAGCTAAGTGGAGGTAAGGTTGGGGCGTGAGTGAGGAGGGCCCCGTCCCGCTGCGTGTCTCTTGGATTTCTGCAAAAAATTCGGTACCGCAAGCGAAATATGATACATAGTGCAATGGGAGAAGTCACAAAATTAACTGGAATGTTTAAGCAAATTATAGAGATAAACCCGATGTAAATCCGTTAAGTAGTTCTCTTGTGAAAAGTGGACGGACATACAGACAGACGTTGGGTTTTATATATATATAGAGAGAGAGATGTGATAGACAGGAGTGCACGGCCCAGTCTTGCCTAATTAAATGTTATCATGTCACCCAAGCCAGTAGATACACCAGGTAGCCGCAGAGGATCCCTCACCTCACCCTCCTTGTGTCTGCACCCGTAAGATTAAAAGTCTGTGATGGCGATAAATAGGAGGCAGTGAGTAATGAGGCACGTGCAGACACAATCGTTTCGTCTAACAAAACACATTCCCATGTGGACGGGCAGCATGCCACACACTATTACAAATAAAGTACAGTTAAGTTAACATACCAAATGATGTGGAACAAAGACATAAGCACATACGTATACGTGTCTTCTACATATTGTGCAGGCATGGGCTGCAGGCATGGGCTTCAGCTGCTAGTAACCCGGATCTGCATGAAGTAGCTTTAGGAAATAAATGATGGATTAGCATATATCATAATGTTGTTTTTTTATTTTATTAAGATTCTTAAAGCGTGAAAGATTTTAGTCCCACTGAAGGCTTTTTCTGCAGTCCATCTCGCTCCAGGCTCATAATGCTGCCAGCAATATATCACAATGATCTGCGTTCTTTACTGGAGACAAGGCAGTGACTCACACAAAGTGCCACCGCAGGACAACCGAGAGAGGATGGCAAAGACTTTTAACAACGGTCAGTCAGTGCGAATATTAAAAAGCAGCAACAACTGCAGGAATTTACAGCTGTGTCACCCTGATGATGGATATTTTAGAATTGGGGGAAGTCTATGGAGGACATCCAGCAGAGTCACTAGAGGTTGGGAGCATGCACTGATACAGCGTGTTGCTGCACCCACCATATGACATACCCCCCGGACTGGGACACGAGTGCAGCGAGTGACACCTCAGCACCACATATGTTCGAAATGGAATGGAACAGTGTGAGGTTTTTTTATGGTGGCTGGAGTGCCAATCCTGCCGCCAACCCCCAAGTTCTCCCTGTAAGATGGAGGACCTCCTTGCAGGGCAATATCCAGGTTAACGTCATACCCAGAATGAAGCAATTCCAGGTTAAAGGTCTTGCTCAAGGACCCAGCCGAGTGGAATCACTGCTGGCATTTACAGGATTCGAACCGTTAACCTTCTGATTGCCGGTGCAGACCCCTAGCCACCACACCACCTACGATCAGCTCTACCTCGGGTCATTAGTTGAACATATAAATGGACCAAAGGAGCAATACTGAGGCAACACTAATACTGGCTTTCTTGATATGAAATAGACATATTTATCAAGCACTTTTTCTAGGCAGCCTCTACCTGCCATAGCAGCCATTTTTGTGGCACTAAGTCACCGCACATAAGCTATTATGTGGAGAAAAGGTGAGAAAGGCAGTTAGCCAATAGGGGATAGGGAATGATAAGGGGCCAGAATGAACAGGGTCATGGTGGGCCATTTACCCAGGACATCAGAGTACCCCCTACTCCTTTTGAAAGATAACCAAGGATCTTTTATGGCCACAGAGTGTCACGACCTCTGTGCCAATGTTTACAGTACAGTGTCACCCCTGTCACTGCACTGGGGCATTGGGATCCACACACAAGCCACAGGGTAAGCGCCCCCTATTGGCCTCACCAACACCTCTTCCAGCAGTAACTGAAGCTGTTCTTGCTGCTATTAACATTGCTTACCATTCTCAGATCCACTTCATACAAATCAGGGTTGAAGGAGTCTGGGGCCTATCTTGGCAGCAATAGGCACAAAGCAGACACCATCCCAGGACTGGGTGCTAGTTCATTACAATATTATCAATATATTCATTTATAATAATAACTGCTCAGGTTTTGAGTGCATACTGTGGTCATCCAAGGGAATAACAAGCTCAAAAAGAGAGATTTTAAGGGGTGCTAATCCAGCCGTCCCCTTTTACTCTGAAGTTCAAAACAAAACAAATTCATAATGGCGTAAAAAGAAAACAGGCTGCAGTTAATTGGGCTCTCTGCTCTGCCTTGAGATATTCTTGGAGCTCCTTAGCTCTGGTCTTTTCAGGTAGAAGTGATGCCTCCATTCTGGCAGTCACATTTTTATAACCCAGGGATCAGAAGGGGTGGAGTCAGTTGCCCTCACTGGGCAGAGTCTCTGTACTGTGGAGGAAGAAGACAGTTAGTGGCAGCGCCCCCTCTCAGCCCGGGATGGTATTACATACCTGAGAAGAACTTGGAAGATGATCCTGTGAGGCACATGCATGACAATACATATCTGGGATGCATGTTGCCATCTGGCCGTCAAAATGGGAGAGTGAGTGGCACCCAACAAATTTCTATTATCGTCCCATATTTTAGTCAGGCTTTTCATCAGACTCTGCAGAATACTTCACCATTGTGAATAAATCAATAAATAGGAGACTGACTGCATTTTCTGGTCCACTCACTCCCTGTCATTAGGGTTCATCCCTGTGTCCATTTGTGCACACATTGGGCTCCTAGAAACAGAGTCCTTGTGCGTGTGCCCTCCTTTGGACTTGTGTCCCATTTCAGGTTGATTCCTGCATTGAACACGATGTTACCTGAATGCCCAGAGCCCTGTTTTAGAATAAGTAGACTCAACAAAATGAATAGATAGGTGAATTAATATGTGCAGTAATGGAGTCTATAATAAAAATAAAGATGGTGTAACACCCGGGTGACAGAAAAAGTGTGTGGTGGGCAGCTTTAAGAGACTCATCATGTTTTCTCAATAAAGAAAAATATCAGCTTTTTCCTGTGGAATATTTACTTTAAAATTAATGTCAACTTTATGTGAGCAAAGATACCTAAGTGGCGGTGGCCCAGTGGGTGACGCCGCTGCCTAATTCATCCAAATTCTGCTCCCAATCAGCATCTGTGTGTAGTTTGCATGTTCTCCCCTGTGTCTCCGTGTTGCTTTTTTTCCCAGATACTCTGGTTTTCCATCCCAGACACGTTTGTCAGATGAAGTGGTGCCTCTGCTACTGATCATAGGTGTGTAGTACGTGAGTGGACCCGGCAGTGCTTTGCCACCCTAGCTGGGGTGTCTCTTACCAGATTCAGCACCTATACCAGTATAAACAGTTTATTGTTTAGGAAGTTTCACTCTTCTTTCTTCCTGGATTAGATGCCATCACTTGCACCTTCCTAACAGAAGTAAAGTAAACTTCTCGTATGCAATCAAGCCAAACAGAAGTCTGCTCTTAGCACCATTTTGGGGTCAGCCTCAGGTTTTGAATTCAGTACAGATGGGCAGCAGGAGTGGAGTCTCCATTTAGGATATAAATAATCAGGCGGAAGGGGCCAGCATGTGGCAATTTCATTAGGACCAACCTCAAAAGCCACACGTGCACGGACCCAATGCATCAATTCGTCACGGTATCCCGGGGCAGCATTGCGTGGCAGACGGAATGCGAAAGACAGACGGAGCTGGTAAAATGATCAGCCGAGTCTCTGGTGGGAAACGAACGCATGGAAGTGCAGGTCGTGCCCGTGTTGGAATCTGCCCGCAGATTGCAGCGCAGTGAGGAGAGCAGCGGTTGTCATGGATACCACATCAGCTTCAATCACGGAGACGCTGGAGGTAAGATCTATGGCAGATGCATCGCAGCAGAAATCTGTAAATTGGATTTCCTTTCCATCCTCCTCACAAGCAGCCAATAAGACTTTCCGTAGGTGTCGGGCAGAGTTCGGTCAAGAACGGCCGCCAATCACTGGCACACTTTTGCTCCAATTGGCGTGTGGCCACCTGCATTAACCAAAAAAAAAATGAGGTAAAATGACACATTACTTAGGGCAATCATTTTTACATCACTTAATAAATCATTCAAGGGTCTGTTGTGTAAGAAATACGGCAGCTTGTCTGTGAGGTTCCTTGCGTGCCAACATTTCAAAGGAGGCCGAGGCCCCATCTTTTCTTTTTTTGCTTTCTGAAACCATTTTGAATTTGAATGCTTGATTGTAGAGCAGATAAGGCATTCTGTGACTTTGTTCTGTACAGTAATAGTAGTATATTTTTTGAGACTATAGATAATCTGAATAATTGACTTTATGAAGGTTTGTGACCAAAACCTGTCAGGAAGAAACCATGAAAGTGACCAATATCTGCAGAATATGCCATACGTAGTGTAAGATCTGCGATGTGGATGTGTTCTACTCATGCATGCCCTGTGGATAATTTAAAGCAGGGGTGGCTGCAGATTTTCATTCTAACCGTCTTCTTAATTAGTGACCAGTTTTGTAGTTTTAATCAACTTGACTCAGGGCCCATAGCTGCCATATGACCAGCTAACCTGTGTCCATCACACAATATGCTGAAATAAAGAAGGGTGGAGGTCTCAGTACAGTTGATCTCTACGGTCACCTAAACATTTTGACAGTGTTCTTACAAAAAACAGATAATCAACAGTTTTGGAAATGTCTGCTGTTGCAGAATGCGAGCAGCAACAAGCTGTGGAATTCAATAATGTCATTAATTAACGGCAAGAACTGGCTTCTCATTAAGAGATTGGTTGGAGTGAAACTGGTTGAAGTTTGAAGCTCCAGTTTAGCTGCTCATTTGTCAGCTCATTTCATGTCTCCTTTCTGTTTGGTTGCCATTTAATGATGAAAAGAATCAATTCAGAGGACTGAATCCTTAAAAACAGGGCTATTGAAATGAAGGGAAAAGAAGTTAATTAGTAGTGAAACCTGATCACTGATTAGGGAAAGGGTTAGAATGAAAACCTGCAGCCACTGCGGTCCTCCAGGCCTGGCGTTTGATATCTGTGATTTAAAAGTTAAATTAGTGTCAAGGTGGCGGTAATTCCTTAATTTACAAATATCTACATGTTCAAGAGGAACAGCGTTTGATAGCTGCAGTAACAGCTGGCATGGATTCAGAGGTGGCACAGAGTTAATGCAGTGGTAGAAATGTGCAGTGTGGGCACCAGAACCGAGGTGTCGACTGTGCATTTAGGCTGTTTTAGTGAGAGATGGGTATTCAAGCAATGGTATATGAATGGCAACAAAAACGTTTTGAACCAAAACCTGAAAAGTTTGGCCAAAGATTATTATCAAGTATGGGGATATCATTGTGTTTCAAACCCCAGAGAACGGGACACCTTTTAGAGATTTGTTCATGTCTAGTAAATGTGTACCAGGACCAGTCCCATCTCATTACCCATGGTTGTCATTGAAGGACAAACATGACACCCAAGTTCTGGCTGGCCAGACATGGCAAGGGAAAATGTGGTCACCGTGGAGCAAAGTGTTCACCTCTGAAATAAATGCATTCAACGCTCCAAGGACAATCTTGAATTAATGAATTCAGAGTGGGAGAAATTGAAGGAGTTTTCATAATTGCTTGAATACATCCTTAGGATCTGAAACAATTAGAAGTATGATGGTTCTGAAACACCAAAGGAACATAAGGTCCAAGCCAGTGCCAGTAACGTTATGCGCACGATTTTGAATGATGTTGTGAGTGTAGCGCGTACTGATTCCATACCCCAGAAGCACTTGCCTTACTGGTCAGTTTTTCTCTGATCTGCAGCAGTCGGAGAGGGACTATCAAAGAGGAAAGGCAGCCATTTTCCCCTCCTGCTTTAAAACAACACTTCTGCTAAGGCTTCATAGGTTTCAAAGTCTGTTCTGCAGAACTGTGGATTCAAAAAGGTGCCATGGCAATCATCTTCCGCAGATCTGGCCCAGGGTCACTACCTCCTGGCCTCCAGTCTGAACTGTTTCCTCTCCATGTATGTGTGGCAAAAAAGATAAAGCTAAGGTGGTATCCTTTAGGTTAATTGGTCTTTGAAATATCATTTTGATTTGGGCTATTATTGTAGATTGTCGTTGTTTTGACTGTGTTATTGTTGATTGCTGTTGCTAGGACCATCCCAGAGAGGGCGTGTCCTCAGAGGTCATGGCCAGGGATAAAAGGTCATTCATTGGTTTGCTACCTCTTCCAGCTACATGGATTTCCAAAATCCTTCAAACCCTTTTGAAAGTTTTCTTTGGTGTATTTCTCTCTGCAATCCTTCTGACTTTGATTTTGTCTCGCGATTTTTGGCTTAGGTTACTGATAGTTCTCCTTGCTCTGAACCTCACCATGTCTTTTTGACTATGTCCTTGTCTTCCAGTCACCCTCTGAAGTCCCATGCCTACTGGGCATCACAGAGAACATCATAACTAGTTGCAATGAGAAAGAGTATTTTCATATCAAAGTGTTGGTATCCTGTTTAATCATGAGACTTTTTTCAACAAAACAAAATGACACAAGTGGGAAAAGATGAACGGACCAGCAGGCAAGTAAGCATAGTGGGATCTCTGTTAAGGAGCTGCATCTCCTTCTCTGGAGGATCCTTCCTGTACTGAAGCAGGGTCTCTAATAAACTCCGATCTTTGGTCTGCAGGTTCTTTGAAAAGCTGAAGGACCAGGAATCGAGGGCTTCTGGTGATGTGGCAGAAATGATGTCAGGGTGCGCTGGGGTTCTCATCCTCCACTTTAAAGGGAAACGGGGAAAGGCAGTTCCCGACACCAACTCTGTCCCACTCTTGCCCTTCCTCAGCATTCTTACCTGATCATTGCGTATGTGACAAAGTTTAGTAGTGTTCATGAGGATTATGAAAAATAAAATTAGGTTTTAGTGTCATTTCTCTGAATAAATGGGGCTCAAATCCTAACGATCTCAAAGTACATGAACATCAGCTTGTCTGGGAATGAACTCTTCAGACAGGTGATGGAAGTAACACATACCACGTTCACTTTATCCATGTTGGATAGTAGCATGAGATTCCAAAATGCTTCAAACCTTTTTGAAAAGGGTTCTTTGCTTTGTTTCTCTGGTTTTTCAACTCTCCTCACTCCTTTTGACTTTGATTTGTCTCACGATTCTCACCTTTGGTTACTGATTGTTGTTCTTCTGGTTTTGACCCTTGCTTCATTTTTTTGACTTATGTCTTTGTCTTCCAGTCACCCTTTGAACTCTCCTGCCTGCTGGGCATCACAGAGAACATCACAATTACCATATATACTCACGTTTAAGTTCTCCGGCAGATAAGACGGGACTTGATTTTACCATATAATTTCTGGTATTTTATAATGTCAGTCGTATAAGTCAAATGCGTAAAACTTGTGCTATTGATCCAAGAGATTATGATATGCTAAAGCCCATCTGAGAGAGTAACCACGGCTATATACTCGCGTTTAAATTCTCCCGTGGATAAGTCGGGACTTGATTTTACCGTATAATTTCTGGTATTTTATAATGTCGGTCGTATAAGTCAAATGCGGAAAACTCACGCTATTGGTCCAAGAGATTATGATATGCTAATGCCCATCTGAGAGAGTAACCACGGAGCACACGGTCTTTTTTTCTATGTATTGTGCCTACGTGACCACACGGTAATACCCAAACTATTCCAAAGCGACATTTTGTGTTTTGTTGGGTGTTTTTGTGTTTTTTGTATCTCACACCCTCATACATCTTTATCGTAAAAGAATTCCTTATCTACAATGGAGTTTTCGATCAGAAGAAAATATGAAGTTGGTTTTAAATTAAACGTCGTTGAAGTAGCGAAAGAAATTGGTAACTGTGCTGCTGCAACAAAATTCGATGCGTCTGAGAAACTGATGCGAGATTGGAGAAGGCAAGAAGATGTAAAAAAAAATGTAAGTGTCGCATTTTTCAACAGTCGTATAAGTCGGGGTCTGAATTTAAGATCGATTTTTTGGGTTTCAAGACCCGACTTATATGTGAGTATATATGGTAGTTGTAATGAGAAGGAGTATTTACAAATCATGGTGTTTGGATTTACTGACATTTCTCTTAATTGATCTGGCTCACCCCTCACACGTGAACACTACCTTGCCTGGAAATGAACCTTCATGAAGCAGTGGGTAAGCCAATGTATGAACAAATCCAGACAGGCAATGGAAATGACGCATTTTCACTTTCACGTTCAATATGTAGCATTAACAAAATGTCAAAAATGAGATCGATTTTATTGTGAAATAGATTTTGGAGGTAGAATGCTTCATTTTCAGTACCCCTTTTTTACTTTCTCATATACAAAGTAATCGTCCAAAAATTTGACCTCAAGATTTTCATGAATCTCAACAGGGCAGTGATTGGCAAGTGGCCCTGCCTCCTGAGGAGTCACCCACAAAACACATGGAACATATTTCAGTTTGTCACTATGGGTTATTGAGTGTAGATTGGTGGGCAAAAATGGCAAACTTCCCCATTTAGAATTAAATCAACAACACAATAAGGTGTGCAGAAAGTGAAGGGGTCTGAGTAGTTGAATCCTCTGCATATTAATTTCATTCAGATAATTTATTTGACTTGAATAATCCCAGTTAAATGTCTTAATAATTTTAATTAAGTATATATATTTTGTTGTACAACAGAGAAAACAGGAACAGAACACAGATGGATGCTTTGTACTATGAAAGGTTTCTGGTGGTGCCAGTCCTGGATGTGGGACACTCATTCACACTTCCAGCTGGCCTTATCAGTCTGCATGTCTGTGGGATGAGGCATGAAAACCAGGCATAACTGGAGCAAGCAGCCCCCAGACAGACTGACAGACACCGGGCAAAGCGGCAAACACCCCCAGACCGTGATGTGACCCTTCACATGAATGTGGTGCAGCCCCACTTCAGGCCAACTTCCTCCAAAAGTGAAACCATTCCATCAAACGTTAACGATAACATGCAGCAGAATGACGATTCCTGTTCTTCGAGAAATGGTGTCAACATAGAAGAGTTGACTTCATGAATTATTTAGATTGAGATGGCAAAAAATGTTCTAACATTCAAAAGAAAATCAACAACATCACTATGTCGTGTTTAACACTTGAATGGAATTAGAATGAACAAAAATATGCTGCCAAAACCACTTAACAACAGGATCTCTCTCGCTATCTAAGCACTGCTCACGGTTATCGTGAGAGCAGCTAGTGTAACACGCCGACTTGGAGACGTCAAGCACTGGCCTATTTTCAACTGCCGTGATTAACAGCATGGCAGATGCTGCTGAAAAGTGTGGAATTGTGTAGAAGAAAATGCAAAAGACGCAGCAGTCGATAAAGTGGTAAAACACTCAGGGCAGAAATCAGGAGGAGGAGGAGGAGGCGGACGAGACCTTACACAAGGAGAAGGTTCAGTCCACTTTGACACTATAAGGTTGAGTCAAATTCCTGTCCATAAGAGGCACCAACAGCATAGCAGAGATGTCTCTAGTCTGAGGGAGAGACCAGAGTGCTCAGCCTGGCGGAGAATCGGACTAGAGCTCAAGTGTAAACCTTGCTCCACCCTGCAGCCCACACAAGGAAACAGTACACTTTCATCATGTATAGCTCACTTTGCACACGTGAACATAATCAAAGAGCTCTTCAGCGAAAGACAGAGAACAAATACAGCAGTTGTGAGTGTCACACATACTACTGTAAAAAAAATATTCTGGGCAAAATGAAAAAACTTGAATTTAAATACTGTAGCAAGCGGCCTTTGCCCGGCTGGGATGCCTCCATGCTGGAAGGACCGGAGGAGCAAGTGTGGCCAGAGCATTACCTCCCCTGGGACACTAGATAGCAGCCCTCCTGGGTGGCAGTGGTGCCTCAGACTCCCGCAGGGCTTCTTTGGAGTAGGGAGTTTGGTGCAGCCCTGTTGGGATTCATGGGTGCTGCCATTTCTGTCCTTTTGGGCAGTGCTTCTGCTACACCCGTAAGTGCTGCCGGAAACTAGGTCATCAAGCACCTGGAGTACTTCCAGGTGCAGTATAAAAGGAGCCAGCAGCCATTGCTGGAGAAGCCAGTCTGGAGGAGGAAGATGAAGCTTGACCAGAGGAGTGCAGGCGAAGAGGAAGAGAATTGTTTGTGCTAGTGCTTGTGCTGGGAACTTTGCTGTACTTGTGGGAAACGGGGGAAGGCATTTCCTCGTCCACGAGGTAAAAGAGAAAATAAAGTCCGTGTGTGCCTTGTACTTGTGTCCCACGCTTGTCTGTGTCGGTTTGAGGCGGCGGTGCTAGCCTAGTGGGCCACAACACAAACCAAATTTTCACCATGATGCCATGTCATGTCATTTTCTAACCTGCTTAATCCAGACCAGGGTTTTGGGGGGGTCTCGATCCTAACCTAGCTAGCATAGGGCGCAAGGCAGGAACAAACTCTGGACAGCTAGTCTGGGCCGTCTCTAGCTCTGGTAGACTGCCCTCCTTCAGAGACTTTGAGGTCTTTAACTGCCGTAGGTCTTATCATAGGTGACGAGGCCTGTCTGGTATCTCTACACAGCCCTGACCAGAAAAGGCCCACCTGCCTGGAAGCATCCGTCTATCCATTTAGTTATTATCTACAACAACTTTGACAAAACACAGGGAATTCAGTACAAAAATAAAAAAAAAATCTCATAAATCCTATCTGCTACATTTGTACCATTTTGGGGTTTGCAGGTGCCCAAAGTCCTACAGTCCCCCACACTACTTGGTATCTCACTGTATGTGTTGTAAAAGAGGACAAGACAAAGATAAAGATTTGGGGCGACACTGCGACCCCATATACTGCAAAAGTAAAAAATAATTGCAGCTTTTTGGCAAAATACATCACTAAGACCGCGAGTCTCAGATCAGACTATCCAAGATGGTGACCCTTTCTGTTAAATGCTTGCCAGGCAGGAAGAGGCGGGTCCAGGTGGACGGACACCAGAAGTGATGTCAGAGGCAATCAATCATTCAGTCTGTAGAGGGAGGAAGAGAAGAGGTGTTAAGAGTACAGCGCCACCCTGTGGATTGGTGAGGAATTACCACCACCAGAGCCATTAGGCTGCCCCCAAGGTACACACGTGTGACAATATCTATGGTTCTCTGTGGAATAGATTGTGAGCAAGTTACCTTTAATAAGTGTGTCCCTGTGTTCTTGTTGAAGAACTCCATTTAAAATCACAGCCAGCATCCACTATTCTTGTTCCCTTCATAATTCTGAACACTTGTGTCACATTGGTTTGGCCGCTCTCTTTGCTTAAACAGGAAAAAGTTCAAGTCCTTGAGCGTCTCCTTAAAGAACATACCTCGTAGTCCTGAATCAGCCGACATGCTCTTCTCTGGAATTCCTCCACCACTGCTCCAGTAGGCCCTTTTCCTAATATGGAGGCCAGTGAGTTGTTACACAGCTGCAACACAGCCTGCCTTGACCCGAGCTACATGACCTACCATCCTATTAGCCGTCTTTCTCATGTCTGTACACTGCCTGGAGGTAATGAAGACCCTAGTGTGACCCCTAGGTCATGCTAAGAAGGTGGATGTTTGGAGGTTTTTACTTTTTATGTATAACGCGTAACATTTACGTAAACCTTATTTCATTTGCCCCAAATCTTACCGCTTTTGTTCTGTTCAGATGCCCCTAGCAGTGACTCACGTGACTTACTCTGCATTATCTGCCCTTTTACCTAATATGACATCATCTGCAGCCTTAACCAACTCATTATTGATATTCTTACAGTATGAAGATCATCAATGCATATTACAGAGAGCAGCGGCCCCAGCACTGACCACTTTTAGCTTAAGCTCATTCTGAACATGTTCCTCGCACCATAACCCTTTGTTCCTGGGATTTAAGCCAGTTTTGCTCCCATTGATCCTTCAATTCACACTCTTTTTTTTAGTTGATCACCAGCCTCTCATACAGTCATAATGGGTCAGTCCACCTCAACTTCGTGTCTTTGGGATATGAGAGGAAACACGATTTGCTGTTTTCCTGCATAGGTGTTTCCACCTTTTTGGTCAGGGCTCGTCTTTTCATTCTGGCCATGCTCATTGCTGTATGGTTTAGCTGGTGTATGGAGTCACTTAAATAACTCTTAAGTCCATTTACTACTCTCACCTCCCACTCTGCTCCCCGCAGATCGTCTTTCATCCCCAAATATCAATCCTGCCTGAAGGAATGAAGTGTAATTTGCTTTTGTCCTTGTAGTTGTGGACGTATTTTGAGCTGAACCCGCCAACCATCATGGCAAGTGGCAGTTCATAAAACAGTTCATAATAAAGAAATGATTCTCCCAGTAATAACAAGCATCATATTATAAGGATTTTGGCAGCCCTTGCAGTCAGCATTTTTTATTTAATTTTATTGCGTGTGTATTGTTTTATTATTATTTTTTTTTGTTTTAATCCGCTTGGCGACCAAAGATGTTGGCTACTGTTTCCAAGGGCGACAGCCAATCAGAAAGTCCTGTGAGATTCCTCTAGGAAGGAAACCTGACACATCTCACAGTCGTCGTGGGAACTCGTAATGAGCAG
>JANRMT010062850.1:7092593-7106494 GCA_026402145.1 Polypterus bichir lapradei | reverse complement strand
ACAGTCGTCGTGGGAACTCGTAATGAGCAGAGTAGCGAGGGTGGGGGTGGGGGTCTGTTGGTCGGTATCTGGCAGTGGTGACTGGCGGGGGGGGGGGGGGGGGACAAATAAAAGAGATGCTGAAAATAAAGGATGTAAAAATGTGACAGGGAGGGGAAAGGGTGGCAGTGAGCCTTCTTTATTCTGCTCCGTATAGCGTCTTGCACTGACAGCATTTCTGCCATATCATTACAGCCTTCTGCTTCACTTCAGAAGATGTGATGTGGGATCAGGCAAAATCATTTTATAAAATGAATTATCAGTGATTAATGTGATTGATGCATTAAAAGCCTGGTCTGATCACTCACTTTGTGGAGTTTGCATCTCCCTCCAGATCGATATGTGTGATGCTCTCTGTCCTACGTCTCAAATGCATAACACCTACAGACTGACCGTGTATGAGTGTATGAGCAGGGACAGAGTTAGAGCGGAGGGGACCCCTGGATTGAACTATTGCTTGGACCCCACCTTACAGACCTGGGGGAAACGCCAAACAACTACTATGTAATGTCAAAGCTACTAAATAGGCACTACACAAGAAGAGCAAGTAGGGCAAGAGTGTTGATAGTAAAAAACATAGAAACTGCATCTGAGGTGGTAGATAGGGTTAGTCACTATATAATACATTGTAGATAGATAGACCTGAAAGGCACTATATACTAGATGGATAGATAGATATGAAAGGCACTATGTGATAGATAGATCGATATGAAAGGCACTATATAACAGATAGATAGATATCTAATGAAAGGCACAATATAATAGATAGATAGATTGAAATGAAATGCACTATATAATAGATAGATAGATAGATAGATAGATAGATAGACAGGTACTTTCTTCATCCCCTCAGGGAAATTCAGGTGTCCAGTGGCTTTGTACATTTGAAAGCCACTATATGATAGATAGATGTGAAAGGCACTATATGATAGATAGATAGATAGATAGATAGATAGATAGATAGATAGATAGATAGATAGATAGATAGATAGATAGGGCACTATATAAAATGAGGACAGATAGATATCTATATAATAGCTAGATAGACAGATAATGAGTAAGCAATGTCAAAGCTCAGACTCATACTTGATAGCCATCAGTGCACAGTGTGTCATGTCAAATATTAAAAACAGAGCCTGATCCATTAACTGTCTATTTTGAGAGAAACAGAAGTCAAGCAAAATGACCCCTTTTATTGGCTAACTAAAAGATTACAATATGCAAGCTTTCGAGGCAACACAGACCCCTTCTTCAGGCAAGATGTAATCATTCACATCCAATGTAATGGATTTACATCTTGCCTGAAGAAGGGGCCTCAGTTTCCTCAAAAGCTTGCATATTGAAATCTTTTTAGTTATCCAATAAACGGTGTCATTTTGCTTGACTTCTCACTACATCCATAATGGCTAACACGGTATAACACCCTAGTACTATGACAGAAATAGAGAAAGAGAGAGAAAACAAGAGGGGGGAAGAAAAAGATTTATTCTGCAACAAGTACATTTTTACAACATCAGAAATTTTCAGCTGTTAAGGTAAAACTAAGAAAAAATTAAAATGTCTGAATTTGCTTATGCTGCCCTAATTCAAGGTATTTATAAGAAATGTAATGGTTTAGTTCATGATGTGGGAAAGTATAAAAAAAAATAATTGCTTCATATATTTGAAATACTAAATTGTATGCTTCAATTGAAATGTTTCTAGAGTAAATATTTTTGATTGTAATGGAAATTGTATCATATGACAGAAATCCATAGAGGACTAAGTACCTAACAAAAGATCGTAAGTCAAAAATAACATCTCAAGCATAATTGCTGACTTTGAAATAATCTAAAATGAGAGCCTACATGCTTATGTTTTGAATTTGTCATTTTTAACCTTCAAGGAATGGTTGAGACCACCAGTAAAAAATGAAATTTCAGAAATATTATGGTATTTGTGATACAAACACTCCACACGCCTGTATCACTGATTTCCATATTTTTGAAGTTCTGTGAAAAGGAGTAACTTTGACCCCTTGTATCCTGTTAGGGGGTGAACCCCTGGGGTCGGTTGATGTAGCATGCACAATTTCAGGACCTTCAGATCATTTCTGCTGAAGACCCCTATTGGTTTACTCTTTATCATAAGGGTATAATTTCCTGCACAATATGTGGTACATAGGTCTACAGGGCCAAAAGCTCCATGCCTGCATACTAAGACATCAAGATGCATCACATGATATATCACATGTGGGGGTTTTCTTGCACCGGGGATTTAGAAAACGCCGAATAAAAAATCTGAAATGATTTCATAGCGTATTCTTATGAATATAGTAAGAAATTCTTACCAGCACAAAAAATAAATACAAATAAAAACATATATTAGGTTTAGTTTCTTTTTTTAAATCAGTTTTCAGATTCTGGGCACCTTTGTCCAGTTATCAGTAAAGTTCACCTGTTGTTCTGTAGAGATGCCACCAACTCAGTGTGTGTACGTGGTAGGGTTGCGTGCTCTACCAGGTACTGAAAACCCCAATTTTTAAAGGAGTGCGGTACCAGTGTTTCGGTACTTTGGGTACCAGAAGTAAAAGGTTAGGATGAAAATACCTTGTGCTCAGTTGTTAGTACTGCCGGTCATCGATATGCTGGAGACTCCATGCTGGAGCCCCCCTACATTCCACCCCCCCTTTGCCTTTAACACAGTATTAATTTTCAAAGGAGAACCATATAGTGCTGCAAGGCACCACCAGGAGGCTGGAGTAAGATGGCTGGAAAGGGGGATTATCTGTTATTTGCTTTGTAACCATTCTGGTAGCAGAACTGAGGTCCCAATGCTGGCACCAGTACCAAAATCAAAATTGTAGTATCGATCCAATACTAGTGTGAAGTTCAGTTTGTGTCACTTTATCGTTATACAACATTCCCAAAACACAAGTGAAAAACACTCTGTTTGGTTGTGTAGACATTAGTGAATCTCGATATCTGCACATCAGAGTTTTATTTTCAAAAAGGATTTGTCACTATTGCGCAAATTAAAACAATTCGGACATGAGCGTCAGTAGGTTTTCTGCCCGAGGAACCAAGTTACCCAAACTATTCTATAACATTCAGTAATTATTTACCGCTCTATAAAATAGATCATTATGATAGCAATTGACGAGAAGAATTCTTAATTACTTGCAGAATTACGTTTTTTTAGGGTTCCTCTAGAGTGCCGCTTTCTCTTGCACGATTTAGCTCAAAAACTAATCAGCACATCATCATCTCATAACAGGCTTAAGTTTCGAGTTTTGTATTTTTCTGTTCATCTGTTTTAGCTCTAGAAACTGTGACACACAGACAGACACACGGCCATCATCGAGATACCGATGTTTTCGTTATCAGAGGAACCTAAAACGTCGAGATCTGTCGAAAACCAGAGATCAAATTTTTTCACAAATCTAAAGCTTTCACTCCAGCCCCATAGATGATAGGTTAGTGTTGGAGGATGGCGCAAAGCAAAAATGTAAAAACCTGAGACGTGAGCTGAGACGTTTTTCCTTCTTGATCTGCTGGACAAGAGTTTCAAGTAAAAGCTCTGTTGCTCTGCACATTTCAACTTCATTCTTTTAAATTTCTCCTTAATATAAAAGAAGTGCAAAGAAAGCCAGCAGCCTGTCATAACTGACATCAGACCACACGTGCACCCTGGAATTGGGTCTTGATGTGTGCGTTGGGCAAAGACGCAGTCCTATCTTACATGCCTTCATTTATGAGCAGAGAACATCTGTACCTTATACATGGGACTTGTACAGTGGAGATCAGTCGAGGGTGGTTTTAAAAGTGCTCCCACCCTCCTATAATGTGACACACAATCAGAAGTGGCATTATAGTTTAACATTGTGCAAAATATTCACCTTTGTATGTTTCACTCTCAAAAGGACTAGAGTCTACGGTATGTTGCTGTCACTGTCGTTATTGTTAAATGACAATTCGTTTTCTTCTTTGCGTACTTTAAGTTCCAATAGCACATCACTCCCTGCTATTCACTGGAGACAAGGAAGCTTGGGGATGACGGGGCCCATGTGACTGGCCGTAGTAGAAGGGTCTCGATCAGCCAGTCTAACTGCAAGAATATTTGTTTGGAAAGAAAAGAACAAATATTTTTTAATACATCTTGATTGATTTTGGAGTTTCTGGACTACAAATCAGATTAGTTGGAGTAGAAATCCAGCCGTGCATGGGAGAGTGCCATAGAAAAAGCTGCATCCACATCCAGGGTTAATTTTTGCCTTTCCTTTTAAGTCTCTGATGTGATGGTGGAATTTAGTAAATGTGTTTAGTACTCGATGGATTGTGTGATTGATGGCTTTAAATCCCAGTTTACACACCTTGCCTTCTCATGGTAACTCCAGTTTTCTTCCCACTTCCCGAAGACATGATGTATGTGTTCAGTTGAGAGGTACCACTGATTTTGGGCAGGATTGAGTCATATGAGTGTGTGTCCTACAATGGACTGGCACCTTATTTTGGGTTGGCTTGTGCCCGTTGCTGCTAGGAATTCCCATTTCCCATGAGCCCGACCTGAATATTTAGTTTCAATAAGTGATAAATGACTGATTTAACTGAGTAATCACCAAATATTGTGTTAGTGCAAAAAGGTTAAAACTGTAATTTGTGAAGGAAGAAGACATCTGCGTACCATTACATTTCTTTATGTCCTTGAGCCATTAAGTTTAATCAGGATTTTTTTTTATCCTTGTCTGAAGACCATTACTTACAACCAGGGCTACGCATTTCATTTCCTCTGCTCTCGTCAGCTTTTCTACTGGCTCCAACACACACCCCAGACTTTGGCACGTCTAGATCCGCTGGCTACCTGTAACCAACACTATACCATGCTTTCATAAATACAGATATACACTCACTGGCCACTTTATTAGGTACACCTTGCTATTACCAGGTTGGACCCCCTTTTGCCTTCAGAACTGTTGTAATTCTTCGTGACACGGAATCAACAAGGTGCTGGAAAGATTCCTCAGGGATTTTGGTCCATATTGACATGATAGCATCACACAGTCATTGCAGATTTGTCGGCGGCACATCCATGATGTGAACCTCTTGTTCCACCACATGCCAAAAGTGCTCTATTGGACTGAGATCTGGTGACTGTGGAGGCCATTTGAGTGCAGTGAACTCATTGTCATGTTCAAGAAACCAGTTTGAGATGACCTTAGCTTTGTGACATGGTGTGTTATCCTGCTGGAAGTAGCCATCTGAAGATGGGTACACTGGTGTCATAAAGGAATGGACATGGTCAGCATCAATACTCAGATAGGCTGTGGCATTTAAATGATGCTCAGTTGGTACTAAGGGGCCCAACGTGTGCCAAGAAAATATCCCCCACACCATTACACAACCACCACCACCAGCCTGAACCATTGATACAAGGCAGGATGGATCCATACTTTCAGGTGGTTGACACCAAATTCTGATCCTACCATCCGAATGTTGCAGCAGAAAATAAGACTCATCAGACTAGGCAGCGTTTTTCCAGTCTTCTGTTGTTAAATTTTGGTGAGCCTGTGTGAATTGTAGCCTCCGTTGCCTATTCTAAGTTGCCATAATGCTTCAAGGTTTGACGTGTTGAGCATTCAGAGATGCTCTTCTGCATACCTCATTTGTAACGGGTGGTTTGACATACTGTTGCTTTCCTATCAGCTCAAACCAGTCAGACCATTCTCCTCTGACCTCTGGCATCAACAAGGCATTTTCGCCCAGACAACTGCTGCTTAGTGGATATTTTCCCTTTTTCAGATCATTCTTTGTAAACCCTAGAGATGGTTGTGTGTAAAAATCCCAGCAGATGAGCAGTTTCTGAAATACTCAAACCAGCTCGTCTGGCACCAACAACCATGCCATATTCAAAGTCACTTAAATCACCTTTGTTCTTCATTCTAATGCTCAAGTTTGAACTTCAGCAAGTCATCTTGACAATGTCTACTTGCCTAAATGCTAAAAGATATTTGCATTAACAAAAAATGCGTTGGTTGAAATTAAGGGGAATTGCATTTAGGACTGAAGCCAGGTAGCACTTAATTACTCCAAGAGTTGTGGGAATCAGGAGCAAACAACCGAGACACGGAATTAAAGCAGAAACCTTGACATCCTTTAAGAAGAATCTCGGGGAGACATTTGGACAGCTTAGCTATTAGCTAAACAACGAGCCTGATGGACTGAATGGTCTCCTCTCGTTTGTCACATTTCTTATTCTCTCATGTTTGTCACTGACTGCACAAGATTAGCAGGGAAGAAACCCAAGTACGAATGCAGAAAATGAATGTACAGAGATACGTTTCACTTCATGTTGTCAACTAACTGGGTGCGTTTTAGCCCTCTGTGGTTGCCAAGAAAGTTCTCAGCCACATCCTTGAATGCCCTCCACGAGATTTCCTCTGACTCCACTAGCAGATCTTCAAGCCACTTGTCATTGATGACATGCCATATTTGAGGACCAACAAAAATGCTTTCCTAAACCATCTTGGCATTAGACCCGAGCGTCACTCGGGATGTAAAAACAGAGCTAAAAGCGTTAGTTCCCGAGTGTCACTTGGGCAACTGTCTTGCTTAAGACCCTAGGTTTACTCGGGCCGTAAAAGTGCCAAAAGCATTAGTGGCAAGTGTTACTCGGCTTGTGTCTCGTAAGTGTCAGGCCCGAGTGTTACCCGGTCAGTGGTTTGGACACGTCTTCTCCTAGCCTCATAATGGCGTCTCGTAAGAAACACCTCTCATCAGCAGTGATGACAAACTGAATCTGCCTTCAGGCAGTGAAACTGAAACAGGCAGTGAAACCGAAAGAGATTCTGGGAATCCAAATGTGACACTCAGTCACGTGTGCATTGTGCTGGTCGTATTATTATTATAATTCGTTATCTTTACTATTATGTGTATCATTATTATACTTTTTGAACTTCTCACTTTTTACTTTTAGTGTTTTGCATGTTTCACAGTAGAAAGATGAGATTTAATAAAACTGTCATGTTACAAGTCAAAAAAATGCAACATTTTTTACATCATTTTTAGAAAAGGAGTTTAATCTTTGCTTCAGTTATTTGTGGAAACATCTGTCTCAAACAAATTTTCCACTTTCCTTGTTCATTGCTATTACAAACTTTCTTATCAGTCCAAGTTTTATATGAAGAGGAGTTCAAATACTTTTGATATGTCAACAAGTGGATAGGTCAACAACTCTCCGACATCACCATCAACACAACGTGCACGGCACTCTCTTCTTGTGTGACTTATCTGTTCACATCCCACCTTTAAAAAAAAGAACAGAGATGAGGTACACCAAACAGAAGAAAAGTGTGGACATGATGGGGGAGGAGCTTGAGGGCCAGTGCAGCTTCACAGTGTGACTAAGGAGAGTACAGCAAGGGAGCGGGGCGGGGCTTAGCAGGTGACTACAGGGGCGGGACTTTGGATCAGCCGATCAGCCCATGGAGGGCACTGCAGTGGGACATCTTAATGTGCAGTACAGTATGAGAAATGTCATGGCTGGGGAATATGTGTGGCTGTTTGAATAATTCCCTCTCACATTCTTCTTCTTCTTTTTCTTTTTCTTTACTCTTTGTAATGAGTTTTGGGTACGACTGCAGAAAAAGCTAGCCAGTGGGCACCAAGATTAGCTGTTCTGCCTCCGGGCCAACGGCCAGTATTTGTTTTCTTTACAGTAATTGCCAAGTGCATCTGTGTGTGACCTGCAGGTTATTCCAAGTCAGTCTTAATAGGTTGGGAAAAAAAATGAGCCAAACAGTAAAAATCCATAAATCAAGTGTTGTCTCTGAAAGGAGTTTTGTTTTCTTTTTCTTTTTTTTTGTGTGTGGTTTGTGCGATTGACCCCATTTCAGATGAGGGATAGCCAGTTACAATTGTTTTGAAGGAGAACCCTAGCTGATCACAAAAGGGACAGTGTGGTGATGAGAGGTGTAAAGTCAAAATACGTGTAAATGTCCTTGATCCATTTCTGTTTTATATAGTGCCTTTCATTGCAGAGAAGCTCTTCACAAAGCAGTGAGGTGCAAGCTTATCAAACAAAACAAAAAAAAAATTGAATTGACTACCCACAGACATAATACAGTTCATAGCGGCCTTCATGGTAGATCGGCTCTGAGATTATCCGCAGCCCATGAATAATAAAGCATAAATCGAATTTATAATACCTTATGTCATATGCTTAATAGGCTTAATGTCAGGCGGCAACAAAGGAGAGCCGAGCAACATCTTGACTTTAGGTGAAAATGTGTCGAAGACAAACATGTGGTGGCCAAGCCCAAGTCTCGTGGATCTTAGCCACCTGGCAACCCAGCCTCCCCTGGGCAATGGACAATTCAGTGCATAAAATTTCATACTTTATAGTATGGAGGCAATGTTCAGAAGAATCGAGCACAGATTATAACACAGTAAGAAGGTAACGATAAGCTGACAGGCCATGGACATAAATAGTGGTCACCTCATAGTGTTGTACAGACAGACAGCTATATATTAAAGGTACTATATAATAGATATGAAAGGCACTATAAAAATAAGGATAGATAGGCACTATATAATAGATAGATATGAAAGGCACTATATAATAAATGGATAGATTGATGATACTTTAAGTGCCCCAAGGGTGAAATGTAGCTTTATACAGAAGATCAAAAATATTATAACAAACAAAAACAACCCCCTTCAAATACACACAAACAGTTACAATACTTAATGATAAAGCACAATTATTTATTTAGCTGATGCCTTATACGAAGTCAAACATTTTGAAAACATTTTTAATTCTTGGATATTTCTGCAGCTGGAGCACACACAGCCAGGTTAGAGAGGCCACTTCACATCTGATTATAAGTCAGCGGGACCACCAGACAAGTAGTATTGTGACTCAGAGTTTTAACCTCTTTACCCCAAAGGCCACAGAGCTTCACAGCTAACGCATGTACTCATCAAGCAAATCGGCGTAAGGCCACCTTGCGCTCTCAAAACAACCTCAGTTCTACATGACATGGATTCCACAAGATGTTAAAATGTTCCTTTGAGATTTCGGCCCATGTAACATGATTTCATCACACAGTTTCAGCAGTTTTGTCAGCTGCACATTCATGCTGTGAATCTCCTGTTCTGCCACATTCCAAAGGTTTGCTGTTGGATTCATATCTGGAGAGTGCGACGGCCAGTGAAGACCACTGAACGCATTGCCATGTTCATGAAGCCAGTTTAAGGTGACTTTTGCTTTGTGACACAGTGCATTATCATGCTGGAAGTAGTCATTAGAAGAAGGGTAAATTGTGGCCATGAAGGGGATACTCATGGTCAGTAACAAACAATACTCATAGGGCTGTGGCGTTCAAGCAATGACTGATTGGTATTAATGGTAGTAGACATTGCCCACACCATTACCCCAGCACCACAAGTCTAGACTGTCGACACAAGGCAGTTTGGGTGCATGAATTCATACAATACAATTTACTTTTCTATAGCCCAAAATCACACAAGACGTGCCACAATGGTCTTAACAGGCCCTGCCTCTTGACAGCCCCCCAGCCTTGACTCTCTAAGAAGACAAGAAAAAAATCCCAAAAAAACCCTTGTAGGGAAAAATGGAAGAAACCTTGGGAAAGGCAGTTCAAAGAGAGACCCCTTTCCAGGTAGGTTGGGTGTAGTGCAGTGTAGTGCAGGTGCAGTGGGTGTCAAAAAGAAGGGGGTTAATACAATACAAAACACATAACAGAACAATGCAGTAGGCCTATAAAAATAAAAACTTTACAAGTATGGACCAGAATTTAACAGTAGATGATATGATTTGGATTTGTTTAGACTCCTGGAGACCTCGGCCATCAAGCTGCCTCCCCCATTTGGTCATTCCACAGCTGAAACATTACTTGGCCAGCCAATCCGATGAAAGGACCCCTCTACCCCACGATTCCAGTGATCCTCCATCACGGATAACTTTACCTTAGGCAGGCAAAACAACTTGGCAGGTGGGCTGTGGCACCGAGTGCCACATTTGAGTACAGAGAAGAGAAACAGAATAGGTGAGGGTTAGTAACAAATTATAACGATCATGTTACTAATGTTTTAGTGCTAATGACTAACAACAGAGATGCAGTCTGTACAGTTAATCAGCAGCTCTAGTCAGGGTATGCTAAACTGAAGTACTGAGTCTTCAGCCGGAATTTAAAAGCTGAGACTGAAGGGGCATCTCTTATATTAGCAGGCAGACCAGACCACAGTTTAGGAGCCCTTTAACTAAAAGCTTGACCTCCCACTGTTATTTTATTAAATTCTTGGAATCATAAGCAGACCGGCATCTTGAGATCTTAATGTGCGCTCTGGTTTGTTAGTCATGATAAGTTCAGACAAGTGAGCCGGACCTTGGCCATTTAATGCTTTATATGTTAAAAGGAGGATTTTGAAATCTGCCCTAAACTTAACTGGGAGCCAGTGTAAAGATTTAAGAACCGGAGTTATGTGTTCGTACTTTCTTGTTCTTGTAATAATTCTTACAGCAGCATTTTGGATTAACTGGAGGCTGTATAAAGAACAGTTTGAACATCCAGTGAACACCACATTGCAGTAGTCAATCCTACTAGAACTAAATGCATGAATTAATTTCTCAGAATTCTGTTTATTTAGAAAGCGCCTTAATTTCCCAACATTTTTAAGATGAAAGAAACATGATTTGGACAGCTTTGTAATATGTACTTTAAATGACATGCTAGAGTCAAAGATAACTCCTAGATTGCAGACTGATTCAGTAAAACTAATGGTGATTCCAACTGAGTTAAATGATGACAGAATATTATTGTGATCAGCGTCATTCCCTCCAACAATTAACATCTCTGTTTTATCGGTGTTTATGCTGTTGGCATCAAATTCTGAGCCTTCCGTCTGTTTGCCTCAACAGATTCATCAGACCAGGTTACGTTTTTCAGTCTTTAAATCTCCAGTTTTGGTGAGCTCGTGCCCATGGCAGCCTCAGCTGACAGGACTGGAACCCGATGTGGTCTCCTGCTGTTGTAGCCCACCCGCCTCAAGGTTTGACGTGTTGTGCAGAGTATCTGAGTTAGAATAGCCTTCCTGAAAGCTTGAACCAGTCTGGCCATTCTCCTCTGACCTCTCACATTAACAAGGCATTTCCGACTGCAAAACTGCCAATCATGAATGTTTTTTGCGCAATTCTGAGTAAACTGTAGAGACTGGTGTGTGTGAAAATCCCAGGACAGCAGCAGTTACAGAAACACTCGAACCAGCCTGACTGGCACCAACAATCCTGCCACAATCTAAATCACAGAGATCCCATTTTTTTTCCCATTCTGGTGTTTGATGTGAACATTAACTGAAGCTCCAGACATGGATCTACATGTCTTTAATAATAATAATAATAATAAAAGTAATTGAAATAATAATAATAATACGTTTTATTTGACATTGCGCTGCTACCACGTGATTGGCTGATTCAAAAATTGCATGGATATGTAGGTGTGCAGATATTCCTAATAATTTGCTTAGTGAATGTATATTATATAGCACCTTTTATAGTGATCGCAAACTTCTTTATAAGGCAAGAATAAAGGGAATGAAATAATTATTTAAAGGAATATCTATCCATTCATTTGTTGAACACACTTTTTCTGCTTGAGGGCAACAGAGAGACAGAGTCTGATTTAGCAAATTGTTCTGATCTTAGAAGGAGACTAGTTATCACAGGCTCTTTCACACACACTGGGCTGATGGTGTGTCACTGGGACATTTTTGGAGAGAAACTTTAATGTTTGGAGAAAATGAAGATGTTCACTGGGATGACATGCAGCTCAGAGATTGTAATGAGAAGGCAAAGAGCCCTGTAAATGCAGACGCTTGAGTTTGAACTCTTCACCCAATGCCTGTCTGTGTGGAGTTTTCATGTTCTCATCGTGGCCGTGATGGTTGGTTTTTCTCCTCAAAGATGTGCAGATTAGTTCAATGGTGAGTGCATCCTGCCCAGGGCTGTTTCCTGCCTTGAGCCCAGACCCACCAGGATAGGCTCCAACCTAACACTTAACATTCTAAGAAAAGTGAACACTTTGTCTAAGGCTCTTTTATTTGTGATATTGCTCTGAACTGCTTCAGTAAATGCTTAGCAACAGTGAAAAGTTGCTATGTCAAACAGAGACTATTCTAATAATTTGTGTGGAAAAAAGTGACAGGTGGATTCATACCTGGCATGCCTACTCCATGATAATATGTGGCAGGCATTGTGAAGACAAATCCAGCTTCTCTGGGTGATCTTCTGGGCTATCTTTGGGAAAGAAATGCCACCAGATCTGCATGGTGGCAGTGAGTCATGTTCATCCCACAGACTCTCGCACTGTTCCCATTCAGCAAGTGGGCAGAGTCAATAATGCACATGCAGTTAACGTTGCCTCCTACACGGCTTGGCATGCATTCAGCATTTTAAACGACACGGGAAAAGGCCTTGTGAAAGAAAAGGTGACAAATCGGGGTTAAAAGTCAGCATTCACATGCATTTTGGTTAAATGAAATGCAAAGTTGCAATTCTAAGAGTCGAAATCCAAGACACAGAGCAATTGACACGAAAAACTAAACATGATACACAATTCCTAAGACTCTCTAATCCAATTGTTTGCTGAAAAGTAACATAATATAACATCCTCAAATCCTCTCAATCATATGCAGAGTTGGGGGGGTGGTTGTTACAGCCTATGCCAGCACATTGGGGTGTAAGGCAGGAATCAACCCTGGATAGGCAGTAGGCGGCGGCCCACTCACGGACACACACATAGCCCGCGTTGAGTAAGAGTAATGGCTCATCTTGGGACTGTGGGGGGAAAACTGGAATACTTGGAGGGAAAAAAATACTCAAGGGACAGACATGGGGAGAACTTATAACTCCACACAGAAAAGAGTCAGAGGTGGGAGTGAACGCCATCCCACCTACATCAGGCAAAAGGCATGATGGAGCCTAGTCCATTCACATCCATGAGATAGCCATACCTGCTTAGGAAAACATATGGGCAATGGCTGGACTTTCTGTCTACCTATTATATAGTGCCTTTCAGAGCCATCAACCATCCATCCATCCATTCATCCATCCAACCATCTATCTGTCTGTCTAGCGCATTTCATTTCTATATATCTATCTATATTATATAGTGCCTTTCAGAGCCATCAACCATCCATACCTCCATCTATCTATCTATTATATAGTGCCTTTCATTATCTATCGATTATATAGTGCATTTATATCTTTCTCTCCATCTATCTTTTATATAGTGCATTTCATATCTATCTATCTATGTATCTATCTATGTAATTGTACATTTCTTTCTATCTATCTCTATCTATCTGTATCTATTATATAGTGCATTTCTATCTATCTATCGATCTATCTATCTATCGATCTATCTATCTATCATTTATATCTATCTATCTTTTATATAGTACATTTCTATCTATCTATCTATCTATCTATCTATCTATCTATCTATCTATCTAGGCCTTTCATAGATAGATACATAGTATTTATCATATAGTGCCTTTTTTATCTATCTGTCTGTGTGTTATATAGTGCCTTTCATATCTACTTTTCTTTTTATCTGTACAAAGTGTAATGCTAGGTACAGTTCACCCTTTTCATATCCATCACTAATTTAAGGACCCTTTTTGTCTCTTTCTGGCTCTCTCTGGCTCTTCCTTCCCATCACTACTGAAACTCAATCCTGTTTTTTTTCATTACATTTTATTTTTGCTTTTTGAATTTTTTTCTTAAAAAATCCTTTCTTTCTTTCTTTCTTTCTTTCTTTCTTTCTTTCTTTCTTTCTTTCTTTCTTTCTTTCTTTCTTTCTTTCT
>JANRMT010062850.1:7072289-7083310 GCA_026402145.1 Polypterus bichir lapradei | reverse complement strand
ATTTGAAGCTTGCCTACAACTAGAAAGGTCCGGAAGGGGTGGGATTTCCATTAATTGGCTAGAAGCGATATGATTGGTCCACCAGACTGTCTTGCTCCATTCTGAAGGGAGGTAGAAAAATGCAGTAATGGACTGTGGGCCCCTTGTTATCAACCCCCATCTTGCTTACTTTATCGGGGCAGGGTGAATCCCCCTGCCCTTGTGTGTGTAAACACCCTTCAAGATTTAAATCAGTTGTGTTTATAGCACTTGAGATTCCGATAGGAATCTGTGTGCTCTGGTGTTCCTCCCTCATTCCCAGAAGCGTGCTGGTTAGGTTAAATGGTGGCGCTAAACTGGCACTATGTAAGCATGGGTGTGAGTAGCCTGCCGTCCTATCCAAGGTGGGTTCTGTTTTTTTTTGCTGCTGGGATAGATGACCCCGATATTGTGAGAATTTGTTGTTATTGTTATCCAGACATACAATATGGTAGCTGGCGTCGCATCACGAGGACTGGGCCGCATCGACTCCTCAGCTTATTTCTCTCCACAGTATTTCTTGAAATCTTGTAATCTTAATGATGGCACCACCTGCAGACTGCACTTCTAAGTGGGGTTTTAAACCACAGGAGAGACATTCTGGACAGGAGTGGCTTCGCCACTGGAGCAGGGCTAATGATTTCTTTAATGATGGGAGGCTTCCCAATTCATCCATCCTGCCTCTTTGTCGCCTGTTGCAGTCGGGAGCAGCGAACACAATGGCAGCCCCAGCGCTCCAGGCGCTGTCTACACTAGAAGAGGGCTGTGGCCCGGTGAGCGTGAATTTTAATGGCACTCAATCCACTTCGCCTGCCAGGCTATTGTTCTGAGGCCGCTGCTTTTCATATCCAGCATAATGAACATTCATTTATAATTGCTGGGGAGCAGCCAATGTGTGGTCTGGGCTGAAATGCTCCTACACACGAAACCCACCACCCCCATTGCACGCGGCTCCAGGAACTGAGCTGAATGAAGTGACAAAGCCTGGGGTTGGCGCTCCATGCGGTTACCATGGAAACGGTTGCAGCAGAGCACTTTGGCAGAGCTGGACTCCCCATGAAGGGTATGTCTAGACTCTTAAAGAGCAAGGAGCTTTTTGTGCCCCCCCCCCCCACTACAAAATAAGAAGTCTCCTCCGGTGCATCTAAGTGGACGAGTGCTGAAGGTGAGAGTTTTGGAAACTCGCTAACAGGCATATTGGACTCCGATGGCTGCCGGGCTCTAGTGTCGTCATCGTTTTCCTCTATAGGTTGACTCATGTTGTTATCTCTTGACGGTTTTTCTTTTTCCTTTTGCACTTCATGATGGGAGTGCATTCTGCTTGCTGCACGTTTCAGCTTTCACTGTGAAGTTGGATTTAATTCAGTTTTAGTTAAGTGTTTTGGTGTGATCTAAAGAGGTGGTGCATCTGGGTTCAAAGACAGCCCGGTGCATTATGGGTTGCACCTTGAAATGTTGCTCCTGTGTTTGCCCCACTGTGACGTTGTATTAACGCCCCCTGACAGACGGTGCCGGATGCTCCTGTCATCTTCAGTGGGTGTAGGTTGTCTGTGATTTAAAAATTAGGACCTACATAAAGTTTATGTTTATGTTTCCCCAACTGTTTTTCTCCATCCATTTTGTCCATTATGGAAACTGTTCGTGGGCTCAAGGAGATGATGTTCAGCCAATCTAAGCAATGTGGCAGGAAACAAGACTGGGAAGGCAACCACACACACATACCAGGCCTATTTAGACTCACTACTTGAGGATTATGGGATACAGCAGCCAACTAAAAAATCCAGAGAAGAACTTACAAGGACTTTCGAAGACTCCACTCACCCACCTCCTCACAGAGGGCATCTTGTTTGAAGTTTGAACTGAGAGCTGTGGAGGTAGCAGTGCTACCAGCTGCACCATCGTGCTCCTCGGCTATATGAATGTGATGATTTATCTAAAAATAAAGAGGGTATGCTTATACCAGTCTTAACCAGTTGAGCTACAGTTTAGTTATTGTTGTGAAATCGAGTTTCTTAATTACACAAGTCCCAAAATATCTCAAAATACCCAATAGAGGGGGAACAGCCATCAAACTCTGCCTAGTCACGAAAACGGCAAATGTAGAACCTTTATAAATAAAAATATTTATTTTTCTAAATTCTAGATGATGAACAAAGAAATGTATTTGGTTTTATAAAAAAAAGAATAAAAAATGGCAAAAAGGGGCAATTCAAAGAAACAAAGTCCAGTTTCTAATCCAGAAATACCAAAAGCAGAAGCAAAAGATTAAAATTGAGACAATTGAAATACTCTGCAAACAGCAATGAAGGACCACCTCGTCAAATGAAAAGGCGGAGGGCGGTGCTTCAGCAGTGATGTCAGGCTGGTCCCGCCCAGCAAGTAAAAGGAACAGAAGTACATGTGAATACGCAAATACAAAATCATACATGATTATAACAGAGATTACATTAAAACATGAAAAGTAATAATTCTGAAACAAAAAAACAAGTATGGAAAGGAAAAATCCCCTTTAATAATGGCTGTAACATACTGATGGACCACTCAGTCACATGTTTTGATTTGACTCTTTGCAGCTCAGCTGAAGGGTCTGCTTATACCAGTCCTAACCAGTTTAATTTTTGGATATGCTCACATCAGTTCTGAGTAGTTCATCTGAAAGTGGAGCTGGATTATATTAGGGCTGTAAAGTCAACGTGAAGGGACTTTTGGTTCTCTCTAAAAAACAATCAGCAGTGTGTCTGTTTGCGGTGAGAGTGCTGAAGACATCAAAAGATTTACATACCTCAGCAGTGCCATTCATGTCTCTGGTGACTCTTCCTATGAAGTCAAGAGAAGGATTGGGAGAGCATGGGGGCTCATGAGGTCGCTGGAAAGGGGTGTGTGGCGCTCCCGATATCTATGCAAAAGGACAAAGGTCCAAGTCTTTAGAGTCCTGGTGCTTCCTGTCTTGCTATATGGTTGCGAGACATGGACGCTATCCAGTGACCTGAGACGAAGACTGGACTCCTTCGGTACTGTGTCTCTTTAGAGAATCCTTGGGTACCGTTGGTTTGACTTTGTGTCAAATGAGCAGTTGCTCATGGATTCCCAAATGAGGCACATTACCTGCATTGTGAGGAAGCATCAGTTACGGCACTACGGCCATGTGGCATGATACCCGAGGGTGATCCGGCTCGTAAGATCCTCATTGTTGAGAACCCTAGTAGCTGGACCAGGCCAAGGGGATGCCCACGTAACACCTGGCTGCAGCAGATAGAGAGTCATTTCCAGAGGGTGGGACTGGATCGTGTGTCTGCCTGGGGGATCCACCAACCACGATCTGGAGCTGTTTTGTTGTGTGGTGGGTGTGGAAATGCACTGTACCAGTACTGTATGCTCCCCAACCTGACCTGACCTGACTCCTTGTATAAGTGAGGACCATTCAGTGTTAACATTTTGATTTGACTGTTTGACCTGACACTTACAGTAAGTGTTGGGTCTGCTTATACCAGTACTAACCAGTCGGCCTGAACTTTAATGACAGAATCTGCTGGTACCATTTTTGAACAATTCATCTGAAGTTTGAATATGGACTCTTGGTTATGTAAGGTTTGTCCAGTCAATGTGAAGCTTAACTCTTGGATCCGTTTTATGTCCTGCTGAGAAACAGACAAGTTATTTTTTTTTTATACTGGACATGCATGTGAAAAAAATGCAACCAAAGCAACTAAAAACAAATTTAGATATTGTGATGGAAACCAGGGCGTCAGTGAGCCCCAAACACGATCACATGAACACAGTCCCGGGTTTATTCAATGCAATACCTCCAAAAGTGACAAAAGCACAAGCACAGGTTTTCTTTCCTCTCACCTCTCACCACTGCACTGCCCTCCTCCATTTGAGTGTTCTCATCCTTCCTTCCAACTCCGACTCGTCTGGATAAGGGAGTGCGGTCCCTTTTATTGAGGACCCGGAAGTGTCATATTCTGGGGAGCACATCTCCCTGCACTGTGCCCTTGTGGCACCCATGGACCCCAGCAGGGGTGTGCTGCCGGACTACAATTTCCAGCATTCCCGAATGGAATGCCATCTAACACCTGGAGGGATTAAACATCCATGCATCCATCATCCAAACCGCTATATCCTAACTACAGGGTCTGCCAACACCGGGCGCAAGGCAGGAAACAAACCCCGGGCAGAGTGCCAGCCCACCGCAGGGCACACACACACACACACCAAACACACACTAGGGACAATTTAGGATCGGCAATGCACCTAACCTGCATGTCTTTGGACTATGGGAGGAAACTGGAGCACTGGAAACCCACGCAGACACGGGGAGAACATGCAAACTCCACGCAGGGAGGACCCGGGAAGCGAACCCGGGTCTCTTAACTGCGAGGCACCAGCGCTACCCACTGCGCCACCGTGCCACCCAGATTAAACATCCCCCAGAGACAACTCTTCCCTGTCCTCTTCTTTTCTCCTGGTCAGGGAAGGTATTAAGCCCATGTGTGGGGGGGACACCTGTCTATTCATTTGGGGCCTCCCGCCCAGGTAAGGAACCTTCAGTTCTGGTTGGGATATCTGTCCATCTCTTAGGAGCTGCCTAGTCCAAGTGTAACCCCTTTCCTCTCTTGGCTTTTATGTTCCCTCAGGGCCTCCCATCCAGGTAAGGGATTTTCCTGGTTCCTGGCTGGGATGCCCGTCCATCCTGTGTGCCACCTACATTACCAAATCCTAACAATACTGTAGACAAGTCAAGAAAACAGGCGAAATTTGAAAGAAGCACAAAAGCAAAGAATTCTTTTCTTTTTTGCAGATTGGATAACGAAAGGAGCCCCCAGCCAACCTTTTATCCTGTTGCACTGATTACTGGGGGTCACGACCCATGAAATCACACCCTCTAGAAACACGATATACAGCACTAATGATGGGCAATAGAAGAACCTGAAAATAGCGGTCAAGACGTTAGAATTTACAGAATAAAATCACACAAACCGAATCATGATGCTTATTCCACTTGCGACCCGTCGATGTGATGGTTTGATGTTGTGTCTGATTATACCAGTATCGGCCAGTTACTCTGATGTTCAGTGGCCGGTTTGACTGGTTGGCTTTAAGCTGAGCTGCTGGGCCTGCATGTGGAGTTGACCAGTCAGTCTTATGTCAGTTGTAGCTGGCACCTGCAAACTGGAGAGTCAGGCCATTGTGTCAGATATAATGACTGTCACTGCTGACACTTGGTCTGGCCAAGGCCTTGCTGTGTACAACGGCTTCAGCTTGGTGAGGTGACCAGTGGGAAGTCAGGTGTGTGAGTTGTGCAGCTTTGACGGTTCATCTAGCAGAGCTGGCTTTCCGATTTGCCACTTGTCTCTCTCGCTGTAGGTGAGCCTGTCATGCAGTTATACTCCAGTAAGCACTGTTCTACAGCTGGGAAATAAAAGGCCTGGCGCATGCCGGACATTCTTCTTTCAAGCTAAAGTAAGCCCTGCTGTATAATAAGAATCATCAATGCCATGTCAATGCTGAGGCAAAAACTAAAATAAAAAAAAAAATAAAAAAAATGTTGCAGTCTGTCAGGCTTTCCCTGCCTCAGTGCTGGAGATCGTCAGTAGCTGATTGCTCATGGCTGCTTCTTTATAAACCGACTGCAATTTTGCCTGTTTCAGTGCTGTCTCTGTCAGTCCAGCAACTCCTGAGCGTGTTTTTATTTCCCTTTTTCAAAAGATGCAGGGGTTACGATTTTGATCTCTGATTTCTATGAAAAGCAATGTGTAGAAAGCAGCCGCCTGATGACGAGCCCACACAGGTGCAGATGATAAAGGACGAGGGGCTCCTGTTTAGGCTGCCTCACCACTTGCACCTGCGTTGGTGCTTCCTTAATTATCAGCCTTCAAGAAAACTATTTAGGAGCAATTAAGGAAGCACAGTCTTTAACAAAAAATGTGAATTAGGAAGGAGAAATGATTTGAGAGAATGAACAGTGTAATAAAATACATTTATCGGAAATGATCACGTAATGCAGCAACTCTGGCTCTCCAGAAAACAAGACGCCTATTGGACGAAGTGGGCTCTGGTGAAGATAGGGGTTCGGTATGGCCAGCATTGTGCCAAGGGTCGACACACTCTTAAGCCTGATTCCTTTCCATTTTTTGTGTCTTCTTGTGCTACCATCTTGTTTTGAGGACTGTTTGGTAACCTTGAGGTTGCCTGTGGCAGATTCTTCCAGATGGCTGCTTTTGTCCTACTACTGCATGTCCCATTTCTATTCGGCTGGTGGCAGACATAACATACAGTTACATTCTCAAATCTGCTGTCCTGTTCAGGATAATCGGAAGCCAGAGCCTATCCGGGCACCATCAGATGCAAAGTAGGAATCAGTTCTGGGTGGGGTGCCAGTCCACTGCAGAGCCCACTCACATCCAGGCCGAGTCCATTTATATTTCCAGTTAATGTAATCTGCATGTCTTTGTTGATGTCGGAGGAAGATTGGGGGACTGACCCTCATTTGTCTGTCAGTCGAGTTTTATGTTACGACTGTTGGACTCTCTTCGTGCTCTGTAATGTTTCACGATTATTACTGAACTACTGACTAGACTGTTATTACTATTCTACAAATTGTTTTTTGCTTCCATCTCTCTAAATCTCACAGTAAAATTTCGCAAGGTCCTAATAAGCACAGAAGCACTAGATGGTAAATAATAAAAATAAAAAAAAATGTCTTTCTGCCGCGATGAGGAGGTCATAAGTATCACATCTGCTTTTTATTTAGTTTAGGCTTGTGTGATGTGTGTTTTATCACTGTTCTGGGTGAAGCCATGTAGAAAAGTCCAAACGCTTTCTGAGTGCACAGCTCGCTCTTTTAAAAGTGGCTACTGTGATGATGTGACCACGCCCACGTGATGTATTGTGGCCACGCCCCCTGCCACTTAGAAATGAAGTCCAAACGCTTTCTGAGTGCACAGCTTGCTCTTTTAAAGGTGGCTACTGTGATGATGTGACCACGCCCACGTGATGTATTTTGGCCACGCCCCCTACATTTAGAAATGAAGCCCAAACGCTATCTGAGTGCACAGCTCGCTCTTTTAAAGGCGGCTACTGTGATGATGTGACCACACCCACGTGACATATTTTTGGCCACGCCCATTCCATTTAGAAATGAAGTCCAAACACTTTCTGAGTGCACAGTTCGCTCTTTTAAAGGCGGCTACTGTGATGATGTGACCACACCCACGTGACGTAATTTAGCCACGCCCCTTCCATTTAGAAATGAAGTCCAAACGCTTTCTGAGTGCACAGCTTGTTCTTTTAAAGGTGGCTACCGTGACGATGTGACCACGCCCATGTGACATATTTTGGCCACACCCCCTGCCACCTTGTGTCATCATACCAACCTGTTTCAAAATCTTCTTAGCGTTGATGCCACTTAGGTGCAAGGTTCACTTTCAAGCACGCCTGTCATCATTCCTTCCATTCCCGGGTGTTTTCAGAGGCAGTGTCATTCCTTGAGCCATTCTACCAAGTGTTTCTTTGGTCATCTGTATGGCTGTTTCCCTTCTGGGCTCAGGCATCGGGCTGTCTTCGCCATAGTCTGACAACATGGCCATACAAACCCAGTTGGGCTTCACACATTTTCTTTGTAATCAGCGCTATTCTCATGTTTTTCCTTATGTTCTCATTGCTGACATGAACAAGTGGAATCAGGCCGAGGGTCAACCGGAGCATGTACATCTCCATGGTGTGGAGAGCTTGTTTGTGTTTGGTTGTCACTGTTGCCCAGTACATGGCAACTGGACTGATGACTATTTTGTAGATCTTTCCCATAAGGTAGATGGGTATTTTCCGATTGCATAAGACTCTGGTGAGTTGTCACCATTTGATCCATGCAGCACTGTCACACGCCAGGACGTCTCATAGAATGTTGCCATCTCCACAGATGAGCAAGCCCAAGTTTCTGACCTGGAGAGTTTTGTTCAAGTCTTGTCCATCGACTAGTATGGTGCCATTGGGCCATGCCCCTCATTCCAGGTTCTCCTTCTTCTTTATGTTAAGTCGAAGGTCATTCTTATCCAGTCGTGTTTTCCATGGCACACTGTGGATGTCGTCACCTTAGAGCAGCATCCAAAGACGTGGTAGATGAACGTCTGCAGTGACCGTGTCAATGCAGGGGCGAGAGGGTAGATTCTTGAAGGACACCAACTTGGATGATAAAAGGAAGGTGAGACACTGGCGGGACATCGCGTGGTGCTAATGACGTGATTGTAAAATAGTTGGGTCCATCACACCAACCTGTTCCAAAATGATGACTACAAAAAAAAACAGCTAAAGGAACGTTGAAAAGAAAATGCATTTGAATGAGATAAACAAAAAAAAGAAAAGCCTTCTCATTGTCATTTTTACTGAATCGTGACCGATGTTTAAATCCTTACACCTTTGTGTCATTCTTTCTAGACTAAATCCTAATGTTTTCATTTTTGGCTAAAAATGTAACAAAAACTGAAAAGAAGGAAGACATACTGAAATGTTAAGTGTACTTACAGGCTTAAAGGAGGTTACAAACTGAATTTAAGTGCAACCCAAAAAAGTTGGGATGCTGGGTAAAATGTAAATAAAAACAGAATGCAATGAATTGCAAATGTCATAAATCCACATTTTATTCACAATAGAACATTGAATACATATCAAAAGTTTAAACTAAGAAAATGAACCAATTTAAGAAAAGAAGAAGGTCAATTGGAATTTGGTGGCACGTCTCGAAAAAGTTGACCAGTGTGTAGCACCCCCTCTTCTTTTAACAACAGTCCATAAATGTCTGGGAGCCGAGGAAAGCAGTTACTGGACTTTTGGGAGAGGAATGTCGCCCCATTCTTGTCTGATATAGGATTCTAGCTGTTCAACAGTCCTGGGTCTTCTTTGTCGTATTTTTCGTTTCATGTTTTCAGTTGGTGAAAGGTTTGGACTGCAGGAAGGCCCATTCAGCACCCGGACTTTACTATTTTTCAAGAAATAGTAAAATGTCTCACTTCCAACATTTGATATGTTTTCTACGTTCTACTGTGAATAAAACATGAGTTTATGAGATTTGCAAATCATTGCATTCTGTTTTTATTTACATTTCACACAGCGTCCCAGCTTTTTTGGAATTAGGGTTTTATATCAAAAAGCCTGATGGTGAATTTCAGGATTCTTCTATCATTGGCATCACACCCTGAAATTCAGCTTTCCACATTTGTATGATAAGTCCCACTAAAATTCACAATTGTGGATTATATTTGTGATTTGACATGTATTCAAATAGCCAGTGAAGTGTAAGCCATGTTTAGAAGAGGTCCACTCTTTCTATTACGGCTGACAGACTACAACGCACTTTACAAGCTGTGAGGTAGATGATGGTCAGGTTAGGTTAGGTTAGGGAGCATGCACTGGTACGCCATGTCGAGTGTCACGCCTTCCTTTTAGTTTAGATGTTATTGTCCCCCGCCATGTTGTTTAAGGCCGTCCTTGTTTCCTCCTTCCAGATGGAGTCCATCTGAGATCTGCTTTTGGGATATTGTTAACACCTGCTATCTCAGATGCCAATGTTTGCCACCCTGTAGAACTCACCATTTGTAATCTTTTCAGGCCAGAATATCCCCCACATCCTTCTCACGGATCCATTTTGGGAGAAATCAAGAGATCTCACGTCAATTTGAGTTAATCTCCAGCATTGTGTGTCGTACAGCAAATCAGACTTGACATGGCTGTTACGGAGTCGGGTCTTGGCCTGTAAGCTTTGCTTGGACCCCCAGATAGACAGGAGTCTGGTCGTCCTTGGTGTTAGCACATACAGACACTGAGTGGCTCAGGAGTGGAGCGGAGGCCAAGTTAGTGATGCCCACCTTCACTCATGCACAGCCTGGGCCAACGTGGTGTCTCACATCAACCTAACAGCACTGAAAAGGAGGAATTAGACCGGAGGGGATATTCACAACAGCTGCACAGGAGTTGTTGTTTTAGTTGTTTAGGCTTTAGGACTTGTAAAAAATAATCTGTTAAAAAGTCAGTGTTACAAAAATAAGAAACGCAATACGGTTTTAGAATAAACACAACATTTTGTTAGGAAAAAGAAAGGGGATGAGAGTGATAGCAGAGTTTCACTCACCTGAGCGGTCCGACTCGGCTCATCTGTCAGTGCGACCGATGCTGAGACAGGCAGCATTTTTCTCATTTACAAACGACAACAAAAGTGTGAAGGGTGAAGTACAACTTAATGAGTCAAGATGTCAAGCCATTTTTCAACATGTTTGTCTGTCCTGACAAGGAGAGTAACAGAGACAGACGGAGCGAAATGTAATGAGCATTGGGTGCCATAATTGCTGTGGTTAGCACCTCTGCCTCATGGATCTAAAGTCCTGCTCCAAGTCATTCCGTGTTCTCCCCGTGTCTTTGTGTTGTGATTTTCTCCTGGTATCCCAGATTTCCCCCGACATTCCATGGATGTGTTGCCAGTTTCATTGAGGATTCTAAACAGGCTGTCTGTGTGTGGGTGGTCTCTGATCCAGGGTTGGGTTTGGTCTTGAGCCCCATGCAACCTGGATAGGCTGCAGCCCCCCTTTACTCAAAATTGTATCGCGTGGGTTTTAGAATGTTGTTTTGTCTTATGCCAAGGTGTACTGCGATATACAGTATAAATACTTCCATCATTTTATTTTGGTATTGCGCTCGTCGCTGAGAGCAGCCTCAGAGTGCTGCCACAAGCTTACCATTAAAATGCTATTAGAAACTTTACAAATTATGAAAGTAATATTTCTATACAGACAAACATACAGATTTGTTAAAACACACAGTAAAATAAAGCAGTTTCGAACTGTTTAACATAAATGGAACATCTGCCCATTGTCTTAAATGTTGAACTGTGGCCGCCTGACATTTACACTCACTTATAAGGAACACCTGCTTATCCATGCAGTTATCTAATCAGCCAATCACAATACTTAAAATCATACAGATCCAGGTCAGGAGCTTCAGCCAATCACAATGCC
>JANRMT010062850.1:7017991-7065618 GCA_026402145.1 Polypterus bichir lapradei | reverse complement strand
AGGCTTATACTACTGAAGACTGTAGTACTCCAGTCACACCTCAAAACACAGACATTCAAACGAAACAAATTGTTGTGCTTTAAATTAACTAAAGAGATCTTCATTTAGATCTTGATCTTTGTTTGTCCGCGAATTCCATGCATGCGTAGACCACCTTCCAGTTTAGTACGTTGTTGTTACTCACGGATGTCAACAATGTGCCGGAATAACTAGAGGGGTGGTGGACAGTGTTACGCTGGTTAGCTCCTGAGGCCTGGTTAGAGAATGAGATTGCTGAAGATAAAAGGTACGTGCCTACGTAACATATGAATTAAAGAAAGGCAGTGGGTAAAATGAATGACAACGTAACAGCACGTTCCGGAAATTATTATTGTTACGTTGTAGCCGGCGAGTGCTGCGCGTCTCACAGTTGTACCGTGGCTTGCTCACATGTCAGTGAAGTGATCCCTATTTATGCTTTAAAGAGCCTGGATACCTATGTGTCCCCCTTTTATAACCATTGCTCCGTGTATATCGCCTTACTCTTTGGATTGCCACAAAGCAACCTGCGAGATTGGAGAAAGGTTGAGAAGACATTGTGAGAGGAAACGATAGCGTCGTGAAAACGAGACGGACTGTGAACGGACAGAAATAGAAATGCTCCCACACCACCACATAATTACTATTCGGACAGTGATTCCGAGTAGGCCGTTCCTATCTAATCAATGTCCAAGAGGTTTCTTTTGTAATTTTGTTTCCCTTATAAAAAATCATAATGCTGTGCGACGAAGGGCCCAGTTCAAGACTGGCAGCCACGTTTAAACAGGGAGCCCTTCACAGACACCTTTAACACGCGCAACGTAGTTGGGCGCACATGGCTAGTCTATTATATAGTGTCTTTGAGATCTATCTATCTATCTATCTATTATATAGTGCCTTTTAGCTCTATCAATCTGAATGAGTTCTCCACCATTTAACCACTCAGTGGGACTAAAAGAAGGATATCACAATGATCCATCTTAATAAAAGAATAGGTGTGTTTCAATGTATTTGTGTGACCATCTGGCTGCTATGTCTCTGTTATTCCAACAGATGGCATATCACAAACATTTGTAGTAATAAAATGCATTGCATTTGTCATTCCAACAGATGCCATATTGCATACATTTCTAGTAATGCATTTTTTACTACAAATGTTTGCAATGTACCATCTGTTGGAATGACTCACACTAATAAAATGCAGTGTATTTTACTACATCTTCAACCTCTTTGCTCTGTTTTTTTTTTGGCAGTTCATAAATTAATTCTCCAACATAATTCAGTGGGAGTAAAAACAAAGAATATCACAAAAAATATACCTTAATAAAAGAATGTGTCTATGTTTCAGTGTATTTGTTTGACCATCTGGTTGCTATGTCATTCCATGAAATGAAATGCATTGTATTTGTAATTCCAACAGATGGAGCAATTTGTAGTAATGCATTATGCTACTGCAAATGTTTGCAGCGCACCATCTGTTGGAATGGCTCACACATCAGTTACAAACATTTGACCTGTTTGCTCTGTTTTTTATTTTATGGCAGTTCACTCTGTCCAGAACAAGTCCCAAAGCATGTACTGTAAATGCCAAAAATAAAACATTTAAAAAACTTCCAAAAATACTCACTAGAGGGGGAAACTGTCAAACTCAACTAGTAACAAGGGCAAACACATAACTTTATAAAATAATTTTTTTTTTCCACAAAAAATGCTCTGAAACAAAAGCTAGCTCTGTAGAGCACAAAAGGCAAAATGGGAGATGTTTACAAGAGAAGGCAATCCCGGTGAAGAGGGTCCCAGTACAGAAACCCCGAGCTGACAGGTCAAAAATCCAATAATTCACAAAAACACAAGAAAAAGGTACAAGTACATTCACCACATCCCAAGCACAGAACTGTGGAAGACCCACTGGATAGGGTGGAGGGCAGTTCCAGGCAGTCTTTGGCAGATGGCCCCACCCCTTGGGGGACCACCCACAAATCACATGGGACATAAAGCAGACAGCTGATAGACAAGATGAAAAAGGCTAACGCGTGTAATCAACAAAAGCAACAAGAACCTAAGTAAATGGTGCAAGAATGAAGATAAAAAAAGACATGAAACAAGAACGTGAGCCCCAACCAGGGTCCACATGCCACATGTCAAAGACAATGACCCTCTTTGGTGGAAGTCCGTTTCCAGTGCCAGGTTTGGGCTCCTGGTTAGGACTTTGTTTTGCTCCCGTCTTCGGATTCGCCTGTCTTACTTCTTGGTTGTGATATCCAGTTTTTGATCCCACAGATTTGACCCACTTGCTACGTCTCGGTATTTCTGACCATCTCCTGCTTCAATTTTTCATTCTCCCATTAATCCTCAGAGATGTCTTGTGATCCAACAGGTATGCAGAAATGCCCTTTACAGTCTCCAGAGTGGGCTGTATTTGTGCCCTGCTGCCAGATCGTAATGGACCACCCCCCCCACTCCCTAACCCCAATTTCTGTTTTTATATATATATATATATATTTTTTTTTTTTTTTCATTTGAGACTCCTTTTAAATTATTAAAAGCCTTCACTCTCATTACCAATCTCATTTAGCATCTCCAAGAATCAGCAATTATGTATGGTTGAGGCCGACGTCCCTTGCCTCCGGGTAGACGAATCGCTTTGTTTTCCAACCCCTCCTTCTCGTGTCCTGATTGCTTCAAATTAATCATCAACATATTCTTTTTGTAAACGTTTTTTTTTTCTTTTTTTTATCCCTTCAAACAAAGACCTTGCTTTTCATGTGTGTGTGCGTGTGTGTGTTTGAGGTTTTGTTAAAAAAAAGAAAGTGCAGGAATGAAAGAAGGAGAAAGAGGAATCCCAGGGGATAAATGATTTGCTTCTGAGAGACAGCGGTGAATGAAAACTGCTCATTAAAGCGCCGGTAAAGGCATGTGAGTGGATGCTTCACTTCTAATGAAAAGCTACATCTCGGCCTTATTTATGGGCCGATTTCCCCTAAGTAAAGGAATTATGTCTGCAATAGCCAATTAATACGCATGATCCGCCGTCAAATCATAGAGTATCAGAAATTGATGGTGGAGCGGCCCTGAAAAGGACAGCTTGACGGCTTTATAATAGGCGCGCTCCCGCTATGCTCTGTGGTTTGGGAAGCCGTCGCCTTTGCTAAATATTTATTTTCTGAAAGAAATTATTGGATGCCATCATCTGGCATTGTGACCTTGCTTTGCATACTAGAACTCCAAGTCTGGCTCATTTACAGCAAAGATTGATCTGCTATGTGCGGACCATTCCTCCCAAGACTTTTTTTTTGTGTTTTAAATTGGCTCAATAAATATTCTGGCTTTCCCATATCTTGGCCCCGTCCTCCAACTCCTGAGTGTCGTAAGCGGAGATGTCTTTCTCTTTCTCTTTCTTTCTTTCTCACTCGCTCACTCACTCCCCGTTTTAAATCGCCTATAACAGATGTCTTCGTTGGCAGTCCATCTCCGAGAAGACACGTAATCTCTCTCGCTTCCTCGCTGGCGTGATGCATTGAGGCCGCCTCTGATTGTGCTGACATAGGCAGAGCCGAATTACTCGGGCCAGGGTCCCTGCTGCTAAGCTGACTTCCTCAGGCCTCGCTAGTATTTAGTGAAACTTGATTTGTAGAGCTGACTTACTCACTTGAAAATATGGTCTGCACTTGATAAAGAAAATTTGTGGAGTGTGGGATGGAATTAGCCGACCAGATTACTGCCATCGTGATGTATTCTGCTGTGGGGCAATCCTTAATATAGCATGTAGCTGGAGGTCTCTCCTTGCAGACTGGGGACTACATACACCCATGGGCGGTTGGTATGATCTCCCTATATGAGCAAGAGTAGGACTAGTGGCGGTGATGGGGTTTTTCTCCTAGCATCCTAGAGGTGTTCAGTTTAACTGAACTGGTGATGTTTAATTGGCTGCCATGAATGAGAGTGTTGTGTGACGTGCTGGTCCAGCCTTGGCTTTCGTCTTGAGCCCAGTGCTGTTAAAGTAATCTAAAATGGAAATGAGCTGATTCAGCAAACCGATGCTGATCTTTCTGATCATAAGCTAAGCCATTACGATAGCAATTGACGAGAGGAATTCCTAATTGCAGAGTTACGGTATTTAAGAGTTCCTTTAGAGTGCCTCTGTCTCTTGAACGATTTGACTCAAAAACTAATCAGCACATCATCAGGCTTAAGTTTCGAGTCTGGTATTTTTCCATCCAGCCATTTTAGCTGTAGACTGTCCTCATGAAACTGTGATGGGCAGGGCTGTGGAGTCAGCAGATAAATCCTTCGACTCCGACTCCTTAGTTTCTGGTACTTCTGACTCCGACTCCTCTGTATTTAATATGCTAATGTATTTTCCATGTTGATTGAAGGAAGGCAACATACACGTCATTTAACCACAGAACTTTTGGCTAGGAAGATGACTCTCTACTATATTGGCCAGTTTAAACAAAAGACAAGAACCCCTGAACACACATCAGGCCATAGCACCTACATCATTACATTTGTTAACACTCAAATGAACTTGTTTAAACACATTATATCTGAAATAAAATGAAAACACTTTTTGTAATGTACCATAATCCAGATTACATTATGGGAATATCAGGTTGTATAATAGTTCAGCTGAACTTCACACTAGTAGTGACACAACTATGCACTGGGCTTTATTCTTACATCAGAGAAGTACTTAATTATGACTCTTGTTTGTGAAATGGGACATTTGAACTTGCTGTATATTTTTTTCATTACAATTTAAATTTACTAGGAGTCGGAGTCGATACATTTTTGCCGACTCTGGCTCCGACCCAGACTCCAGGTACCAAAAATTGTCTTCAGCTCCACAGCCCTGGATGGTACACAGACAGACACACACCCATCATCGAGATAGCAATGTTTTCAGTATCAGGGGACCCTAAAACATCGAGATCTGTTGAAAACCGGAGATCGAAACTTTTGATGAATCTTGAGCTGTTGCTCCTCCCCCACAGACGGTGGTGGGAGGGCGCAAAGCAAAAACAGAAAAAGCAAAAGGATATTCCTAAAGAACTCAGTCCAAACTATTCAGTTCAAATTTACAATTCACTAGCAACAATTCAAAAACACGTGAGAGAAGACTGTGAGATCGACCAACAGATTGGAGTGGTGGTAACTGTTCTGTGGGTACTGTAACAGTCCATGGTGATGGAGTCTAAAGACTAAACTCTGGATTTACACACCTATGGTCATGAGCTGTGGTCAATAACAAAACGAATGAGATCAATAGCACATATACTATTGACACTGTACATATAATAGTGGCAGAAATGAGGTTTCATCACAGGGCGGCTGAACCGGCACTCCATGACTGGGTTCAAAGATCAGGAATTTGATAGAACCTCACATTGGAGTTGCTGCACCTCCAGATCAAGAGGAGCATGTTGACCCCAAAGTGGTCCCACAGGGTATGACACACAGATTATATTTCTCAACTGGCTTGGGAAATCGCCATGAAGAGCTGAAATCTGTAACTGGGGACAGGGAAGTTTGGGCTGCCACCACCACCATTACCAGGAAAAGTGATTTCAGAAAATAAGATGAGGTATTCCAAAAACAACTGCAAAAATTCAGAAAACAATAAAAATCAATACAGTACTCACAACATGATCTTTACTCCACAAACTCCAATGAACCTCTGCAGGGCCCATCTCTTCTACCAGAATCTAAAGGTGGAGCGCGGTCCCTGCAGCAGTGATGTCACAATGGCACCACCTCTTGGGGTTTCACCTACAGAACACAAGGAACATCAGAAGTCAACTTAGATACACAATACATGAAATAATAATTACATAAAAACAACAAAACATAAGAAAAACAATTCATAAATAAGATAAATAACAAAAAATGTAAAAACGTATAAGCTAGGCAACAATTGTGGCTGTAGCATAACAATATCATATTTATATAACTCAAAGGTTTGGGAGTTGGGTGGGCAATTGGCATACCTGGAGAAAAATCCCATGCTGATGTGGGAGGAATACACAATCTCCACACAGTAGTAAAATCATAATGTATACAGTCATACGCTTTTAGACCCCCTTAGTCCAGTTCAGGGTGGTGTTGGGGCAGAGCCTATCCCAGCGTCATCGGACTCAAGGCAGGAACCAGCCCTGCATGGAGGTGCTAGTCCATTGTAAGGCCCCCTTACACTCACACATCCACATTCACTCATAAGGGACCATTTTAAAAATATCAGTTAACCTAACAAGCGTCTTTGAGATTGGAAGGAAAACCAGAATATGGGAAGGTAAACTCATGCAGACATAGCAGGTGGTAGACTGAGGAAAAGTAATAACATCATAATGGAATTCTGTGAAATAAGTAAAAGTAAATTTCAAATAAATAAAGAGCAGTAGTATTGTCATACGTACAGAGTACAGTGAAATTCTTACTCGCATGTTAGTTATAGGGCGGCATGGTGGCGCACTGGTAGCGCTGCTGCCTCGCAGTTAGGAGACCTGGGTTTGCTTCCCGGGTCCTACCTGCGTGGAGTTTGCATGTTCTCCCCGTGTCTGCCTGGGTTTCCTCCGGGCGCTCTGGTTTTCTCCCACAGTCCAAAGACATGCAGGTTAAGTGGATTGGCGATTCTAAATTGGCCCTAGTGTGCTTGGTGTGTGAGTGTGTTTGTGTGTGTCCTGCGGTGGGTTGACACCCTGCCCGGGATTGGATTCCTGCCTTGTGCCCTGTGTTGGCTGGGATTGGCTCCAGCAGACCCCCGTGACCCTGTGTTTGGATTCAGCGGGATGGATGGATGGATGTTAGTTATAAAGGGAATATATTCACCAGTAGTGCCAGTAAAAGTGTCAAAGCTCCTCCCTCTCCCCAAAGCTCCACCATTGTCATGCCAGGTAATTTAACTGTAAAAGTCCCTCCCTTTCCACAAAGCCTCACCCCTGCCATGCAAATTAGTGTCAAAGCTCCTCCCCCTCTCAAGCCGGGGCCCATCCCAGCGCCGACTCCTTTGCTCATTCATTTCACTGAATTCTCAGAGCAGCTCTTACAACTGAGTTTTATAGCATTTTGGCTTCTTCGATAAAGGGCTGAGAAACCGCTTTGAAGACATGGCAAAAGGGAATCCAGATCTGTCAGTGTTCATTCAAAGAAGGAGTGATAAAAGTTTTCTGAGATGTTCAGAGCAGACAGCTACTGTGACCCCATGCTGCTGCTTTGATACACACTTCTGGATTTGTTCATGAGGACATATCAAATACTGACCAATGTTCAAATACACTGAATTAGCCTCCCTGACGTTTGCACTAATTTAGCATTTGACTGGAAATGTCAACTATATATTGACAAGCCTCACTGTCATGGACTTCAAAGCGAGGCTCGTATTAAATGTGAGATTGCTCTTCAGCTATGAAATAACTATTAATAACTTGCCGTAGCAGTCTGCCCCGCTGTCTGTGCAAAGAAGGCTGTGATACTGGATGGATGCCCAGCACCAACGGCTATTAGTGTAAATGAAGGATGAGAAGATGGATAAATAACTTGTATGCTTCCAGTATTTGCTTCTAGGTGTATGTGTAACTTGCATGCTTGAATGCTTGTAGTATGCAAACTTGTATGCTTACATGGCTCCTTATTAAATTAAACCAGATATTTAAACAACAAATACCTCTGTATACACAATATTTTGAGTGAGCACTCAGTCTTCTTGGGGAATTAGTTTTCCTTGCTTTTCTGCATCGAGAACTTTTACATTAACTTTTGCTCTCAAGTTTTTTCTAGGCCAAGCAACATATGCTTGGCCATGTGGAAAAACTGGCGATGAGAAGTAAAAATCAAAAACATGTAAAGTTTGCCAAGGGATGGGGACGGGGGAAATGGCGCGTGTGCTTGAATGCCGAAATGTGTGAAAATGAAGGCAGTAATGCGGTTAGAAACACACACGTCTGCATCAGCCTTAACATCTGTATTCTCCAAATTGGTGTGTGTTTATTATCGTCTTCATATTCACTGCTTTCCTTTCCAGATGTTGTGTCACTTTGTCCCATACTCAGCTTAGGAATATACAGGTGGGCGTCAAATTTGTGAAACCTAAGGTGTCATCGTTGTGCTGTAAGTAGATAGAGTAGCAGGATTAGACGTGCATGTCAGTCTGAGAGTCCTCTCTAAAGGAGGCTGGTATGGGATGGACTGCAATCCCGTCCAGGATGGGATCCTGCCTTGTACTCTGTGCCGCTAGTATATGATGCAGTTCACCACAACCATGTGATGGAAAATAGAAAGATGATAAAAAATCATGATTGATTAATTTTCGCCAGGGATGTGTGGTATAGCTGGTCCACAGACTAACATTTTAGTGTCCCGTTTTTAAATAAATAAATAACTGAATGGCCGACTCGATCTCCGTGAGTGGGTGTGTGTGTTCGTGCTGTTGTGGGAAGTTGGTGAGGTAATTGAGGCGAGACGCACCTGCACGTGAGGGTCCCGTCTGTCTCAACTGCTCCATCGGCTTTCTGCGGCGTGCGATTGAGGCATATAAGGGAAAGCCGACACGAGAAGAGGCAGAGAAACGAGAGGAAGAAGAATGGAGGTGAAAGAGAGGAACTGAAAGAAAGGCAGGAGTGAGCGAGAGCAGGTACAAGACAGGAGGAAAGGAAAACTGGTTAACAAAAAGAACGGAGGTTAACGGAAAGAGAGAGCGAGAGCCGGTGCAAGATGGGAGGAAGCAGGAGCCCCACGGAGGAGTGTGTGGCCGACCCGTTGAGTGACCAGGTAGCTGGAGCGACCGTTGTGCTCAAGGTGTGCCCACGACTGGCACTGGTGGGAGGACAGCATGCTCTCGCCGGGAGGTGCCAGGTGTCGGTAGTGGTGCGAGCGGAGCAGGGCTCAACACCCCCCCTCTGCGGAACGGCGTGGGATTGGTGGTGGGGACACAGGCCGGAATAAACGGTTGTCTACGTGTATTGGATGGACGTCTCTTCATGCTGTCAGTTTTAAAAGGGAGGCACCACGGCTTAGAACAGTAAAGGACAGTTTCCTGCCTATATGTTTCCAACCTTGTTTTTAAGGAATATTTCTTTGATTGTTTTTAACCTCCACATGGGTACTGCTCGTTTTATTGGATTAGTTATTTCTTGAACGTCTTGCACTGCACTGTTCTGAACACGTTGGTTTTGACTGTTTTAACCACTGGCACTGTTTCACCTACCCCTTGCTGTGTTTGTGTGTTGTGGCTCATCCCTCGGGTACGTTATTAGCGGCAGCGGGTTCAAGACACTCCCTAGAGCAACTGGGAGAGTGGAGCTGACCTGCTCCATCACAGGATGCTCCTGACTGGAGTTTTTGTTTTCCTTTCCTCCATTATCAACTGGTTATAGTTCAGTTATATGTTAACAAGTTGTGCTGTCTATCTAAGATGGACAGAAATTGAAGTAGTCAATGTAGACTGTAACATTACTGTTTGCAGTGCAGCATCTTTTGGAATGCATGTAGGAATAAAATGCATTGCACTTGTCATTCAAACAGATGGCACCTCACAAACATTGGTAGTAATAAAATGCATTACTACAAGTGTTTGTGAGGCACCATCTGTTGGAATGACAAAGGCAATGCATACATGTCTGTTATATGCCACTTGGTATGGAACTCCCTTGGAGTTTTGCCCAAAGAGTTCAATGTTTGCCTTATCAGACCTCAGGGCTGCTGAGATGGTTGTCCTCCCAACAGTTTCTCTGATCTCTGACGCTCTGTTAGGATGACCACTGGGTTCCTGGTCATCTGCCTGACCCAAGAGCCTTCTTGTTCAGTTGCTCAGTTCAGTTGGATGGCTAACTCTAGGAAGACTCCTAGTGGTTCCAGTCTTCTTCCATTTCACAATTACTGATGCCACTGTGCTCCTGGGATCGCTCAAAGCTTTAGAAATGGATTAACACCCTGGCTCTGACCAGTGCCTGTCATCACAATTTGTTGGTGGAGGTCTACAGAGAGTTCCTTGGACTTCCTGGCTGGGTTTTTGTCCTGACAGGTGTGTGTGCCTTTGTAAATGGTGTCCATTTAGTTCAGTTTACCACAGGTGGACTCCATTCAAGTTCTAGACAGGAGAATTTCTGCAGACAGGATGGACCTGAGCACAATTTGGAGTGCCATGTCAAAGGGCCTGAATACTTATAGGAATGACTATAAATGTGCAAACCTTTCTGAAGATATGTTTTCACTTTGTCATTGTGGGTCATAGAGTGTAGATTGATGGGCAAAAATGGCCAATTTCTCAATTTTACATTAAATCTACAATAAAGTGTAAAGAAAGTGAAGGGGACAGATTTCTATTTTACAGTAGTTGTGGAAGGGACAGTCATATAGAAAGCTACAGAAGAAGAAATGGTGTCCGGTGTTCCAGTGCCAGTTTATTAGTTGAAATTCTCTCAGCGGCTCCTTGGCAATGCCAGACGGCGCATTGCATTCTGCTTTTAATAAAAACAAATCCCCTCATATGGTGTAGTGCTTCAGTGTGGGGGGGTTTGCAGAAGCAATATTTTATAATCCAGTGTCATCTGCTTAAAGCCACAAGTACGAACCTAAATACTTAAAGTGAAATGGTATTTTTATTCCATCATGAATACAACACTTTTATACATAACAAACAAAATAAGTAAATTAACGGTAGGGTTTATTTCCAGACTGGCATTCAGTTCAAGGTGGGTTACAACGTCACATAAGATGTACTGAATTTGGCTAATGAGTTTTACATGAGGAAAATGTAACCTGATGGATCAAGATGCTGGCAGCATCGGGCACAGGGCAGCAAGAGACCCCAGGCAGTGCCCACTCATGCCCACACCCACACCAATCACTACTTAACTTACAATGCATGGCAATGGGAGGAAAACCACAGCACCCATAAAGAAACCAACCCAATCATGGGGAGAACATTCAAATGCCACAAGGGCCGTAATGTGGATGGCACTCCAACTGTACTGCCCCTATACTACCCTGCTACTCCACCTCCACCCTTATTTTTTGCTTTAACCTTTGGATATTCCCCTGCAAGATTTGGCACACTCTTCCACGAACGCTTTGACACCGAGGGGCTGGCAGGACGCCTGGTTCATTTTACATTAGTAGAACTCGCCCCAGTGACCTTCACATTAATATTAATTAAGTAATAAACCAGAGTTAGTCAGCAATTTGGCTAAGTTACAGTCCTTGACAGGAGCAGGTGGTACATATGGTTGGCTTTATGAGCCTGGTGACACTAGAAATTAAACAAACTGTTTTCTGTGTTCATTCCTTCATTTTTAGGCACATATAATGCATGAAGCACCTTTTGCGATAACTAAGTTTGTCTGTTTGTCTGTCTGGATGAATGTTGTTGAAATATGGCACACTTGTTCTTCAAGGAAGTTCCGTTTTCGTGGAGGTATCTTGAACAGATCACACTGTACACAGTTTTAAAATTTCAAAAACTCCCTTTTGTAGTTTCGGTGAATTCGCCAACTCGTCTGTCTTAACATGGAGAAACATTCTATGCCAGTTCAACTACGAATCACTTTACTGTTTCAATTGTACCTTGACAGCGGTAAAATCGACTTGTATATTTTGTAAATGTTCCTCATTTTCTCCTCCAATAGCCACTATTGATGGCAAACAGATCTCCCATACAAGTTAATGAAACACCAGCAGATTGCGTGTGCAGGTAGGAAGCCACAGTCAATGGCTGCTTGAGTCCGCGAGGAATGTCAGTCTTCTGTCGACAAGTCTGGTGAGGCGTACGTGGAAATCCCTACATGTTGTTTCTACTTTTGGAAGTCTTGACAACACATTGAGCCCGCACAGAAGAAAAAGCAGTGCTTTAGCACCTCAGTCCTCCCAATGCTTTAAGTCGTAACAGGTGAGTTAAACTATCTTTTATCTACTAGATATAAAATGCAAGCAAGCAACGAAACCAAAATGTTATCTAGATATGAATGAAGTACCCTGTGGCGTTATGTGCAGAAGTAAATAAACGTCTAGTCAGTATTAATCTCGCACTAAATCAACCTTACAGCTCTCTTATCTGCAGATTATAGTAATTAACTATTTCACTGACGCTGTTGTTTACTTGGGTGACCAGACGCCCCGGTGACGGTGACAGTGACAGTTCCAATCTCAGGTTATGCTCCCTGATAAATAACTGAAGAAAGTCAAAATGTCCGAATCTGCCTATCTAATTAAACATAAGGGTGTACAGTACGAAACTCCAAGGGGGTACAATACCCTCCTTCTTGTATTAAACTTATAATAGCACAGTCAGAACTCTGGTGGGAAAGTTGAATTAAGAACTTGTGAACAACATTGCCAGGAGGACTGAGAACCAGACCAAAAATAAGAGGACTGCCATTTATTTGTGTCCATATCAAGCAATGTGTGCAGTCATTCGTGTTTATTTGTTTTCCCGTCCCCTGATCCCTCTCTGATGAGGATGAGATAAAGATGGCGTGAAACAAATGAGGACTGGCGTGATATGTTTGTATCCATACTATACAAAGTGTCCCAGTTTGGGACTTTGAATTTCTGGTCACCCTACAATTGGCCACCAGAATGTTTCGATCACCTATGATACGTATTGGTCACTATTTGTAATGAAGTTTCTCTTTCACTTCTGTTATTTCCTAACATTTGTTACAACTGAATAGCTCTGCAAAGCCATTTCATGAAAATTACAAGGGCCAGACACACACAAGAAGGAATTCTTCACAATTTTTTTTTTTTTTTTATTTAGATTACGCTAATTTGAAATTGTGAATTGTGACTGTGTCTGAGTATGGCGTACGGATGTTTATGTGCGCACGTGAGTGACAGTGGTCCCTGTGATGGACCAACATGTCCGGGCCAGTTTTCAGCCCTTTGCCCAGTCCTGGTCAGATAGCCTTTGGCACCTGAAGCCCTGAAAAATGTCTGAGAATGTTTCAGATCTGACCTTCTGAATTCAGCCCGTTGAGGGGTTGTAGGGCCTGCACAGTCCTTGAACACGCCTGGATCTTGCATCATGTGTTCAGTTTATAACTTGTTCACATCTGCTAATCCAATGCAGGGCTGAAGGGAAGTCAGGGCCTGTCCAAGCAGCATGAAGCACAGGGCTGGAGCCGGTCTCCGACGGGATGCCAATCCATCTCATGATATATATTTATACATTGACCCCCCACTCACTCACACTGGGCCAACTTACGTTTTCCAATTTGCCAGTTTTCGTCATCTTAGCAATGTGCATAAGATGATAAAAGGCAAATAACATGTTAGGATATATCATTAAGAATATAAATCAATGAACATTATGCTCATACTATGTAATGCACTAGTGCGACCACATCTGGAGTGTTGTGTGCCGTTCTGGTCACCATGCTACAAGAAAGACATAGCAGAACTTGAAGCCTTGCAGAAGACATCAACCAAGTGCATCATGGGACTTTAGGACATGTCCTACTGTGACAGACTCTTGAGAGTTAAACCTGTTTAGTCTCAAGCAGAGGAGACTGCATGGGGACCTAATCCAGGTATTTAAAATCCTCAAAGGCATCAATCAAGCAGATCCAGCTGAATTCTTTCAACGTAATGGCAGATCACACACTTGAGGACACCAGTGGTGTGGTAAATAGAAGGACTTCAAGGATCTTCAAAACTCAACCGGATGTGATTTTGAAGGAATTAGGTGGATAGGATTGGCGAGCTTTGTTGGGCCTTTGAGTGGCCTGTCCTTGTCACAATGTTTGTGATACTCTAATGTACTGTATTTGTACTCCAGATGCCAGATCCTTTTGGCAGCACTACACCAAACTAAGAACAGCTATGAAAAAGTAAATTGATACAACGTAAGAAGCAGCCATCCATTTGGACGCCTTTTGTTGTCCATTTTGTCTGTTAAAGGACAAGCAGGCCTTCCAATAGCCATGCAAGCTCCAGTGCCATTGACGTTAGGACAGCCACACACTAGAATGCCTGCTGTGGTGTACAGTCCAGAGCTGCACCTTCAGTCAAATACCCCTCGACCTGACCCGTCTACACTCCCAGGCACCTCAGACTTCACTGGGGTGGGCACAGAAGCCAGCATGGAACGCAACAACTAAAGCAGGCCTGTGTCTTGTTTAGAAGTGGGTAACTCTGAAGAACAGAAGTGTGGGAAAGGCAGATGTGTGAAATGCAGACAGGCGGCCATGAGGGAGCTGTCGCCTTGTCTCCGTGGGCTTTGAAACAATCCGTGATCAAAGCCCCTCTCCCCCAGCGCTGCCGTTTTCCGCATCGCTTTAATCCCTTTCATGGCTGAAGGCTGTGAGTGTTCTCATTTGAGGATTTTTCACGTCTTGCTTAGTGTTTATTTAACTTCACACATTTATTTATTTATTTATTTTTTATTTTACACAATATACATATTTGCATACTTAAGAATTTTCTGGGAATTAATGCTTAAAGGAAAGTCTGCTTCTGGTGGATTTCCTTGTAATTTTTGTTACCTGTTACTTTACCGCTTTAAATGTTAAATGTTGCTGAAGTTCTGCTATGCTCAATAATTTGTAGAAGGGAGAACTTCAATAGATTAACCAACACCTACGTCTCAAGTTAATTCCCGTTGCATTTCATTCAAACTAATAATTCTTGATTCAAAGGAACTAAAATCTTCAAGGGATGGAGAGTTAGGATGAAGCTGAATATTGACATATTAAAAACCAGAATGTTAAAGCAGGAAACACTTCTTCTGATTTTAAACTACTGTGTAATAGTTGCTATAATATCAAAATTAAATTTGTACTTGCATGTGTCATCAGGACAGTTGACTAAAATACAATACTAAATAAAAAAAGAAATAAATATAAAGTATACAGTTGTTAGCTTGCAGTATATTGTATATATACAATCTATTCATTCAAAGGAGTTAAGTAATGTCATCAGTTTCCACCCTGAGTTCAGAGGGGGTGCTGTTGTTCACAATGTTTCCTTTTTCATCTACTGACCAGGAACCCAGAATGTTGAGGAATCGTGATGTCACTTCTGGTCACACCCCCATAGCCCCGCCTCTTCCTCCAACATGATAAGAGACTCTGCCTGCCATCATGGAGTCAGTCATTGAATAGACTTGTGTCTGGAAAGACGCTGCTGGCACCAGCTCTTTTTCTGACTTCTTGTGTCTTAAATTTATAACAATTATTTACAATATACATTTGCAAGAATGATATATTGTATATACTAGTGAAACACACAAACCCACAGGTCTAAAATAAAATGCAAATAAAACCAAGTTAAGGATAAGGGGCAGTTGATACTTCTTATGTTTCCTCACCTAACGACCTCCCTGTTTAACGACTGTGTGGACTTGCGACCAGCTCTCTGTTCAATCTGTACTGTATGCTGTACGCGAATTTGGGCGTGGAAACGGCAGCGTGGTGTCTCGGCGTCAAGCATCATAAACTCCGAGGTAGATACTGCTTGACCACTTTCGCGTTCCTGTCTCAAACTCTGGAGTTAGTGTTAGCTGGCGCTCCTCGGCGGCTTTGATCTTGTGCTGCATTATTATCATTTCAACAGTAACCGTCATAAACGATGATGAAGCTAATAAGAAAGTTAAAGTGATAGCACATGATTTGGAGCTGGCACATTCGACTATTTCGACGATCTTGAAGGATAAAGACAGAGTGAGAGACTCAGTATCAGTAAGGGGTGGCTACTCGCTTATCGACCAATTCGCTTACTGACCTAGTCGAAGGAACGGAACTCGTTCGCTAAGTGGGGAGTTTCTGTAGTTACTTCTTCCAGCTCCTCTAGTAGTCAGAATGTATTTTATTACTCTTATGGAAGGGGGTTGTGTGACCCAACAGTAAACTCTCTGTGTGATCTGATGTTTTTGTTGTGATGACCAGCTTGACGCTACCTAAAGATGTGTTCAGAAGTCTTGATCATTTGATTGTCTTCTGGACTGTTGCCATGCACCTCTGTCTCTCTCTCTCGTTCTTGCATTCAATATCCTAGATTTTACCTGTCGTGCCGATGAGCCAATTGTATTTGGCTGCACACTCAATCGGCTTGCATGATGTACTTGCTCAGCAGATGTATGCACTCTTCTCTCACTTTGCTGTAAACACGTGACCAGAGGTCATGGCCATCTGTTTGTCACTACATGAAATTTCACGTCATTATCATTTCAGCTTTCGGTATCCCACCCTTGAGATTCGTCAGGTGTCCCTGTTTTTCTTATACTCTTTCCTGGTGTGGGGTTCTGTGTCACATACCGTATATACTCACGTATAAGTTGGGTCTTGAAACCTGAAAACTCAATCATAAAATAAGACCCCGACTTGTATGCCCGTTCAAAAATACGACATTTAATTTTTTTTTTTTTACCATCTTGCCTCCTCCTATCTCGCATCAGTTTCTCAGACGCATCAAATTTTGTTGCAGCAGCACAGTTACCAATTTCTTTCGCTACTTTAACGACGTTTATTTTTAAACCAGCTTTATATTTTCTTCTGATCGAGCGCTCCATCGTAGATAAGGGATGCTCTTACGATAAAGGTACATGAGGGTGTGATATAATAAAAACACAAATCAGTGCAAACTTTGCTTCGGAATAGTTCGGGTGTTACTGTGTGGTCACGCGGTCACAACAGAGAGAGAGAGAGAGAGGTTAGGAGCACACACTGATACAGCGCATTGCTGCACCCACATAGAAAAAAAAGGCCGTGTACTCCATGGTTACCCTCTCAGGTGGGAGTTAGCATATCATAATCCCTTGTACCAATAGTGTGAGTTTTCCGCATTTGACTTATGCAAGCGACATTATAAAATACCAGAAATTATACTGTAAAATCAAGTCCCGACTTATCCGTGGGAGAACTTATCTGCAAGTATATACGGTAATCAAATTCTGCAATTCAGTTGACACTCAGCAGATGTCACTGTTCTTCTTTTTCTTTTTGCCATGTCCCTTGGTTTATCATCCTCTTTGCCATAACAAGTACACGACCACAGTTTGCCTTGCTTAAGGTGCTGCTGCCTAAAATTTTGTGCATTTCCCGAACATATCAGGTCACAAGATTTTGATTTGGATCAAGAACAAGGTTCTAGCCACAGTTATTTGCGAATAGTCACGTGACAGGCAGACAGACCTTAGTATTTTGTTATATGATATGCTGCTAATTGACTTTTTATCAACTTTAGGACTTGTGAGTAGAGTAGAAACTGTCCTTGCCTCTAGTGGTGAGAGTGACAACGACCCTATTCTGTTTGGTAGATGGGAGGAGTGAGGAGAATGGCTGTGCAGGATGGCCGAGCTCTTTAGTAATACTGTTTGCTTTTCAACATCTGCTCATAATACATGATACAAAGCTAATGTATTTTTATAAATGTAATCTATGCATTCATTGTTTACATGACTGATTCATCTAATTTAGGGTTACAAGGAGATGTAACTCATCACCTCTTGGTAGAGAAACGTCTGGACACTTTGGACTTGAGAGGTATTTTATGTAAAAAGCTTCAGAGGACAAATGAATGGAAGTGAATAGCCCAACAGACACATCTTACCTAAGACAAACTTTTCAGTTTAAGCAAACAGAGATTAAGAGTTGACATGAATGAATTATTTGAATTTATAGCATGAATTAGTGCAGAGGATCCCAGCTGTTATTGTAAATAAATTCTGCAACAAGAACACAGGGACGCGGTATCCTATTTCAGCCAGCATTTTCCCTTTGGCTATTGTTCACAGTTGCGTTTCATGTCTGTCTGGTTTAACTTTGTATCGTTTAATTGTATTAATGTGTATTTTATTTATTATGTATATTTTTCTGTGTGTATGCAAGAAAAGGGAAAGGGCCTTATTTAAGTCCCATGTGCTTTGTGGGTGTTCCCAAAAGGGGCGGGGCCACCCTATTTAAGGGAGGGCCTCCCCATGATTCCTCGCGGTTCACTGAATGAGCGAAGAGTGGAGTGCTATTGTGCCTTTGTGTTTTCTGTGTTCTGTTTTTTCACCACGCCTCTGGATTTCGGATCGGGACTGTGCTTTTCTGATATTTGTTTTTGGATTTTGTATTGGGGCTTTGTTTAGTGTGCATTGCCTTGCCTTTTCAGGCATCTCCTTGTGCTCTTTAGAGCTTGCATGGCCTTTTTTGTTAAAATAAGCCTTTGTTTTATAAAGATTTGTTCTCTGCCTTTTTGATTATCTAGTCAGGCTATTTGACGCTTTTTGCCCCCTCTAGGGGGCAACTTTGGAAGTGGTTTGGCACCTGTGTTTTTGGGACTCCCCAGATCACGACAAGCGGTTTTAAAAGCAGATTTCACACAAATGTTACAAAATTTTCCTTCACGCAAATAGTTTTTGATGGGTGGAAAGAAATGACCAAGTAGTGTGGTGGAGGGTATGACTTTAGAGACCTTTAAGTCACGACTTGATGTTATTTTGGACCATCTGGGGTGAACAGGGTCTGTTCTCATCACAATTTTGCTCATGTTCTAATATAAAATAGCAGCTGCCTGTTTGTGTGGGTGTCGACTGAAAGAAGGAGACAGTGCATACAAGCAGCAGAAATGGGGTTCATGCACAGTGTTCCTTGGCAGGATGAAGAGCTCAGCATTATGGAAGGGTCTTACAGTAGAAATGATTCCGTTTTGGTGGTTTTGGCACATAGTAAAGGTGGTCCCCTAGTTGAGGTTCACTGGCAAGGCCCACTGCAGGGAATGATAGGCCCAGGACATGCAGCATATCTAATCTGTCACTTGAAGAGACTATTGCAACAGTGCACAAGTCTGATGTGTCCAGCTTTGCAAACTGTCAATGCAAACCTGCCGAGGACATCAACTGCGGAGTGACGTGAACTCCTTGATGGGTTGCTGTCGGCTAAACAAGACCCTGATAAGTTCTGTAGATAGGTTGCTCTGCCATTTTGTTTCTCCTGTACTATCAGTTAAGCTTCAGGTACTTCATAAGCACCCAGCCCTGAGGAGCTATGAAGCAGTAGCAGCAGCACTAAGGGAGATGAAAACGTGCCATGCAGACATCACACAAGCAATGTCATGTTCACCCCTGCTGTCGTTTCCTCATTCAGCATAGGCCTATGGCTAAAACGGGAGCTGCTCCTGTCTAAGACCCTTCTGACTGCCCCCTAACACGCTGCCACTGAACTGCTGCATTGTCCTGCTTTTCATGGCAGGGAGAGCAGTGGCTCGGCTTAATGCCACTTTAAACTGGAGCCAAGAGGTAAGAGGAAAAGGACGAAGCAAGAAATAGAAGAGGACAAATGTGCCGTTCAGTCGCCGTGCCAGCGATATACTGCCTCAAGTACGATCATTTATCATATTAATCCAATTTGGGATATTTTCTTTAAAAAGCTTACGATAATCCGTAAACAGGAGCTCTAGAGTATAATTATGTTACCGCCTGCATCAGTATATCAGCTCTAGGAGATTAAATCAGGTAAAAAAAAAAAAAAATAGTACGTAAATAAATAAATAAATAAATCAAAGAGCGGAAAGTACCAGTCAATACTTCTATACTTGGAAGGTTCCCCGCTCTAACAGTATGCTAGCAATTAATTCACCGCTGCCCTCTGTACCCCTGTCACACTGGCACATTTAAATTCCTCGAAGCACTTAAACAAGCCCCAGGAGAGCAGGCACGCGAGATGGATGATCCGATTGGTGCGTTTGTCTTCTGCTTGGCTTTTCTGATTCTTAATGTGCTCTGCCTGCCTTCCTTCCTGCCTGCCTCTCTATCGTCACGTCTCCCTGAACCGTCCGTCTGTCCTTCTCTCGGCAGTTGTGTGTCTGAATGACAGTCTTTGTGTTTCTTAATGTGTGTGATTGGGCTGCCTCTCCATCTTTTGTCTGTCCCTGACCGGTGGTCTGTCTCTCTCACTGCAGTTTCCTCAGCTGACTGTCAAGTGCTCGCTCCCTGTGCCTGCCTGAATGCGAGACTCCCACTCCATCCTTCTCTCTGTAGTTTCTCAGACCGACCATCTGTCTGTCTCCGTGTCAGCCTAATTCTTAATGTGCTTGGCCTGCCAGCCTCTCCATCTTCCCATCTGAATGTCCGTCTAAATGACAGTCTTTCTGTTTCTTTACACGGTATTAATAGCCTGCCTGTCCATCTTTCTGTGTGAAGTTCTGTCTCCATGACTGACCATCTTCCTGTCTGTCTCAATTCTTAATGTGCTTGGCCCATGGGTCTCTCCATCCTGATGTCTGAGTGTATATTCACTGAGCTAATTTTTCAGACCACTGCTCTCAAAACAGCCTTAGTTCTTCATGGCATGGATTCCACAAGGCACTGGACACATTCCTTTGAGATTCTGGACTGTGATTTCATCGCACAGTCTTGGCAGACCTGTCCGCTGCACGTTCATGCTCTGAATCTTCCGGCCTACCACATCCTAAAGGTGCTCTACTGGATTCAGATCTGGTGACTGGGAAGGCCACTGAAGAACAGTGACATCTTCATGAAACCAGCTTGAGGCGACTTTTGCTTTGTCACATGGTGCGTTATCATGCTGGAAATCACCATTTGGAAATAACTGTGGCTTTGAAGGGATGTGTATGTTCAGTAACAATACTCAAACAGGCCTTGGCATTCAAGCAAGGATTGATTGGTATTAATTGGTCCAATGCGTGCTAAGCAAACATTCCCCACACCAGTACATCACAACCACCACCTTGGACTGCTGACATGAGGAAGGTTGGGATTCATTGGATTCATGTTGTTGCCACAAAATTCTGAGCCTACTATCTGTATGCCTCAGCAGAAAGTGAAATTCATCAGACCGGATTACGTTTTTCCAGTCTTCGTCTGTCCAGTTTTGGTAAGTCTGTGCCTACTGTGGCTGTTGTTCTCCTGCTGTTGTAGCCCATCTTCTTCAAGATTTGATGTGTTGTGTACTCTGGGAGGCTTCCCTGCTCACCAGAGTTGTACAGAGCAGTTATCTGAGTTACAGCAGCTGTCCTGTCAGATATGGAACCCAACATTGTCTTCTTCTGTTGTAGCCCATCCGCCTCAAAGTTCGCCATGTTGTGTGTTCTGAGATGCTTTTCTGCTCACCACAGTTGTCCAGAGTGGTTATCCGACTTATCGTAGCCTTTCTGTCAGCTTGAACCTGTCTGGCCATTCTCCTCTGACCTCTCTCCTCATCAGCAAAGCATTTCTGTCCACCAAACTGTCTCTAGAGCAGAGGTTCTTAACCTGAGGTCCTTGGACACTTAGGGGGTCCGTGAGGGTCAGATAAAACTTAACATTTATATTCACTATACAGCCCGGTACTGTTGATTTTTCCCACGTGAACTTTCGTATGTGATTTTTCTCATGCAACATTTTTCTCACCATTATTTTTCCCGCATATTTTTATATTTATCTCACCTAAGCCCAATGCGTGAGTTACATACTCGTGAGAAAAATAACGTGCCAGAAAAATAACAGTGAGAAAAATAAGAGCGAGAAAAACAGCGGTACATAATACAGCCCTGCACCTTGTCCTAATCAACAGTTTCCCATTAAAAGAAATGAAAGGAAACGCACCCTGTCACTGCTTACAGCGCTGACCGCTAGGCATCTCTTGACCTGCTGTTGGCCCATGTTTACCATCAAAACGACAAGTCAGTATAGATTGGATGGCAAAGATGATATGTGTGTCACCTAGTCGAAGACCACTCCACAGTGTCATATTCTTATTCAAGGCGAACAAAAGTAGATAACGAGATAACGAGAGAGTAGATGTGGTAGTAGTAGTAGTAGTGGTAGTAGAAAACGTAGTAGTACTAGTAAATCTGTTTTAATTTGCACAAGAGGATTGTATTTCATAATTATAATGAGTGGCCATTACTTTTTGCATAAAAATGAGTTTTAACTTTTAAGTTTAATAATACTTTGTCTCAGAGACAATCAAATCTCGATAAATAAAGTTCATTATATTCATTGCATGCAAAGTTGTGTTTATGTGAATATTTCTGAGGAAAGGGGTCCATAGCTTTCATCAGATTCTTAAAGGGGTCCATGACTCAAAAAAAAGGTTAAGAATCACTGCTCTAGAGTCTGCTGCGTGTGAACATCTCAGGAGATCAGCAGATACAGAATTCACTGAGATCACATTCTGGTGCTTGATGTGAACATGAACTGAAGTTCCTGACGTGAATCTGCAGGACTTTATGCCTTACACTGCTGCCACGTGATTGGCTGATTAGACAGTAGCTTGGATAAGCAGGTGTTCCTCATTACTGCTCAGTGAGCGTTTGCTTCCCTTATAGTTTGAATGTCCATCTCTCTGGCCTAATGGCCGTCTTTCTCATTATCTGACTGTCCATCCTTTAGTCTGTCTGTTTTTCTGGCAGTTTCCTTTCTGATTGTCTGGTTTTGTGTCAGCCCTTCTGTCTCCCTGAATGTATTGCTACCAATCTTGTCTGTTCCGGAAAATGCCAGAGAACAGCGAAGAAGGAGAGTAGCGTAACGTGAATTCTGCAAATAGTCAACTTATACAATGAAAAACTAAAGGTCAGATGATAAGAGCTGCTTCCGTCTCCAACCATGTTTCATAAATCTAGCCTTGGAGGTATCTGGTAAAAGCTGTTTAGTAAATATCATCTATACAAAGCAACTTACAAATCTTATGTTACAGTCTGGACTTTTTTAAAATGATTTTTTTCATGTTTTTGTGTAATTTCTGTTAGGTTGATTGACTGTTTAGTATTTTTGTATTGTATCTTAAAATGTTCTGCCATTACGTGTGTTCTTGTGGGTGGGATCCAAGGGGCCGGTCACCATGACATCACATCTCAGGGACCACCCCCAACCTTTGAATTCTGCCCTTGAAAGTGAATTGGAGTTATTTAAGTTATTTAATCTTTCTGGTTATTGGTTGTTTTTCTTGCTTTGTTTCTTGAATTTGGTGTCAGATAGTGTATTGGGACTTTTTTGTTGCTGGAAATTTCTTTTGAGAATTTTGTTGTATTTTTTTCTATTTTGTTAATAACTCTTCATTTTTATAAAGATTCCTCATTGCCACTCTTATTCACAAACCAAAGGTTTACTGTTAACCTCTCCCTTGTAGGATAGTTTGATATATTTCTAGGTCTATTTTTGTTTTTCCAATTTTTAAAACCATTTCCTTATTTTAGGCCTGTCTAGGCCAAAGCCTGAGGATAGCATTGAGGGTACCGGATGACTTGAGGTTGAGCCTTTTCTGAGCTGGTGGTCAGTGAAGCTTCTGGACTGCTTACCTTGGAGGACTCACAGGGTAACACAACTAAGTCATAGTTACATTTTGGAATTTGTGCTTTGCAGTCTAATAGCTTAGACACTCAGTGCACACACACACTTCCCAGTTCATTCTTTATTTTATGTAGCGATTTTCAAATAAACATCATCTTAAAGGATGTGTTAGTGGAGCAAAATGAAGACGGCAGGCATGCAACATTGGAGGGATCAAGACGTGGCCAACACTATGGCAGCTTTTTCTGGTAAGTCAGGTCTTTCTGACTGGAGAGCAGGTTAAAGTTGACAGGCTTTGCTTTCATTTGTCATTTAATAAAGTAAGCAATAACACTTGAACTGTTAAACAAAGATATCTGCATTCAAGCCACTTCTCCATGCAATCATCCTGTCAGACACCGCGCTGTTCTAAGCAGGCAGACACTTCCGTCATTAAAATGCGATTATTTTATGCTAGATTTGACAAACACAGATGCCTTGTCGTCACTTGTGTTGCGTTTGTGAGATGACTGAAAACATCTGTCAGCGAAGTAAGACCAGCGGGCATATCACAGCTTTGGCGGACAGCACTGCGTGCACATTCACATAGAGGTGGGCAGAATGTGGCACAGAACCGCTCTCATAACACACACTTTTAGCCCTTCATTAGTGAGCGTATGTGATGCCATTCGGTCTGAGGCTGGTTGCTGCCTTTCTTTGGCTCCTCCCTGATTAATGGGTACAGACAGCTGTGCCCATGTTAATGTAAATTTATCTTGATTGTTCATCAGAGCTGAAACCAAATTTGGAAATGTTGCTCATCTGTGGTGACGCATGCTGCGCTAAAAATCAAAGAGACGTGTTCTGCTTGTGTTTGTTACATGAATGTCGAAACACAGTGACATGTTCTGGCCAGTCTTGACCCCAATGACTTTATATAGGTGGACTCTGAATGATGATAATAATTCTTTACATTTATATAGTACTTTTCTCATTACTCAAAGTGCTTTACATAGTCGGGGGGAGCCACTTCAACCACCACTAATGTGCAGCATCCACCTGGATGATGAGACGGCAGCCATTTTTGCGCCAGGACACTCAACACACTTTAGCTGTTAGATGCTGAAGTGGTGAGAGATAGTTAGCCAATTCGAGACAGGGGATAATTAGGGGGCCAGAGTGACAAGGCCATGGTGGGCACTTCAAGATACACCCCACGTTTTACAAAGGATACCCAGGGATCTCTTTTATGACCACAGAGAGTCATGACCTCAGTTTTACATCTCATCTGAAGGAAGGCACCATTTTCACACACAGTGTCCCCGTCACTACACTGGGGCATTGCGATTCACATTCAGAAAACACAGGGTAGGCGCCCCCTGCTGGCCTCACCAGCACCTCTTCTAGTAGCAACCCAAGCTTTTCCTAGAAGGAGTCCCAGCCCAAACATGCTTAGCTTCAATTCCTGGAAGAGTGATACTGTTGTGAAGCAACAATACAAAATACCAAAAAAATGTAGGCCTCAAAAAAGGAGGAAAACCAACACCACCAGACCAGCGGCCTCATGCATAAACGGTGCGTACGCACAGAAATGTTGCGTAAGAACGTTTCCACGTTCAAATCGCGATGTATAAAAACTACACTTGGCGTAAAGCCGCGCACTTTTCCACGGTACCTCATACCCTGTCGTACACAAGTTCTCCGCTCGGTTTTGCAGACTGGCGGCACCCAGCGTCAAAGCAGTGCTACTGTTCCTGTGTGGTTATCCTTTCTTTTTCTGACGCGGCTTTATAAATACACTGAAATTAACCGCATATTGTTTATTAGTTTAATGCATCTTATTGTAATTAACCTGTAACAATATAATGGTCCACAGAATGGTCAAACTATTCCAAATACCATAACTGCTTTAGCGTTGTTACTCTCATTACAACTTCTTTTTCTTCTTCTTCTTCTTCTTTCAGCTGCTCCCGTTAGGGGTTGCCACAGCAGATCATCTTTGTCCATATTTACTCTCACTGCACCACTCGGAGCAGTTGATCGGTATACAGCATCAAGCACACGCTGCCTCAGCCATGCTTCCTATTTGAACTGCTTCTCACACGGCAAATGCTTCACACCTTTCCTGTACGGACCTCGCCGTTCAGAAGCAGTTTCATCCCAAGAGCTGGGTCTACTACGTTGTGGCCAAGTTGTTGTTGCTTCTGGACACTTCCACTTCACAGTAATGGCACTTCCAGTAGACCGGGGCAGATCTAGCAGAGCACAAGTTTCAAGTCCTCACTTGAGGCAAAGGTGACATCCTATGTCAGTGTCCCTGAGCTCTACAGTTTGACCCATTCTGCTGCCGGTGTTTGTCAGTGGAGGTTGCACTGCTATGAACTGACTTTATGCACCAGTTAAGTGAAACCCCTCAGTAATCTGAAGGGGTTGTCCACATACTTTTAGCCCAATCTCCTTATATGATATGCAACCGTGGCTTCGTTTGTCTGTCCAGGATTTTAAATCACTTGTAGCTCGCAAACTGTTTTACCTATTGACCTGCAATTTGATACACATATACTACGTGACGTCTACTATATGCTTTCAGGGGGTGATAATTGGCCTCCAGGGTGGTTCCTCTTTTAACTTTTATTTTATTTTATTGTGACATCAACTCTTGGCAGCGGCCAGCAGGGCATCGCATGTGTATGGGCTCCATTTTCATCCCTACCACCTTTGCCGTCACTTCCCCTACCTCTTCATATTTTAAATCATTCCTGAGGCAGATTGAAGACTTAAGTCCCAGCTTACGTGAAAAATTAAGCAAAAACGTGCTAAATAATTGCAACACAAACACTGACTTAATCAGTTTTAATGCGAAAAGATGCCGACAAAGAAGAGAAGACGCGGCTGCTATGGTGGAGAAAAGAAGAGCTGCTCAGGAAGCAGCAAGCGCATCAACCTCTGAGCAAACGAATGATAAACTTATAGAGAAAGAGGATGAAAAGTAGGAATGCTCAAGTCAAGTGTATTCGCTGAACGTTATTGTGCAGTGCGCCATTCCTGGTAATGTATAAAGGGTGAAAACTGGACAGACATGGGGAGAACATACAAACTCCATACAGACAGCAACCGGGCCCAGGGTTTGATCCCAGGATGCTGACTGAGTGAGGCAGCAGCGCTAAGCACCCCACCCTGTCAGACTCCATCCTGCGCGCACAGACTAGACTAGACTTACAATGACAGACCGATCGTGTCATACCACCTGCACCTCACAACAGGTCATCCACCTGAAGCTAAGCATGTGTGGGTCCCACCAGTGCTTGGAATGGAGACCAACCAGGACAAAGCATGGTCGAGGCCATCAGGGGGTGCTTACCCATTGGTCTGTGCATGGACCCCAATTCTACAGTGCACTGAAGGGGGCACTGTGCTGAAAACATGGTGCCATCCTTTGGGTAAGAAGTGAAACTGAGGGCTTATCTCACTGCGGTCATGAAAGATCCCTGGGCATCCTTGGTACAGAGTAGAGTGTTTCTCTCCCACTCTGGCTCCCCTAATCATTCCCTGTCTCTAATTGGCTAATCATGTCTCTCACCCTTTCACCACCTAACAGCTAATGTGTGGCGAGCACACTGGCGCAAGAATGGCTGCCATGGGTGCCACACATTGACGGTGGATGAAGTGGCTGCCCATTCTCTATGTAAAGTGCTTTGAGTAATTAGAAAAGTGCCACAGTATATAAATGTAATGCATTATTATTTTTAGGATTTCTTTTCCCATATTGCACAAGGAGGGCATCAGATGAGCATCACACAGTCTTGAAATCCTGTTATTAGCGTAAAGGGAGCCGTTATCCATAATCATCACAGATCTTACGGGTGTTTCCCATTGAAAGGTGTTATAAAAATCCAGCTCGCTTCCCTTCTTTCATTCTTCCACTGACAAAAACAGCCTGAAAGGCGAAGTGCATGACAGGCCATGGCAGACACTCTTTAGCAGCCCCCCCCCCCCCCCTTTCAGGCTTTTATTACATTTATGGAGTAAAATGCGGAGCTTTTCCTCATTTTTGAACTGCAGTATCACATCGTGGATAAAGGTGCCCACGCTTTACCAAACAGAAGGGGCTTTGGAGGAGTGTGTTGAATACTCACCACATCCTGGGGGATTTTGTAGGCAGACTGCCAGCGCCGTGTAGTGAGCCATTTGAGAGGGAATGGGACTTCAGGGGGCTGTTAAGCCCCATTTCCACTCGTCTCCCATGAGGCCCGGTCAGGCTTATGCTCAAGTGTCCGTGTTCACCCCCCGTATGGCCGGCTACATCGCTTGAGCTGTTCCGCCTGTGCTATTGAGATGTGTGCGTATTTATTGACTCAGCCTTCCACTTGAAGTTATTTTACACTTCTTCTCCGCATTGCTGCTTGTTTTCTTTTTTCCCTTTCACTAAATGTTTGCATTCTTTTCCATTAAAGTCACATTAACCTTGACTGCATTTCAATTAATGCTGCAATTACTGTAACAGTAAGTTTTTTTTTTTTTGCTTTCTCCCATAGAGCATAGTTTTTGCTTTCCTTTATCATGGAGAAAGCACAAATATTGGAGTTGACCTGAATGGCTTTTAGTAATTAAAGGCCTCGGTAAAGCATTTACATTCATTTTTGTTAAATAAAGGGACAAGCTGATGTTGCAAGCTGTTGGGAAAACCTTATATTTAACTTTGGTCCCAGTGGGATCTCTCATTTGTATTGAATGATTCATGGCATGTCGCCTCTTTTGAAATATTGCCTTGTTTTGGAGCACATATCTTGCATGGTGTTAATGCTGGCTGTCATCCAGGTTTTATGAACAGCGTGCACTGGTTTCTAAAGCTGGCAGCCCTGGGTATTCATTGTTTGGAGACTCAGCCTTGCTACTTATAAATACTACATGCCCATACGCTCTTACACCTTGGCCTCATCCTCCAAGCTTAACCCACGACCCAGATATGCCAGAAAATGAGGCCTGTGAACGGTGGTGCACGATGCATGCCTTACGAGGAAAAAGCCTTTGCGTTGCAAAACTGTCTCTAGCCAGCTTTGAACACTCGCACCAGTATTTAAATAAGGGGGGGATCAGGAGACGGAGCGCTGGTTTTATTAAAGGAATACTCCACCCAAAAATGATTATTTTCTTATGTGTTACTTTACCCCAGGGGGTCCTGGTGGGCCGCAGTGGCTGCAGGTTTTCATTCTCGCCCTTTTCCTAATCGGCGAGCAGTTTTCACTTTTTCCTTCATTTTAATAGCCCTGTTTTTAAGGATTCCATCCTCAGAATTGATTTGTTTCTTCATTAAATGGCAGCCAAACAGAAATGAGTTGTGATACGAGCCAACAGATGACCAGCTAAACTGGAACGTCAAACTCCAGCCAATTTCACTCCAACCAGTTTCTTAATGAGAAGCCAATTCTCGCTGTTAATTAAAGCCGTTATTGAATATCCTGACTTGTTGCTGCTCTCATTCTGCCACAGCACACTGTTGGTTTTCTGTTTTTTCTAAGACCACCATCAAGATGTTCTGGTGACCTGAGCAGACCAACATGACTGAGACCTTCACTTTTCTTTATTTTCAGGTTAGCTGATCATGTGGCGGCTTGTTTTGTGTCTCATTGTTGTTTGGCTGCTCATTAAGGAAAAAGAATCGACTAAGGCAGGGGTATCGAACGCCAGGCCTGGAGGGCCGCAGTGGCTGCAGGTTTTCATTCTAACCTTTTTCTTAATCTGTGACCAGTTTTCACTGCTAATTAACTTCTTTTACCTTCATTTCAATAGCCTTGTTTTTAAGAATTCCATCCTCAGAATTGATTTGTTTCTTCTTTAAATGGCAGCCAAACAGAAATGAGATGTGAGACGAGCCAACAGATGACCAGCTAAACTGGGATTTTAAACTCCTTCCAATTTCACTCCAACCAGTTTCTTAATGAGAAGCCGGTTCTTGCTGTTAAACCCCGTTATTCAATTCCATGGCTTGTTGCTGCTCTCATTCTGCAACTACAGACATTTCCAAAACTGTTGATTTTTCTGTTTTTTCTAAGAACACCATTGAAGTATTTTGGTGACCTGAGCAGATCAGCCTTATGGAGACCTTCACCTTTGTTTATTTTCAGATATTGTGTGATGGGCACAGGTGAGCTGGTCATGTGGTGGCTTGTTTTGTGTCTCGTTGTTTGGCTGCTAATTAAGGAAGAAGAGACAACAAAGGCAAATCAAGTTAATCAGCAGCAAAAGCGGCTCACTAATGAAGAAGATGGTTAGAATGAAAATCTGCAGCTACTGTGGCCTACCAGGACCGGACTTGGACACCCCTGCTTTCACCCCATGCCTTTTAAAGTGGTAGCTGAGAAAAACTGTTTACTCTTTTGTCTTCTTGCAGAATATAGATAACAAAATTTATGGTAAAATAGAACCCAAAGGTGACCAAGGCTGTATAACAGGAAATGATATGAAAAATGACCAAGAAAAAAAACAACCTCACGTTACTTATTGTGCAAAATTCCACATCTCAGTTAGCCGGTTATATACAGGAAATGTGCAAAATGCATGCTTGTTTGCTAAGATATTAAACGCTTGCTTCTGCAGTGATCAGTGTGCATCATAAACAGGACACTAAAGTCGGCAAATCTGCACCAAAACCTGCATGATGCAGTTATGTCATCGTGGACCAGAAACTTAAAGAAATATTTCCAACATCTTGTGGAGGCCTGCCAGCTGAGCTTCCAGCCACTGGGCCTACATGACCGAGTAGCCTGATGGGATACAATGAGGGGAGCCTACTAAAATGTCATCCCTTTGACTCACTGCATGGCCTAGAGCTTGTAATTGCAGTATACACTCGCTGGTCTAATTCTGAAAAGCACTGGACAGTACTAATACCAAGTAGGGCCTCCTTTTGCTCTCAGAAAGGCTTCAGTTCTTCATGGCATGGATTCCTCAAGCTGTTGGAAGCCTTGCCTTGACATTCTTGTCCATGTTGACATGACTGGCTCTTGCAGTTTCTGCAGATTTGTCAGCTGCACATTCCTGCTGTGAACGTCCTGTTCTACCACAACATAAAGGTGGTCTACTGAATTCAGATGTGCTGACTGGGAAGGCCACTGAAGAACACTGAACTCATTGTCATGTTCATGAAGCCAGCTTGAGGTGACTTTTGTCTTGTAATGTGGTCCCTGATCATGCTGGACATGGCCATTAGAAGATGGATGACCAAGGCTATACAACAGGAAATGAGGTGAAAAATGACCAAGGAAAAAAATCTCACATTACTTATCTCAGTTTGCAGAAAATGTACAAAATGCATGCTTGTTTAGCTAAAATATTAAATGGTTGCTTCTGCAATGATCGGTGTGCATCATAAACAGGACACTAAAGCCTCCTGGGAGGCCCGTCTTAACTTGATTTGTTGGTCAAGAAGGAAAGTTGGCACATCACAGAAGGAAAGTTGGCAAATCTGCACCAAACCTATGTGATGCAATCTGCACCAAACCTATGTGATGCAATCATGTCAGCATCGACCAGAAACTCAATATTTCCGACATCTTGCGGAATCCAAGCCACCAAGAACTGTGGCCGTTTTGAGGAGAATGGTCAGATTGGTCCGAGCTGACAGAAAAGCTACGCCACTCTGTACAAATGTGGTGAGCAGAAACATATCTCAGAATGCACAGCACGTCAAATCTTCAGGCGGATGGGCTACAATAGCAGGAGACCATGTTGAGTTCCACTTCTTTCAGCCAAGAACAGAAAGCTGAAGCTGCGGTGGGCACAGGCTCACCATCACTGGACTGTTGAACGTATCCTGTTTTTTTTCTGTCGAGGCACACTGATGGACCTCCAGCATGAATCCAGCCTTGTGTCAACTGGCCAGGCTGGTGGTGGTGGTGATGTAATGGTGTGGGGAGTGTCTCCTGGGCACACTTTGGGCCCATTAATACAAATCAGTCATCGCTTGACTGTCACGGTCTATCTGAGTATTGTTGATGATCGTGTGCATCCCCTCATGGCCACAATTGACCCATCTTGTAATGCACAGGTGGGCAGAGTCGGTCCTGCAGGGCCACAGTGGCTGCTGGGTAATGACAAGTCAATGAAGCACTTACTGCTGAAGTGACATTTTGGCTCTTCATTTTAGTGGTCTCGCTTGCTAAGGTTCTCTACCCTTAATTGCTTATTTCAGTCTTAAACAGCTGCCTTCCCTGTTTTTAATGGCTTCTTGTTAGCAATAGGGTGTAAATGACGAAGGATCCAGCAGTTCTCCATCTAACTTGTTTCAGTTTAGACCTGAGTGGATTCATCATGTACAGTGGGGGAAATCAGTATTTGATCCCCTGCTGAGTTAGTAAGTTTGTTCACTTGCAAAGAAACAAACAGTCTCTAATTTTTATGGTAGTTTCATTTTAATGGAGAGAGACAGAATATCAGAATCATCTGAGTTTCCATTATTTCTTATGGGGAAATTCACTTTGATAAACGAGTGCTTTGGATTGCAAGCACGTTTCCGGAACGAATTATGCTCGCAAACCGAGGTTCCACTGTAACTATCCATCCATCCGCTATATCCTAACTACAGGGTCACGGGGGTCTGCTGGAGCCAATCCCAGCCAACACAGGGCACAAGGCAGGAAACAAACCCTGGGCAGGGTGCCAGCCCACCACAGGGCTCCGCTGTAACTAACAAGCCATAAAATTAAATAAGGTCTGAGATCAGCAAGGATTGGTTTCTAATTAAGCAATTGGGTTGGAAGAAAAACCTGCAGCCACTGTGGACCTCCAGGACCGACGTTGCCCACCCCTGTTCTAATGGCTGCTTCCAGCATGACGATGCACCATGTCACAAAGTAAAAATCGTCCCAATCTGGTTTCATGAACGTGACAATGAGTTCAGTGTTCCTCGGTGGCCTTCCCACTCAGCAGATCTGAATTCAGTAGCCCACCTTTGCGATGTGGTAGAACAGGAAACTCACAGCATGAATGTCCAATCAGGTCATCATGGACCAAATTCTCGAGGGAATGTTTGCATCATCTTGTGGAATCCATGCCATAAGAACTGAGGCTATTCTGAGAGCAAAAGGGAGGCCCAGCCCCGTATTACTGTAGTGGTCCTCAGAATTTGCTCATATATTTTAGTTTGTATTGCCTGGTGCTTCCTTATTTTTATATCACTTTTCCAATTATTGTATCGCACCCTTGGCACTCAATTGAATTGTTTCTAATTCTTTAGTTGAGGCTGCTGATATTAACAGTTGGACCACAAGCTCCTGAGGATATCAGACGATATGCTAAACACAATACAGTACCAGCTGGGCTTTAAATCAGAGACCCTCCTTTAAATTCATCTTCTTATTGTTTACAAGGCCGGTGCCGGCCTGGCATCAGATCATGGAGGGGACACAGGTGTCCAACCCCAGCCTGCTCTCTGTGTGTGACTCTGCACCTTCTCCCCGTGTATGAATGGGTTTGGTTTTCTCAGAGGCGTTTGTGTTAAGCTGATCAGCTCATTGTGACGGAGTATGCTGGTGACACACCCGGGGGTCAGTCCCATCAATGACTGCCAGAATGGCCCAGAAATTGGACAGAAAATTGGTTAAGAAGCTGGCTAAATTGATGGCATCAGAGGGAGAGCTTTAGCAGCATGTGATGGCAGGCGTAACGTCCAGTGTGATTCCCCGCAGGTTGAAAGTTCAGCAGCCAAGAAACGGTGTGGTGTTTGCGAACAGGAACGCACGGGGTTTAATGCAATATTCAGCATTCTCCACGTTCTGTAACAAAGTGGAGCAGGTTTCATGTACTCATTAATAAATGATCACATTCCATGCCTCCAAAAAAAAAAATGGAAAGGCTAAATGACTTCAGAACAAGTCATTAATAATTTCCTTTATGGGACCAGGCTCTGCCTTTGTTCCATGTTATATAAGCAGGATGCAATAATTTATAATGCATAAAAGCTCAGTTCATGCGGGTGAGACGCACGTCCAAAACGGCATTCTGTTTCATTTGTTTTCCCAAAGTCAAATGACCCCCGACTGGCTTCTAGTTAGTTTAGAAAGGTCACTATTCCTTTAGTGGCCCATTTGTCATCAGTCATTGTTTCTAAAAAAAAAAAAAATAATAATAATAACAACATCTTTTATTCATTTCCTGATTGCCTTGCAGGAAAGAGGTGTGGGCTGCTTTGACCTTGACCTCACATCAACTGTAGGGAGAATCAAGCGTCCGCCCACAGGAAGGGCACGGGAGTGGGCACCTTGGTGAGGCCCAGTCCACCCATCAAGTGATTGTGAAGTGTTAGTGAAGAGACCTACCAGCTGGGCTTTCAGCCACTGGGCCTACAAGACCAAAGAGCCTGATGAGATACAATGAGGGGAGCCTGCTAAAATGTCGCCCCCTTGGTTCACTGCATGACCTAGAGCTTGCAATTGCAGTATACACTCGCTGGTCTAATTCTGAAAAGCACTGGACAGTACTAGGGCCTAGGGCCTCCTCTTGCTCTCAAAAAGGCCTCGGTTCTTCATGGCATGGATTCCTCAAGCTGTTGGAAGCCTTGCCTTGACATTCTTGTCCATGTTGACGTGACTGGCTCTTGCAGTTTCTGCAGATTTGTCAGCTGCACATTCATGCTGTGAACGTCCTGTTCTACCACAACATAAAGGTGGTCTACTGAATTCAGATCTGCTGAATTGAGAGGCCACTGCAGAACACTGAATTCATTCTCATGTTCATGAAGCCAGCTTGAGGTGACTTTTGTCTTGTAATGTGGTCCCTGATCATGGTGGACAGGGCCATTAGAAGATGGATGACCAAGGCTGTGCAACAGGAAAGAATGTGAAAAATGACCAAGGAAAAAAACCAACTCACATTACTTGTCTCAGTTAGCCGGTCATATGCAGAAAGCGTGCAAAATGCATTGTTGTTTAGCTAAAATATGAAATGGTTGCTTCTGCAATAATCAGTGTGCACATTAAAGCCTCCTGGGAGTCCCCATCTTAACTTGATGTGTAGGTCAAGGGTCTTCTCATCACAGTAGGAAAGTTGGCAAATCTGCACCAAAGCCTGCGTGATGCAGTCATGTCAGTATGGACCAGAATCTCAAAGAAATGTTTCCATCATCTCGCCACCAAAAATGGACCAATGGTCAGATTGGTCCGAGCTGACACAGACGCTACGCCGCTCTGTATAACTGTGGTGAGCAGAAACACATCTCAGAATGCATAGCACGTCAAACCATGAGGCAGATGGGCTTACAACAGCAGGAGACCACGTTGGGTTCCACTCCTGTAAGCCAAGAACAGAAAGCTGAGGCTGCGGTGGGCACAGGCTCACCACAACTGGACTGTTGAACGTATCCTGTTTTTTTTCTGTCGAGGCACACTGATGGACCGGCAACATGAATCCAGCCTTGTGTCAACTGGCCAGGCTGATGGTGGTGGTGATGTAATGGTGTGGGGAGTGTCTCCTGGGCACACTTTGGACCCATTAATACAAATCAGTCATCACTTGACTGTCACGGTCTATCTAAGTATTGTTGATGATCGTGTGCATCCCCTCATGGCCACAATTGACCCATCTTCTAATGCACAGGTGGGCAGAGCCGGTCCTGCAGGGCCACAGTGGCTGATGGTTTTTGTTCCAACACAGTTTCTTAATGACAAGTCAATGAATCACTTATGGCTGAAGTGACATTTTGACGCTTCATTTTAGTGGTCTCGCTTGCTAAGGTTCCCCACCCATAATTGCTTATTTCAGTCTTAAACAGCTGCCTTCCCTATTTTTAATGGCTCCTTATTAACAATAAAATGTAAATGACGAAGGAGCCAGGCCAAAGTGGGTGCTGTTTTTTTTTTCCATCACAGTTTCTGATGGTTGTTTGATATTAACAGGCCCAAAGTGGGCCAACAAGACATTCCACACACCACTACAAGCCTGGACTGTTGACATAAGGTGTATTGGGTGCATGGACTCGGACCCTGCCATCAGTGTGCCTCAACACAATGCGAGAATCATCAGACCGGGATACAGTTTTCCAGTTTTGACCTGTCCAGTTTTGGGGAGCCCGTGCCCACTGCAGCCCCCATGTTCTTTTCCTGGGTGACAGGAGCGGAGTCCAATGTGGACTTTTTGCTTTTGTAGCCCATCCGTCTCAAGGATTGATGTGTTGTGCATTCTGAAATGCTGATCTGCTCACCACGGTAGTGCAGAGTGGATATCTGAGTCGCGGTACCCTTTCTGTCAGCTGGCCATTGTCCTCTGCCCTCTCTCATCAGCGAGGTGTTTCCGTCTGAAGAACTGCCATTGTGTGTTTTGCACCATTTTGAGTAAACTTTAGAGACTGTTGTGTGTGAAAACCCCAAGAGATTAGCAGTTATAGAAACAGTAAAACCAGGCCATCAGGTACCTACAGTCACGTCGTGGTCAGAGTCACTGAGCTCACATTTTTCTATGATGTTAACTTGCAGGGAAGACTCAGGGGTTGGTGGCAGGACTGGTACTCCAGCCACTGTAAAAAAAAAAAAACCATCCCAGTGTTCCACTCTATTCAGACTGGTGTGGTGCTGAGGTGTCACCCCATTCCATGAACCACTCGGGTCCTAAACTGGGATCCTAGAGTGTGGTGGGTGCGGCAAGGCGCTGTATCAGTGCATTCTCCCAACATGAACTGAAGCTCCTGACCTGGATCTGCAGGAGTTTATGCTTTGCGCATGATTGGCTGATTTGATAATTGCATGGATGCTCATTGAGTATTTATATCTAGAGCACTGGGTACAATTAAAGGCACTAAATTTAACTTTTTCATCTAAATGTTAGCAGGACTGTGTGTCTGATTGTAATGCCATGTTAGTTGTTCTTTATAAGTCTTGTCTGTTTTTAGCTACAACAAGAGTTCTGACTGTGAAAGTTGCTATTTATTGTATTCACATACCTGATTAAAAATAAAATTAATTTAAGGATAAGGTTCCACAGGTCCATGGGGTTGTACAGGATTACGTCAAGGTCATACAAGGCTATGCCAGTATATGTGCTGAGAATGCAATGTAAGTCACCATGCCAGTTCATTAGAATGGGCACCATCAGGGGGCACTACACCATACTGGGTACATGGTGCCCTGGAAAAACTGTAGGCAGAGGCTACAATCTGAAAACTTCAGACTGAGAGAGGGCACAAGGTGTGTCTTGGATGAGTTGGGGACTGTGCTGTCCAGTGGGAACAACGGGCAGGTTGGGATGAGCCATGGCGTCCTGGCATGTTAAAGCATACAGAGGTCTTAGGGGAGTAGGAGGACAAGAGGGCCACTGAGGGGAAACCCCTAGTCTGGTGTCCCTGGAGCAAATACAGAGCTTCCCCGACCCTGGAATTGAGTCCATGGCTGGATGAGAAGTGACTACAGGAGGAACTTTAAAGGGTCAGGAACTAGTGGAGTTGAGAAGGCAATGGCTGGCATCAACTCAACTGGCAAGAAGGAGAGCCTTAGTTATATGAGACGCAGAGTGTGTTTTGTTGGTGTGGGTTCAGTACACATGTGTAGATTAGTGGATGTCCTACAGTAGCCCACGGATAATTAGTGGTCCATCCATTCTGTGTAAGGAAGACCCTGCACTCTTAAAACGAGAGGTCTTATAGTGGCACTTTACTGGTTTGTGTGGTCCCTCCTAGAGCCACTGCTTGATAATCAGTCTGGTGAGGGTGATTTGCATCTGGAATTGGTTCTTTGAGCTTTGAAAAGGTTCTTAATATGTAGATAAAGCAGACATCTTTAACTTATAGTGAGCTACCTAGCAGGCAGTGTACAACAGAGCGAGAAAACCTGAAGTAAGCCCGAGTTATCTTGTGCAGCACGAGTCAAACCTCCTGGTGTTTCACAGATCTCGTGTCATCTATTCCTGATTAGCTTTGGAATCTGTTATGAATCTAAAAAAAAAAGAGTCTTTCTGGAATCTTCAGGTGGATTGTTTCTTTCAGGAAACAAAGACAGGTCCCCTATGGTATCGCTCTGAAGAACCACTTTGGCACTTTTATTTTTTAAGAGTGTAAGGGCTTCAGATGTCTGCTATTTATAATTTTTTTTTTCTCTTGCTCAGCCCTTCTCATTATTATTTATTAATTAAATTATGTGTTGGTACTTTGGCATGCTTGGCATTCATTCTAAGGTACAGGGATGCTGTGAAAGGAATGTCTCATATTCGCCAGGGTGGTTAGTAGTTGGAGGTGCCAGGCCTTTATTTTCAAACAAAGACTTCATAATGTGAAAGGAGCCACAGGGCCTGTAAAGGTCTTTACATTTTTACTGTTAGTGGAGTTAATTTGGCTCTGATCAGCAGAAAATGGCTCTTCACAGGTAAAGTGAAAACAGATCTCTGCAAATTGCTCTAAACAAATTACAAAAATAAAACACAAAATAACTGAAGGCTTAAGTATTCCCCCCCCCATCAAGTCAGTATTCAGTAGACACTCCTTAGGAAGCCTTGACAGCCTCGAGTCTCTGAGCGCAGGTCTCTATGAGCTTTGCACTCCTGCACTCCGTCCTCCTTCACTTAGCTGCTCCATCTCTGTCAGGTCACATGTTGATTGTGAGTGAACGGCCATTTTCAAGTCCAGCCACAAATTCTCAAATGGATTGAGAGCCGGACTCTAACTCGGGCATTCCAGAACATTAATATTGTTTTGAAGCCATTTCTGTATAGCTTTGGCTTTATGATTGGGGTCTTTCTCCTGCTGAAAGACAAATCTTCTGTCAAGGCATGGGTTCCTTGCAGACTGCATCAGGTTTTCCTCCAGGATTTCTCCGTATTTTGTTCCATTTATTTTCTCTTCTACTCTCTCAAGCCTTCATGCTCCTGGTCCAGAGATGCTTCCCTACAGCTTGATGTTACCATTGCTGTGCTTCACAGTGGGCCTGAGGTGTTTTTATAATGGGCTGCGTAAAATGGCATTTATAGCAATGGCCATAGAACCACCTGACTTTATGGAAATATATCTACATGAATATTAACTGGATATTTTTATATACTGTCACACACTGGATAATTACAAATTAAAATGTATAAGCACTTACTTTAATGAGGCACTTGTTTCACTGTGTACCATATAAGACGTTATTATTTTTAAAGTATTAGATTAGATATTAGATTATATTATAATCTCACCATCACTACGGTTTAATCAGTGAATTGCACTGAGCCTCAGTTCTAACGCTGTTGTTCATGGAGCCTTCCATGTCAGCACTTGAGCAATGGAAAATGACAGCCTGAAAGCTGAGGCCAAAGACAATAAGGCGGCACGGTCAGAAATGCACCAGACAAAGAGGGAAGAACCCCAACCAGGTGTCGGCTGTTGGCAAAATGAATAATGCGCATGGAGAAGCCTGACTTATTAAAATGGGCCAGACAAAGATGGCAAAAGGCCTTTAGCTGTTATCCATTAGCATGAGCAGGAGGGTCAGCGTATCTTACCTGTTGTAGCTGCGTCTTTTCCAAGTTCCTGAAGTTGGAGCACCTTCTGAGTTGGCAAGGCAGTATCCGGCAGGAGTCAAACATGCAACAAAAGAAATTAGTCAGTCCAGTGAAGCTTCTGTTAACAAGGTGTCCTGAAGATTTAAAAGAGGAACAAATCACAAATATTCAGAAAAAGGCTATTACACATGTAAAGAAAAAAAAAGGTTTCTTCTGTGTGTCATTACATCCTCACTTTGTCCCGTTAAACTTCAGTTACTTTCTATACCTACGAGTATTTACTTTCCTATGGCTTCACTTTGGTATGCTCAGTACGTTCAGTACATTCTGTACACTTTCAAACTGTTTGCCTTCTGTGCCTTACCAATTACAAGGCACATCACAAACTGAACTAGCCTGAAGTCAGAATGACAAGAAATAATTTGAATATTCCATTTAGAATTTAGCTTGTAGGGGTTGTAACAGAACCTCCGTTTGACTAGGCACTAATAAATAAGCAAATATTTTAACATAACGAGAGAAATTCTTCTCTCAACTTAACATAACCTAACTAACTGACATCTGTGGTAAGTGATGGTTCAGAATGCCTCCAAACCCAGGAACAGCATCTCACTCTGCAGACCAAGCACGGCTGTAAGTCCAAACTGGAACTAGAAGGCTGTTGGACTCTGCAGGAGTCTTGCCTTTCACCCACGTGCCTCCTCACAACCTCCAACCAAGATATCATGTGCATCGTTTTTAACGGTGGTTTTCTCAGCCCGTGTACCCAGTATGGTGTTGCGCCCCCTGGTGGTGCCCATTCTAATGAACTGGCATGGTAACTTACATTGCATTCTCAGCACATACACAGGCATAGCCTTGTGTTACCTTGACGTAATCCTGTACATTCCCATGGTCCTGCCACTCGGGTCCTCAACAATGTGAGCCGGATCACTCTCGGGGTATCGCACCACATGGCCGTAGTGCCTTAACTGATGTTCCCACACAATGCAGGCAATGTGCCTCATTCAGGACTCCATGAGCAACCGCTCATTCAACACAAAGTCAAACCAATGATTCTCCAAGTAGGCACAGTACAAAAGGAGTCCAGTCTTCGTCTCAGGTCACTGGATAGCATCCATGTCTCGCAACCATATAGCAAGACAGGAAGCGCCAGGACTCTAAAACTTGGACCTTCGTCCTTTTGCAGAGATATTGGGAGCGCCACCAACTAGCGACCGCATGAACCCCCCATGCTCTCCCAATCCATCTATTCCTATGACGTCTTCCTGTGGTTTAGGGGCATCATATTATGCACCCGATTATGTTGTGTTTTATGTTTGTTATTAATTTAGACCACTTTACAGAGATCTGTTCTTCCTTTGACATTAACACACATTATACACCTGAACACCAGCAAGACCAAGGAGCTGGTGGTGGATTTTAGGAGGCCCAGGCCCCTCATGGACCCCGTGATCATCAGAGGTGACTGTGTGCAGAGGGTGCAGACCTATAAATACCTGGGAGAGCAGCTAGATGACAAATTGGACTGGACTGCCAATACTGATGCTCTGTGTAAGAAAGGTCAAAGCCGACTATACTTCCTTAGAAGGTTGGCGTCCTTCAACATCTGCAATAAGATGCTGCAGATGTTCTGTCAGATGCTTGTGGTGGTGTGCTGGGGAGGCAGCATAAAGAAGAAGGACGTCTCACGCCTGGACAAACTGGTGAGGAAGGCAGGCTCTATTGTAGGCACGGAGCTGGACAGTTTGACATCCGTGGCAGAGCGACGGGCGCTGAGCAGGCTCCTGTCAATCATGGAGAATCCACTGCATCCACTAAACAGTATCATCTCCAAACAGAGGAGCAGCTTCAGCGACAGACTGCTGTCGCCGTCCTGCTCCACTGACAGACTGAGGAGACCCCACACTATGCGACTCTTCAATTCCACCCGGGAGGGTAAACATTAACATTATACAAAGTTATTGTCTGTTTTTACCTGCATTTTTATTACTCTTTAATTTAATATTGTTTTTGTATCAGTATGCTGCTGCTGGATTATGTGAATTTCCCCTTGGGATTAATAAAGTATCTATCTATCTATCTATCTAGCTATCTAAAGAGTCAAAGCCAAACTAGTGTAACTCCATTGTGATTCAAAGTTGTTCCATGGGTGTGAACGCTTTTTCTAGGCACTGCAAACAGAATAAAGAAGGATGGGATGGCCGTCCTGCAAACCTGCAACAGACTAAGTGGATTCAGAGGGTGGATGGATGAATAAAAACGACAAGAAGGCCAAGTCTAATCTCTAAAAGAGCAGAAAGCCTGAACAGTCTCCCTGATTTCATCTCTAAACCCATCCATGGAGAGCTTCTCTGAATCTTTTAGATGCGTGGCTTGGCTTTCATTTATTTGTTTAATAATGATTTGTCAGCCTGCAGAATCTCATTTTGGTTAGTGATGGGGAGGCTGGGGGGGGGCCGCTTTTCCTCAATGAGGCAGATATTTGGTCATATTCAGGTTCTGGTCTGCTGCATTCGTTTTCAAACACCGCCATCCTTGGTTGGCCTGAGCAGCGCGCACTTTCGGATGGCAGCCAGCTTATCACCTTCGGATCGGGGACACGGCGCTTTCTTTAATCTTGTTTTCTCAAATAATCCTCTTTTAAATATGGTTTCTCTTTGTTTGACTGCATTACATCCTGAGATTTGCTCTGAATGTGTGCTAGCAAGGTTCATTAGAAGTCTGTTCTGGGTTTGCCATTTAATCTTCTGTTGTCCTTTGCCTGCGAGGCCTGTGCCGCTGTGAATGCTCTTTTTACACCTCTTTAGAGATTCTGATAATCTTGGCCTTCCTTGCCGTTTCTCTTTTAGCTAATCCTATTTGTTTTAATGTTTTGCTTATACAAAATGAGACACTGCAACACCATCCTGAATGACCCTGTGAAAGATACTATATCTAGAACATTTAGGCAGTGTGGCGGATGGCCCGGCCAGAATGCCTGTATAATGGAGACAGTGTCTTCAGGGCTTTATCTCCCCCGGGAGGCATATGGCGCTTTTCCACTGCATAGTACGGCACGACACGGTTCAGTTCAGCTCACTTTTGGGGGGTTTTCCACTGGGAACAGTACCTGGTACCTGGTCCTTTTTTTAGTACCACCTCAGCGCGCCGAACCGTTACCAAAACGTGACGTGTAAACTCTGCTGGTCACTGATTGGCCGGAGAAAATCGCCATTACTGCGTCACTGAACTTGCGACACGAGACACAACAGACCCGCTAGATTTTTAGCACAGCCAGCGAAGCATTTTAATGTTACACTGGCAGTTAAGTTCATTTTATGCTTTGCAACAGTGATAAAAGTTAGCTAGTGATGTGCTTTTTTCAGATGCTTACCCTTGCGCGTCGTCGAGCTAAAGTGTTGTCGTTGTCTGCGTGTTGTTGTAAAAGTTCCAAAACTCTCTTGTTTTTTTTAGCTGTGTTTTCTTTGGCTGCCATCAGCCTCTTTTGAAACAAACTCCTTCGTCTTGCTGTTAAAAACATCCACATGCCGAGAATGAAGAACACCATTCCGTCGATATGCTCCATTGTTGTGTGTTTGTTTGTGGCGCGTTTACGATGATGTCACGGCAGTAGAGGCGGCGCAACTATAACGACATGTGAATAATCCCACCCACTCTAAAGCGCCAATAGACGTAAGCCTCTGGGGTTGCTACAGCACCATGGATTCCCGCAGGGCATGCTGGGAGCTGGAGTTTGACACCACCCTGTTGGGTTCTATGGGTGCCGCCAGAGGGTGCTGCTGAGTCTGCACAGTCCTACTACTTTGGGCTTCTGCCAGACCCAGAAGTGCTGCCAGAAGAAGATCACCAGACACCAGGAGCACTTCTGGGTACCTTATAAAAGGAGCCGGCCGCCAGTACTCAGGGAGTCAGAGTCGGGATATGGAGGGCGAAGCTTGCTGAGGAGGAGTGGAGGCAAACAGAGAGAAAGAAAAGAAAGAGAAGAAGAGAGGGCTGTGCTTATCTATGCTATCTGGTGCTTGGACTGTGCTCTTCCCCACTTAAAATAAACGTGTGCTGTGTGGCAAGACTGGGCTCTGTGTCTGTCGTGTCTGGGATGCCCCCCGGTGGTCCACAGCAGATTGATTATCACTTATTATTTGGCAAACTACATCATCCAAGGCAACTTTCAACATTTATGATACAGTTGGTTCCATTACTTTTGTTTTTCTAATTGAAGCACAGGCTGGTGAAGTGACTTGTTCACGGCCACACAGTGTCAGTATTGGGATTTCAGTCCACAACCTCAGGGTTTGAAATCCAAAGCCTTAACCAATATGTCTCACTCTATTGATGTATTTTGTTATGAAATGTCAACTTCAGCTTAAGTATGAAATATCTTTGTAGTATGTGGCTGAACACACAGGTAAAGAGAGATGGGCTCAGGGAAAGGCATGATACAAGTGGACAAAACCTGACTGCTCCACTGTGACTAAACTAGTCCTCATCTCAGACCATGACAACTGCAGGGGCTAGCCCACTTCTGTGCCCTAAAACCAGCAGCACCAGAAGTGCTCCTTGACTGGCATCCTCTCAGTGCAGCCTTCCTGTCTGGGACAACTAAACCACAACCTGCAAGCTCTTTCACTTCTCAGTGGTGGTCTAATGGCAGGGGTGTGGATGTAGTGGAGCTGCTGAAAAAACAGAAATTGTGCTCCTTCATTATCACTTCGTTATCTTTTGTTGGGCCTAAACACACTCATTGTGAGCCACAGCCAGACCTGGGAGGGAACGTCCTTTTTAATACATGAGCCACCAGGCCACTGTGCTCACTGCCAGGCCAAAGTCCCTTGAGCCCCTCTTCCGTAAAGATTCAAGATTCCATGCCAGCTTTTGATCTCCTTGCCCATTTTAGCAAGACATACAACTCATGTGTCCCAATATAAAGAGCATCTGCTGTGATGTGTCTGTACCCCCTAACTTCCTTCTTTCCTTGAAGGCCTCAGAAGAATTTCCTTCCTAAGGCCCCCCTTAATATCAAACAGAATTACAAATGTTTAACAAACCTGTTATCTCACACTAATTTGTAGTGGAGCTTATTATTTACCAGCTTGGGCACTTCTTTTATTGGTGCGTCTTTAGGAGACCTTCCTCTGTCCTGTCCCATGCTATTCTACTAACCCTTGTTATACCAGACAACCTCTCACACAGAAAGAGAAAGAGATAGGAAGATAGCTCTGAAAGGCACTATATAATAGATAGACAGATCTGAAAGACACTATATAATAGAATGAAAGGCACTATATAATAAATATATAGATAAATAAATCTGAGACACTATATAATAGATAGATAGATCTAAAAGACACTATATAATAGAATGAAAGGCACTATATAATAAATATATATAGATAGATAAATCTGAGACACTATATAATAGATAGATAGATCTGAAAGACACTATATAATAGAATGAAAGGCACTATATAATAAATATATATAGATAGATAGATAGACAGATCTGAAAGACACTATATAATAGAATGAAAGGTACTATATAATATATATATATAGATAGATAGATCTGAAAGGCACTATATAATAGATAGGTCTGAAAGGCACTATATAATAGAATGAAAGGCACTATATAATATATAGATAGACAGACAGACAGATAGATCTGAAAGACACTATATAATAGATTGAAAGGCACTATATAATACAGGGTGAATCAAAATTATGTTAAACAATTTATTCACAAAACTTACTTCATATGTGCAAGATGATTTACAGGAATGTCTTAACCTGTTCGCCATCATGTTCAGCACATGTACCATATATGGCACATAAATTGTCCACAAAAATTGTATGTAAGTATATACATAGCAGTACCGTTAATGTTAACCCTGTCTTAAGCAAGGCCTTAACCTGCAATTGCTGAGCGCTTTGAGTAGTGAGAAAAGTGCTATATACTGTAAATGCAAAGAATTATTATTATTATTATTATTATTATTATTATTATATAGATAGATCGATAGATAAATAGATCTGAAAGGCACTATATAATAGATAGATCTGAAAGACACTGTATAATAGATTGAAAGGCACTATATAATAGATTGAAAGGCACTATATAATGTATAGATAGATAGATAGATAGATAGATAGATATGAGGGTAACTCCCCACACACACAGGTAGAAGTGTGGTGGGTCTGCAATCCTACTTGTTAATTTTTGACCTCGTTAGGGAGCTTTTGCTTCTAAAGGAAACAACCAGCCAGTTAATCTCGTTGTTTTCTCATCTCATCACATTTTCAGAAACCACTTTTCCTGGTGAGATGTGATGGTGGCAGCAGGTCAACCCCCAGATTTCCCAGTCCCCTGCTACACATTCCAGCTCTTCCTAGAATTACCAGAAGTTCTCAAGACAGCCGAGAGATACAGTATAATCCCTCAAAGTTTATGAAACCTCTTCACCTAATTTGTCCAAAATAAAATCAGGTCTAGTTCTGAGGGTCTTTTAAAATCCTACTGCCCACCACACAACTTGGTAATTTGGGATTCTGTCAAACTTTCTAACCTTTATGCAACATTTACCTGTAACAAGTTCCCAGCTGTTCTTTATGAACATATTTTGAAGTATCAGCCGGGATCCACTGTGCTAATTCCTTTCATAATTATAAACACTTCAGTCATGTCATCTCTTAATCTTCATTTTCTGAACTATCTGATCATCTGATTTAGTTTTCCCCCCTGACCAGTGTGGCTCATGGACCAGTATGGCTCAGTTCCCCTCTTCTTCCTGGCCTCCTACCTACTCAGCTGAAGCTTTCCTTTTGTCATTTGAGGTGTTTAGATAAAAGAAAAAAAAAGACCATCCATGCTCTCTTTCAGGAGTCGATTTTAACCAAGAGATTCACAATGGCGGTGGACGGAGTGCCAACCAGCTGCTCATTATTTGCTAGAGCTTGATGGACAGTCTCCTACTTGTTTCCGCCTTTTCCTGCTCCTTTATCGTCTTCTTTCTTGCTTACTGTTCATCACCATGTCTCAGAGATCAAGGGTGTCTACGCAGCCTCCGTTTCCACTAATTTGGGAGCTCTGCTAAAGCCTCATTACCACCTTATTATCATGCTTCATGCGTGCTGCTCTGTAATCCTGAGTGCAAACAGTTGCGTCTAATTGGCCAATTATGGAGCATCATTATGGATGAGACGTGCACATCCCATGTTGGTGCGCAAGAGGCGAAAAACGTCAATGTTCTCTTCCAAATTTAAATAGCCCAGTAGGGTGTCAAAAGATCATGCTTACCGCATCAAAACATGTCCTGTTCATCCACTTAGAAATGAATCAACCACCATTATGAGATTTGCTTTCCTAACCTGTCACAGGTGTCTTTGTGCAGGATGGCAGGTCGAGGCACACAAAGGAAGAAAGACTGAGAGCTCACTGCAGCTTGTGCTGATGCCTGGTTACAGCTAGAGGGCGCTAGTTCCTGGAATTGAGCACTGAAGCGTCAGCAAGATGGCTGGACAAACCGTCCATGTGCCTGTTGCACTGGCGCTACCTGCAAATGTCTGCTAAGCTGAGGAAGATGGGGTGGCTGCCAGGCTCAGGATGCTGTGCCACGCTCCGATATCTACTGCTAGAGCAAAAAGAAGTCGGGGGGTTGGGGGAGGGGTGGGTTATTCTGCAGACGGCCTGGGAACAGGTCAGGTATGAAGAAGAAAAGAGAGCAGGAAAGGGTTAAAATAGAATTAAGGAAGTCAAGAGATGGAAAATTAGCAGAACAGAGTTAGGTGGTCCTAAGGTAGCAACACCACCGCTGCATTGGCTGCAGACATCGAGAGTGGAAAATAAACCTCTTATCTTCGTATCGATGAGAAATATGGACTAAGCAAAGACAGTAATTTATTCATGTTTGGGTGACAGGGCCTTCCAGCTGTGTAGCCCCCCAGACATTGGAGCGCCCTTCCACAATTAACGGGATCAGCTAACTCAATTCATTCTGTCAAAAACAACAACTTGGGACGGACCCTGACATTCTGTGCTTTCGGTCCGTTTACCCTCTCTGTCCAGGGGCCCATAATCTCATCAGCTGTGTTAGTTGCTCACCGTTTTCCTGCAGTCTTTTCTATTTATTCTGCCTTTATTCTGTTTTAGTGCTTTGCGTTTCCTGTATTTATCTGTAGTGTAGTGTTTTATACAGATATTGTTTGTATCTGATGTTATGCCCTGTTGTTCTTTCTGAACTTCTGTTAAGCAATTTGAGCATGGGAAAGACGCTGTTTATATTAAATGTATTATTTTTAGTATTCATAGCAGAGCAAAGGTTGATTTTTCATATTATAAACTTAGTAGGATGGCATATTGGCATAGTGGTAGAGCTGCTGCCTCACAACAAGGAGACCAGAGTTGAAGTCGCACCCTCTGTCTGTGTGGGTATTTTCCGGGTGCCCACAGTCCAAAGACATGCAGGTTAGGTGAACGGGCAATGCTGAACTGGCCCTAGTGTGTGTGTGAGTGTGTGTGCGTGTGTGTGTGTGTGCGCGCGCGCGTATGTGCGTGTATGTGTGCTCACCATTTGATGGAATGACAGCTATCCAGGGATTGTTATTGCATTGCGCCTGCTTCCTCATGAGCCTCTGTTCTGAATACACAAGTTTAGAAAATGGACAGACAGATGGATGGATGGACTTACTAATCAGATAGACATATTTAAAAAAATCTGGTGTATAAATAATGTTTAACACTATAAAGAAAATGATTAAATGTGTGTAGAAAAGCATGAAAGGTGTAAATGTTTTATATATGCTGTATATTAGTGTCTGTGAAGATATTTGTAATTGTAATTTAATTAAATTAAGTTCCATTTAAAATATGTAAAAAAACTGCCTTATATTGTGCATCTTGTCTCTGTTTTATATAGTGTCTTTCATATCTATCTATCTATCTATCTATCTATCTATCTATCTATTATATAGT
>JANRMT010062850.1:6998525-7017981 GCA_026402145.1 Polypterus bichir lapradei | reverse complement strand
TATCTATCTATCTATCTATCTATCTATCTATCTATCTATCTATCTATCATTTGATATACTGTATATTCTGCAATATCATTGATGCTTATAGCAGTATGGGATACCTCTGATCCGGGGTGGGCAGAGTCGGTGCTGCAGTGGCTGCCGATTTTTGTTCCACGCAGTTTCTTAATGACAAGTCAGTGAAGCACTTATTGCTCAAGTGACATGTTGATGCTTCATTTTAGTGGTCTCGCTTGTTAAGGTTCCCCACCGTTAATTGCATATTTCAGTCCTCAACAGCATACAATTCATTTGTTGTGTTTAATGGCTCCTTATTAGTTTTTAGAATCAAATGACAAAGGAGCCAGCAGTTCTCCATGTAGCTTCTTTCCATTCACAACTGCATGGATTTCTCCTGCATGGTTTAGTTTAATAAAAACTTAAGAGAAAAATGTGAAAGACTGAAAATTATCCATTTTAGGCTTCAAATCATTTGGGTGATATTCTTGGAAAGGAAAATAATCTGCACTATAAGAGAATAACATTGTAGAATAACAAGCCATACAATTAAATAAAGTCTGAGATTGGCAAGGATTGGTTTCTAATTAAACAGTTTGGTCGGAATGAAAACCTGCAGCCACTGCGGCCCTCCAGGACCGATGTTGCCCACCCCTGGTCCAGACCAAGACTCTACAAAACCAATCCTTCCCAATAACAGATCTGATTTAACTTTATGACTTGTTTGTAGTAGTTAGTGTTTTCATTCCCCATGTCATTTCATTTTTATGTCATAGATTTTTTTCCTTTCCAATGATATCATCCAACTTATATTGTATCATGAAGTGGAGGACTACTTCTCAGTCCTTCACTTTTTCTTTTCAGTTTCCTTCCAAATATTTTGTTACACCATGTAGTTCATGTTGACTCCTCACAGGTGTAAATGGAAACAAGTTAGATGGAGAACTGCTGGCTGCTTTGTCTTTTCAGTCTTATAAGGAGCCGTTAAAACAGGGAATGCAGCTTTTTAAGACTAAAAGAAGCCGTTAAGGGTGAGGTGGTCTTAACAAGAGAGACAACTGAAATGAGGCATGAAAGTGTAACTTGAAGAATAAGTGCTTGAACAGCAAGGACTGACGTGTTGTTAAGAAACTGAATTGCAATAAAAACCTGCAGCCACTGCACCCATCCAGGACCTCCTGATCTAGACCAGTGGTGTCAAACTGAGATTTTGGGGGTCCACATTGGCTGCAGTTTTAATTCCAGCCACTTTCTTATTTAGTATCCAATTACTTCTCCTAGTAGGGTTTAATTGACTTATTTTTTACAATCACTACCCTCAATGTTGTTTTTTTCTTAACCAGCATCCAACCACAAATGAGATGTAAAGCGAGTCAACAGCTGACGAGCTAACTAAATCCCACTTGAAACCCCTATGTCCATCATACAAGAAAATGAACAGTTTTGGAAATGCCTGGTGTGGCAGAATGAGAGGACTTGGAAGTCACAGAAAGAAATAGCATTGGAACATTAAAACATTAGAATAATATTGATGAGAACAGGCCATCCAGCCTAACAAAACTCGCTAATCTTATCCACCTAATTTGTCCAAAACATAAATTCGAGTTTTAAATGTCCCTAAAGTCTGACTGTCCACCATTGTACTTGGTTAAACTTACTCCGTGTGTCTATAGTCCCCTGTGTGAAGAAAACTTCTCATGTTGGTTGTGTGTGAAATTTACCCTTAACAAGTTTACAACTGTGTCCCCATGTTATTGATGAACTCATTTTAATATAACAGTCTCGATCCACTGTACTAATTCCCTTCACAATTTTAAACACTTCAATCATGTCTCCTCTTAATCTTCTTTTGCCTAAACTGTAAAGGCTCAGCTCTTTTAATCTCTCTTCATAACTCATCCCCTGTAGCCCTGGAATCAGCCCAGTCGCTCTTCTCTGGACCTTTTCTAGCGCTGTTATGTCCTTTTTGTAGCCTGGAGACCAAAGCCGCACACAGTACTCCAGATGAGGCCTCACCAGTGTGTTATAAAGGTTGAACAGAACCTCCTTGGACTTGTACTCCACGCATCAAGGCGCTATATAACCTGACATGCTTTTAGCCTTCTTAATGGCTTCTGAACACTGTCTAGCATTTGAATCACTACGACTCCTAAATCTTTCTCATAAGATGTACTCTCGATTTTCAGACATTCCATTGTGTTTTCAAACCTAACGTTTTTACTTCCTACATATAATACTTCTCATTTACTGTCACAAATCTGTCCAAGCCTGCATTCTGTCCAAGTCCCTCTGTATTGATTCATTGTACTCTGCCAATTCACCTATCTTGGTATCATTTGCAAACGTAACCAGCTTGTTATTTATATTACTCTGTAGATCATTTATAATATACTAGCTATCCCCTGCGACTCCACTCGTGTAGTAGTATAACAGGACAGACTTTAAAAATCATTAAACAAACATGTATCGCTACCTAAGTGGAGGCAAAATACGTTCCAAAATGCAGAGGCAGATCGATTCGAATGGAGGCTGGCGCGTGAGTGAGGAGGGCCCCACTCCTGACGTCACGATTTCCCCTCCTTTCAGCCCACGGCCTCTGTCTTGGATTAACGTGAATAAATTGCTCCTGCAAGCGAACTATGATACTTGGCGCAATGACAGAAGTCACAAAATCAACCGGAATGTTCAAGCAAATTATAGAAAAAAGCCCAATCTAAATGCGTTACGTAGTTCTCTCATGAAAAGCGGACAGACAGACAGACAGACATTGGATGTTATATATATAGAGATTTTAAAAACAGCAGCAGCCCTAGCACTGACCCTGAAAGGGCACCACTCATAACTTCTCCTGATTCTGACAAGGCTCATCGCACCATCACCCTCTGCTTCCTGTGTTTTAGCCAATTCTGCACCCATCTACACACAACACCCTGAACTCCCACTTCTTTTAGTTTGATGCCCAGCCTCTCACATGGCACCTTATCAACTGCTTTCTGAAAGTGAAGATGAATAATATGATATGCTACACTCTGGTCCAACCCTTTTGTTGATTCCTCATAGAATTCCAGCACGTTAGTAAAACACAACCTCTCTCTTTTGAACCCATGCTGACTGTTCTTGCTATGTGTTTCTCAACCTTCTCCTTAATAATTCCCTCCATTAATTTCCCTGTGATGCACATTAACAGCGCTGGCCTAAAGTTACTTGAATCTTCCTGATCTCTCTTTTCATATAATATTTGCTTTTTTCCGGTCCTTTAGAATTTCCCCAGTGTGCAGTGACTTTTGAAGAGTATGCACCAGGGGTTTAGATGTGCACTCACTCACTAACCTCCTTAAGCACTTGAGAATAAGTTATCCTGGTGATTTGTTTGATTTCAGCCTATTTAATCTTTGCAGCACTTCTCCCTCTACATTTTCCATATCCCTCAGTACCTCCTTAGTAGTCCCTGTTACTGCTGGAGTTTAAGAATTTGCTGATTATGAAGAAAGATTCTACTTGAGAACTTGGTTAGGAATCTGAGTTTGGGACCACTGAGTTAGCTGGTTACCCCCACCTTGCATCTCATTAAATTTGTCTGCTAGTTAAGAAAAACTGAAACAATTGCAGGCTATGAATCTTAAGAGTCAAGACATGTAAAATGAAGGCAAAAGACGTGTGTTCCATTAGCAGCAGAAAGTGGTCACTAATTAAGAAAGTGGCTGGAATGAAACCCAGTAGCAACTGCAGTCCTCCAGAATTGAAATTTATAATTAATTATAATTTAATTCTTTAATTAATAATTTTGCATTTATATAGCACTTTTCTCACTACTCAAAGCGCTCAGCAGTTGCAGGTTAAGAGCCTTGCTCAAGGGCCCAACAGAACAGTATCACTTTTTGGCATTTACAGGATTCGAACCGCCAACCTTCCGATTGCCAGTGCAGATCCCTAGCCTCAGAGCCACCACTCTGGAATTTGACACCCCTGCCCTAGAGCCTGACAGATATAAAAGCGTGACTGGTCAATGGCGTCACAGTGGTTAGCAATGGTGCCACACAGATCCAGAAATCTCGATTTCAGTCCTGGTTTGGAAACTTTCCCTGTGAAATTAGGATGTTCTCTACTGACTGCTTGTAATCCAGTGACACAGCTGCTCGACTTGGAGGTCTTGCCAAGCCCCTCACACCGTCATGAAGAATAAGCCCAGGAAGTCTCTTTAGAAACCTTCTCTCTGCCTCTTTAAACCACCTTCTTAACCTTCTGGTTGCTACCCCAACTTTGTGAGCTTGTATCTGATTCTCTTTAAACAGTTTTCTGTACGTTTTCTGTTTAATTGATTGCTGCTCTTTCTTTGCTTTCTGAGGTCAGAGGGTCACTCCGATGAAACAGTAGAAAACCCCATTGTCAGTCTTCTGTTGCCAGGGGATTCCTCCACTCTGTTGACAAGCTCTGTTTTCCTCATCTTGTTTATTTTTGTAACTCTTCAGCTTATGCAAATGGCACTATTATCCATTCTTTTCTTGTGTCTTTAATTTTCTACTAACATCTGGCTCCCATTCCCAGCATTTTTCAATGGGCTTTATTGCCTTTGCACAGCTCCCTGACGTCTGTTCTGCTCAGCTCACGCTGCAGATAAAAATGACAAGGAACGCCTCAGACTGACAGCTTCTGTTGTTGGCGGTGATGCAGACCTTCTGTTAGTGCAGCTTTAAAACGCTGGCTATTGCTCCTTTTAAAATATTTGACTAATAGCACTGGACTAGCTTGCGCTTGCAGCTTGTGGCGTTTTGGGCAGTATAGCTTTTTTGTTAAAGTAAATGGATTTGACACATAAATAAAAGACTAAAGAAAAAAGCAGACAGGGGGAAATTTAGAGCAGACTGTGCTGCGTCACAACTAGAAGGCTAGAAGCACTTGACAAGGCCCCCTGTCACAAATCCGACCCCCCCAGCACACTCTGACAAAGGCGACTGTGCAGCAAGAGAATAAGCGGCATGCCTGTTTAATAAGAAGAGAATCTAAACTTCAGCAAAGGCCCAGTGCACATAATCCGATGAAGAATGCCACGGCACACCAGCAGCGATGGGGGAGTACGTGTGGTGGTCAAGCCACATTCTGCCCTTTGCTGGTTTTTCGTGAAATACTTTATTATGTTCAAACAATTTATAATACAACCAGCCATGCTACCTGACAGGTAATAGAAAAATGTAAAAATATTTGCTATCTGGCCCGACGTGTTCCTTCAGTGCCTTTCCTCGGTATTCATGTGTGTCTGAACATCCCTTGAGTGACGCTCCCTTTCTCAACTGCGTTCCTATGTCGTCTGCTTCTCACACTCTGTTGTTATTTTCGAGGCGCCTTTCTTACCTGCTGTCCACTTTTTTACTTCCCGTCCTTGAAGGCGACGCTCTCAGCATGCATCCTGTGCCTTTACTCCTCCTCGTGTGTCTCACATTGGCATTTCACTTCCTCTTTCAGTTGCGTCACCAAAGCCAAACTGACCAATCAGATTACTCTGAGAGTCTGGACACACACACAGACCTTAACCCTCTTAGCGTTACATTTTTACTCAAAAAAACGTGAAAAGTGTTGCATTTTGTGGCTTGAAAAATGACAATTTTTTAAATCTTCTGTAAATCGCGCAAAAAAATAAAACTACAAAGTCACAACTATAAAAAGTATAATAATGATACAAATAGTAATAATAATAATGATGATAAATAATAAGAAGAACATGAAATGAGTAATAATAATATTAATGATGGTGATGCTAATAATAATAATGGAATAAAAATAATAAGAAGAAGATGAAATGAGTAATAATAATGATGATGATGATGCTGATACCAAATATCATTAGCAGCTACCAGTTCCCATCTGTTTGGACTTGAAAACTGCTTAGGTGTACGGTCAGTTACCCAACAACATCATCTCAGCAACAGTTCTTTCGATCACATCATCATCAAGAAATAACTTCAGGTAAGTAAGTAGATCTTGGCTGTCAATATTCACTTCTATTCCTGGCTTCCCCACAAAATCATAATGAAATGGTGCTGGTTTATTTGAAGCGGGGTCAACAGAAACCCAAACATGAGTGAGCGTCACTTTCAGATTTGTCAGAATCGCTTTCATTTTCACTGCCTGATTCACTTTGTCATCACTGCTGATGAGAGGCTCCTCAACACCACTGCTCGTATCACAATTTAAGAGTGTACAACACCCTGGCTGCTGAAAAACGTTTCTTATGAGACGCCATTATGAAGCTAGGAGAAGACACGTTTACACTGTTGCCTGGGTAATGCTCAGGCCTGATGCTTACGTAAGACACTCCTATACCGCTGCCTAAGTAACACTCACGACTAACGTAGGTAGCACTTTTACAGCCCAAATAATTCTTGGACCTGATGCTTACGTAAGACTTGCCTATACTGAGGACTAACGCTGACAGCATTTTTATATCCTGAGGTCTAACGCTTACACGAGACACATGTTGCCCAAGTGACACCCGGGACTAATTCTTTTAGCACTGTTTTCACAGCCCGCATGATGCTCAGGTCTAACGCTAAGGAGGTCAATGTTTTATTACTATTATCCATCCATCCATTATCCAACCCGCTATATCCTAACTACAGGGTCACGGGGGTCTGCTGAAGCCAATCCCAGCCAACACAGGGCGCAAGGCAGGAAACAAACCCCGGGCAGGGTGCCAGCCCACCGCAGTTTATTACTATTATATAGTAGATATATATCATGTCCAAGGGGGAGTCATGCTAGTTAGAAAATGGGATTTATTAGAAAATGGAACAAACCTTAACAAAACTGATATTGTTGTTTCTCAATGTAGTCTCCACCCTTCCCAATGCACTTGTGCCATCTGCCTGGAAGTTCCTGGATTCCACCAGAATAAAAGGTGTTGTCTTGTCCTCACAAGCACTTGTGCACTCCAGTTCTTGTCGAACACTACATGCCGAGGGGTACTACAGTCACTAATGCAAGTTACTATGACCTGCTGGAGACTGATATGACGCCTGCTAATCAATCCATGCGGTGGGGACTGCTGTCTCAAGGACAAGACAGTGCCCACCCGCCTGCCCACACACTCGCTAAGAACACCAAGGCTTGGAAACTGAAGTTTGATGTATTGCCACATCCTCCTTATTCACCAGATTTGTCACCGTGTGACTTCCACCTTTTTGAACCACTAAAGAAACATCTGGGTGGTCATCAATTCAAGACAGATGACACCGTGAAGAAAGCGGTGCACGAATGGTTGCAAGGACGAGACAAAACCTTTTACTATTCTGGAATTCAGGCACTTCCAGGCAGGTGGCGCACGGGCATTGAGAAGGGTGGAGACTATATTGAGAAATTTGAGTATTCAAATCCTTTGCTGTGACACTGCATATTGAGTTCTGTGGCATTCTGTTTGCTTTAAGTCTCCATCAGATGTGTCTAGAACTTGATTGGAGCCCACCTTGGCAAATTGAATTGACTTAACATCATTTAGAATGGCACACACCTCTGTCTAGGAGGTCCTACAATCCACACAGCATCACAGGACAAACACCAAGCCACGAAGTCCAAGGAACTTTCTGTACACCTCCATGATCAAACTGAGGTGTGGTGTAGATCAGGGCAAAGAGACAAAATAATTCCTAAAGCTTTGAGTGTTCCTAACAACACAGTGGCCTCAATAATTGTGAAATGGGAGAAGTTTGGAAGCACTAAGTCTCTTTCTAGAGTTGGCTGTTGGCCAAACTGAGTAACTAGGCAAGTAAGGCCTTGGTCAGGGAGATGACCAAGAACCCAATAATTACTCTGACCGAGCATCAGATGTCCTCTGCTGAGATGGGAGAACCCGTCTGAGCATCTGTGCAGCAAACCATCAATCAGATATTTATGGCACAGTCACTAGACGAATGCCACTTGAGTAAAAGGCCCATGACAGACCGCTTGGACTCTGAGAGCACAAGAAAAAAATTCTCTGGTCTGATGAGACAAAACTTGAACTGTTTGGGTAGAACTCCAAGCACAATGTCTCATGAAGAACACACACTACTCATCACCTGCATAATACCATCCCTCTGGTGAAGCAGGGTGGTGGCAACGTCACGCTATGGTGGTGCACCTCAGCAGCAGGAACACAGAGACTGGTCAGAATTGAGGGAAGGATGAATGCAGACACATACCGAGAGGTCTTTGATGAAAACCTGCTTAGGAGTGCACATGAACTAGATAGATAGATAGATAGATAGATAGATAGATAGATAGATAGATAGATACTTTATTAATCCCAAGGGGAAATTCACAAAATTCACAAAACTATCACAGTCCATCTAAGCTGACACTGCACAGGCGCTCTCTCTCTGTCCTCGGGACAAGGAATGGCCTTATCAGTTTTCATTCGAGTCATGTTGGTTTATCAGTCCAGGTCAAGTCACAATGGCCTCTAAGTATCTGTACATGTTTGTGAAAGGAATGTTACATTTGAAGGCAAAGTTCTAAACATCAATATCACATATGGGTTCCTCCACTGGCTTGGGTTCAAATTCTTGTTTTATGTCTCTTTTGTTCATTCTTGATTCTTTGTTATACTAATTATGTGCACCATTCTTTATTTTGTCTATGTATATAAGTTGTCTTTGTTATGGCCCTTATGTTTTGTGGGTGGCCCCCCAAGAGCTGGGGGCCACCAGCCATTTGCTGTCATTCACTGCCATTCTCTGTCCTTTAAATCAAGAGGGAGGGTCTTCCACAATTCCCGGTGCTTCATTCTGAATGCACTTAGGAGTGGTGAGTTCTTGTGCCTTTTGTGGAATTTTGTGAATTCCTTGTGCTTTGTGGTTACCGGATTTTTGACATTTTGTTCTGTATCGTGGCAGTTCTTGGGATTTACTTTTGGTTGCTCTGGATTGCCTTATTGTTTCGAGCAAATCCTATTGCCTTTGTACTCCACAGAGCTTCAGTGTTATTGAAGAACATTTTACATGAAGAATAAGTCGTTTATTTTATTAAGATTCTACGGGGCCCTTTTGTGTCTGGCTGGGGTTTTTGACAGGATTTCCTCCTTTAGTGGACATTTTTGGAAGTGTTCTTTGGACGGATGTGCCTAGTTCATGACAATATGCTCTTTTCTGATAAGCTGGAGCTTACAATGCTGTACTGACATTTAACTGTGGCCTTTAAGGCCATGCTGAAGCGGCAATACTCGTACTTCTCAAACTTACATGTTACTGTTTTACAGAGGGACATTTAGCAAGAGGGGAGTCAAACAAGGGACACCCCATGTCATTTAAAGCCAGTGAGACCTTCTCTTCACCTGGTTGCATTTGTGAAATTTCTGTAGCAGATGTTCCTGGGGCACAGGACGGCTGATCAAACAGCAGTGTGGCATAGTGGATAAGGAACAGGACTGTAAATCGGAAGGCCGCGTAGTGGCCCTGTGCAAATCACATTATCTGCCTCTGCCAAAACTGTACCGGTAAGACGTTGGACTGTGCTTGTTTTGGCAAAATGTCTTTGAGACAGTGGTCATTTTCAATTATTACCATTTACTTATTTGTCTGACGCCTTTATCGAAGGCAGCTTACAACATTTTAGATACAATTGGTTACATTTCTTTTGTTGTTTTCCCCAATTGGAGCACAGGCAGGTGAAGTGACTTGCTTGTCATGGTCACCCATCGACACCTACAATAATCAGGATTTGAAGTCTAAAGTCCCAGGCCTTGACCGCTACACCACACCGCCTGACAAAATAAATTTGACAAACGGGGGGAGACCATTCAGTCCAATAGCTAAACTGTCCCAATGTCTCATCCATATAGCTAGACACTGTATTAAATAAAAGTTATATCAACCAAATGAGGGGTCCGCCAAATCCAAGTTGAATCACTTCATCCACATACCAAAATTAGAGCCTCTTAACATTTTTATCCCACAGTCCCAGACGGCTTGAAGTCCCAAGCCAGTCAAATCAATGAACAGCCCCCTGTGCTCCGTTTGAGGGTGGCCAGCAAGGCAGCGCACTCTGTTTGTTTGACGGCCTCGTCCACAGCCTGAGCTGCTCACAATTGGCGGAAAAATTTGATTTTGCCACACGTTGATGAATGTGCCACATCTAGAAATTTTTCTCCTTGACACTGCTATGTTCCACCTTACTGAACCAGAAAATAAACTAAATGGGTGGAGAATTTTGTCAAGCTTGAAATTCAGCATCCCCACTGTTGACTGTGATTCTGCGTGAGAGGTGCTCTGAGAATAAAAAAATAAATAAACAAGTGAATGGCGTAAAGGGTTTTGTGTGTTTCAATCTGACGCCAATGATCAGTGCATCGCTAAATTGTAACTTGTCACCTCGTAGGAATTGCTGCTAATGTTTTCTTTGCAGAATCTGTACGGGGTTGAATTTTAAAAGAGACAGACAGCTAAAGATCGCCTAATTCCACTATGGGTCTCGCAGAGTCGTCTGTAGTGTCATAACTGGAAGTGGGAGATACGGTGCCTATAAATTCACCTTCTTGGAAGTTTTCGCATTTTATCAGTATGAACAATTGAGTCACATTAGATTTGATTTGGCTTGCTTGACACTGATCAATATTAAAAGACTCTTTTGCTGTGTTCACATTATAACCCTCATTGCTCATTTCCGATTTTTGGTTAGATTGGATTTGCCCATCTTGACGGTTCACAAATGGCCTGAATGTAACTTTAATGTGAACACATCTGTCCTCCGAAACATCACACAGGCGGACACTGATATGTTTGAACACACGTCATCTGGGTCAGGTCAGGTCAGGTCAGGGCGCTGGTACAGTGCATGGCCGCACATACCACATGATGAAACAGCTTGGGATCTTGGATAGCAGCCCCCCCAGGCAGATATGCTGTTCAGTCCCACTCTCCGGAAATGACCCTCTATCTGCCACAGCCAGGTATTACGTGGGCATCCTCTTGGCCTTGTCCAGCAAATCGGGTCCTCAGCTGGATCACCCTCGGGGAATCGCACTATGTGGCTGACGCTCCCTCACAATGCAGGTAATGTGCCTCATTCGGGACTCCATGAGTAACCGCTGTTTCGACATAAAGTCATACCAGCAGTACCCAAGGATTCTCTGAAGGGACACAGTACCAAAGGATTCCAGTCTTCAATCAGGTCACTGGATAGCATCCATGTCTCGCAAACATATAGCAAAACAGGGAGAAAGACTTGGACCTTCGTTCTTTTGCAAAGATATTGGGGGCGCCACACACCCCTTTCCAGCGACCACATGACCCCCCATGCTCTCCCTATCCGTCTACTGACTTCATAGGAAGAGTCACCAGAGACATGATCATCATTGCCAAGTTAAATAAACCTCTTGACAAGGTCGACACCCTCTCTGCAGACAGACACACTGCTGATGGCTGTGCCCAAGAGGTCATTAAAGGCCTGGATCTTGTTTTTTATCAGGACACTCGCAAGCCCAGACACTCAGACTCCTCTTCGTCTCTCGAGAGCCCTAATGAGAGTCTCCATTGACTCTGCGAACATCACAGCATTGTCAGATCAAGACAAGTCAAGATCAGTGAATCTTTCTTTACCAACAGATGCCCCAGAGCCACTGGACCCCACAACTCTGCCCAACACCAAGTCCATGTGTCGCCAACAACAAAAAACATTGTGTTTGTGAGACGACACATGGTATCATGCTAGTGGCTAGTGTATTCATTGCATTTTGCTCTGGAGAATGGCAAACAGTTCACCAGGATTAGGTTGACTAAGCTAACTTTTGCTGGTTTTGCAACTACGAGGTGCGATCCAAAAGTTCCCAGAATGCATTTATTTAAAAGCATACACACCAAATAACAATTAATGGTGAACAGTTCCTTCAAAATAGTCACCCGCTGAGTTGATACACCAATCCCAGCGAGATTTCAACCTTTCAAAGCACCTCTGGAAGTCGTTTTTGTCAGTGTGTTCAAGACGTCGGTTGTTACCCCTTGGATCTCCTGCACCGTCTCAAATCTGCGTCCCTTGAGCCTCATCTTCATCTTAGGAAATAAAAAAAAAATCTGAAGGCACTAAATCAGGGGAGTACGGAGGGTGGGGAATGGCAGTAAGCTTTCTAGAAGCCAAAAATTTGTGCACAATCAGAGATGTGTGAGCTGGTGCATTGTCGTGATGCAAAAGAAATGACTTGTCAGCCCACATCTGAGGATGTGTTCAGCGAATTCGATTTCGCAAACGCCTTAGAACATCCCTGTAGAATGCTCCATCCACCGTCTGTCCTTGTGGCACAGATTCCTTGTAGATGACACCCTTCACATCAAAGAAGCAAATGAGCATTGACTCGGTGTTGCTGTGAACTTGTCGAGCTTTTTTGGGTCTTTCAAATCACTAATTTTCACGAACAACCCTTCACAGACACAACCGAAGTTTAAACGAGAACTGTGACTTGAAAAACAACTGCGCTGACGTTATAACGCGTGATGACAGCTCTCAAGGACAACTTGAACTGCTATCTAGCGGCGATTGATATAACAACAACAACAACATTTATTTATATAGCACGTTTTCATACAAAAAAATGTAGCTCAAAGTGCTTTACAAAATGAAGAATAGAAAAATAGAAGACACAATAAAAAATAAACATAAGTCAACATTAATTAACATAGAATCCGGGAACGTTTGGGTCACACTTCGTATTACTGGCACTGCTGCACCAAGAGATGTGTGGGTACGAGAAATGAGTGGGTTTATGACTGTTATGTCTCTCCTCCACTGTTGCTTTGCAGCACTGCCGGTGCTGGCTGATGACACCAGCGCTCAGCTCATGCATACAGGCAAACAAATAAAAGCCATGAATTCTGATCTGACCGTTCTCATTCATGTTTCATGGCCACACATGCGATACATATCTGATCTAGGATCACATATGAAAGTACCTCAAATCTGATTTGAAAAGATCAGATTTCTGTGTCCACACAGCACTGACAGCATCACATTTGTGTCACATTAAGGCAAAAAGTGCACATTGGAGTCACTTCAACCTAGTAATGTGATCATAGTCATAAAACACAAAATAATTGCTCTCATAAGTATTCCCCTTCTTTATATAACCCACCCACATCATCATGGGTGAAGCCAGTTGGTTTCAGAAGTCACAGAATTAGTTGATCTGTCTGGGGGTTTCCATTAGCAGCAGTATAAACGTTGCCTGTATGTGGAAGGGCCAACTGGTAGTGAGTCAGTATGGTGGTCTAACCTGCACAATGAATGCAAAAGAACACAGCAAGCGACTCTGTGAAAAGCTGATGGAAAAGCACAAGTCAGGGGATGAAGACAAGAAAATGTCCAGGTCACTGAATATCCCCAGAGTCCAGTGAAGTCGTGCACAGGATTGATTGCTTCGTTTCCCATGGAACTGCAGGAATAACCCTCTGGCTCTGGCTTACTGTGACCGCAAAAAATGAAGTGGGGTTTGTAAATGGGTAATTGGAATAATATTCTGTAGGTTTAGTCGTGTGGAGGGTGCAGTGAAGTAGTCACATTCGGCATGTTGCCATTCTACGGCGTTGTGACTGCTATTTAGGATAGCCTTAAATCGAAACTTCTGTCTCTGTAAGACATGATCGAAGCCCCTTCTAGTGCTGTTCGACTGCCACACTGGCTGCCTTAAGAAATTAATGTTTAAATTTTTTTTAATACATCAATATAAATTTTTATTTATGTTAATTTTTACTCTTAATATATATAATTTAAATAATACGGGTCTCATTGGGCAGTATTTGGGAGTAGTGATCAGCACTGCTGCCTCACAAATCCAGGATTAGGAGTCTTGATTGCCACACATTGTTGTCGTCTTTGTGGAGTCTGCATGTTCTCCCTACTTTTGTGTGAGTCTTTCTCCGGGTGCTGTCGTCTTCTTGTAATGTCCTAAATGCGTTAGGTGTATATACTCTATGTACAAGGAACAAAAGAGAACGAATGCCATCTCTAAATCATTATTTGTCTTAGTGATCTGGATTCTGGATTGATCTACTGAGAAGGTTCTTCCTAACTATCATTGCATACTTAAACCAGTTCTCAGTATCTGCTGTTTATATATATGACACCTCCACCAATCAGCCACAATATTACAACCACCTGCCTAATATAGGGCAGAGTGGTGGCTCAGAGGCTAGGGAGGTTGCAGGTTCGAATCCCGTAAATGCCAAAAGTGACTCTACTTTGTTGGGCACTTGAGTAAGGCCCTTAACCTGCAATTGCACTGTCCTGGTTATGATGTTAATCTGCATCCAGCACCTGCAGGGTAAAACCTGGGGGTTGGTGGCAGAATTGGCACTCCAGCCACCATAAATACCTCACACTGTTCCACTCCATCTGAACTAGTGTGGTGCTGAGGTGTCACCCATTGCATGGCTGCACTTGGGTCCTAATCTGGGATCCTGAGTTGGCTTGTCATGTGGTGTATCAGCGCAAGCTCCTATCCCTCTTGCCTAATATTGAGTCCCCCTCGTGCTGCCAAAACAGCATCAGTGCATCAAAGAATGGGCTCCACAAGACCTCTGAAGGTGTCCTGTACTGTCTGGCACCAAGACATTGGCAGCAGATCCTTTCATTCCTTGTCGGATGGAGCCTCCATGGATCGGACTTGTTTTTGTAGAACATCCCGCAGATGCTCAATCGGATTGAGATCTGGGGAATTTGGAAGCCAAGTCAACACCTTGAACTCTTTGTCATGTTCCTCAAACTTTCCCTGAACAGTTTTTACAGTATGGCAGGGCCCATTATCTTGCTGAAAGAGGCCACTGGCATCAGGGAATACCATTGCCATGAAGAGGTTTACGTGGTCTGAAACGATCCTGGTGTTATGTGTCAAAGTAACATCCAGATGAATGCCAGGACCCAAGGTTTCCCAGCAGAACATTGCCCAGAGAATCACACTGCGTCTGCCAGCTTGCCTTTTTCCCCATAGTACATCCTGATGCCATCTCTTCCTCAGGTAAACAACGCACACACACCCGTCCATCCACATGACCTAAAAGAAGACGTGATTCATTATGCCAGCCCACCCAATGCTCCATGGTTCAGTTTTGACACTCACATGCCCTTTGTAGTCACTTTAAGTGGTGAATAATGGACAGATTGGTCACTCTGACTGGTCTGCAGCTAAGCAGCTCCATACATAGCAACCAGTAATGCACTGTATGTTCTGACTTCTTTCTCTCATGGCAGTTGTGCCTACTGTAGCTGTTCTGTGGGACTGGACCAGACAGTCTAGCCGTCGCTCCACATGTACATCAGGGAGTCTTGGGTGCCCAGGACCCTGTTGCCAGTTCACCAGTTGTCCTACCTTGGACCACTCTTGGCAGGTACTAACTACTGCATACTGGTAACACCCCACAAGACCTGTTGTTTTGAGGATGCTCTGACCCAATGGTCTAGCCGTCACAATGTGGCCCTTGTCACAGTTGCTCAGATTCTTACGCTTACCCATTTTTCCTGCTTCCAGCACATCACCTTCAAGAACTGACTGCTCACCTGCTGCCTGACATATCCCACCCCTTGACAGATGCCATTGTAATGAGATAACTTCACCTGTCAGGGGGTTTGCATGTTGTGGCCGACTGATGTATATAGGAAGTATTGTGAAGGAGTCTGAATTTGGATATCAACTCAAGAAAACTCAAAAGACGAATGACTCAAACCAAGTGACAGTTAGCAGACATTTTGTTTTTTTATTTTTTAATGTGCACGCCATGTTCTTCTTTTTATATTAGCTCTTCAATCAAGAGCAATCTGTCAATCAACAGTTTATTTCCCCTACAGACCCCTGAAAGGGAAACAAAGAAGCTGCCTGTTAATCCCCAGTCTCTCCAATCAATCGACCTAAATTAGCTTGTCTTTATCCTAAAATGACAGTCGGTATCCAAAAGCAGAGTGTGTCCACTGGATGGAGGTGCACTCATTTTGGGGCTGGCGTGAGAGTCCGCTGTTATCCCTGCTAATGGCAGTTCATTAAGTTGATGTGCTGTTTGCTCGATGGAAGGGTGACCTTTGAATGAGAGGTTCAGAATGACCTGACTCATCGATAACGGATTATATGAAGACGTGAAAATAAAAAAAGCCTTTCATTATTTAACCCCTAGACGGGGTTAGTTAGTTTGTTTTTTTAAAATATAAAAGCACAGTGTGTTTGTGTGTGTTCAATTTCCCATCAACCTGTGCGGTCAAATCATAAGAGACAGAAGGAAGCATTGATTTGTGAGGGGCTCTGGAATCCCGACTTGTCTTGTATTGTGAGCGTGAGGCTATTGATCGGTTGTTGGATGGGAGCCCCTGGCTTGAGCGGCAGGCCATTCTTCTGTGGGAAGGCTGAACGGATTTGATCGGAGACGTTACTCTGTTTACCCACAGTGTTCTGGTGCTCTCTGCCATTTCTGTTGATGCTATTCTATTGCAATTTGCTTTGAACCACATGTATGCAGCATATGTGGCCACCGGTGAAGGCGGTGGGCTGTAAATAAAGCACAAGGCCATTTGCCACTACTGACTCATTGTGTACTACCAGCCGAGTCAATTGCACAGCCAGAGCTCCTGCTGTAGACATTCAGGTACCACTGTCGCCCATCACCTTGGAGGAAAGATGACAACTCAATACATGCAGCACATGGATGACAAATGGAAAATTCCGGTTTGACTCATTGTGTTATGGCACCGGCCCCTCAGTGAGCAGCTTACCGCCTCTCAAGTAGACGTCCACATCCTCGACTTTGGTGAATGCACAGCCTGCTGACGATGACATCAGTAACCATAATAAGTTTTGAAAAGGATTTTAGTCCCGGTGTCATGTTCACAATTTTCAGGATGGGCTTCTGCATCCATCATATCCAAAATGTTTAATATATTAAAAAAACAAATAAATAAATAGCAGTCATTAAAACTTACCAATGAGTAATTCAGTTGAAAGGTATTGGTGTAGCTATACTCTGGAACAAGAACAGGCGCCACAGGATGTCTAACTCAAGTAACAAAATTCACACTCCTGCTTCATTTAGGGTCACGGGGGGTGCCAGAGACTCACCAGGCAGCGTCGGGCGTGAGAAAGGAGCCAATCCTGAAAGGGTAAAGCAGAAGGATTCACTTCTGTCCAGATATGGATGGCTCTTTGCTGACTGGAAAATTCATTATGTGAATCGGAAACACTTGGACCTCTGGTCTTCTAAAAAAGGGGATTCTTATGAAACACAGCAGTCCAGGTCACTGCGGTGAGGGTGCTGCCACCTTCTTCATGCCCTACGAGGTGTGTACAACTGTCCTTTGTGCTCAGAGTGCATGAGTCGCATTTAAGATGAAAGCAATCAGTCGGCCTGGGCAGTGTGCTTCACTGTCAGCAAATATCACCACAGTTCCTTTTGTTTTCTGTCAGGAACGTTGCATGGTTGCACCACCATGAGAAGAAGCCCAATTATATGGCTGAGGTAACTTACATCTCCAGTTGGTGAGCTGTGTCATGCATATCACGTCATAAGCTCTCAATTAAGACCGAGATCAAGGTTCAAGACCCAGTGGTTTGCAAGTTTTTGTGTGACAGACGGACAGCCCTCACCATTTTATATATTGTAAGAACAAGACGACACAATAGGACACCTGTGGGCCAACCCAATATAGCTGGTTACAAAAGAAGAAACAAAAAAAACAGTTAAGTGCATAAAGAAACGTCTTTTCAGATGGGAGTCTGGTTCTGACTGATCAGAAGATGCCGGACCTTCCGGTTTTGTGTACTTCAAGCAGAAAGAGGCGGGTCCAGGCAGATGGACACCGGAAGTGACATTGGAGATGGAAAAGCCGTCAGTCTTCTGGCCTGCAGAGGAAAGAAAAGAAAAGGCTTTATTACACAGCACCAAACCTACCATCACCAGAGTCCTTAAACTGTCCCCTATGCACACACGTGACAATATACAGGGTGAGTCAAAATTATGTTAGCACTAATGGATTATTATTATCTTGACCACCCCTTTCCAGGTCCATTGCCATGGCCTCCACACTCCCCTGATTTGACAGCCTGTGATTTCTGGTTATGTAGTATGGTGAAGGAGCCCGTGTATAGCAGAAAAGTTTGTGATATCAATGACCTGAAGGGCAGAATAAGGATTGTGGTATCATCTATTCCCTGTGAAATGTGTGTCCGGGCTTTAAATGGTACTGTTGCTCATTGGTTTTTGTGTGTTGAACATGATGGTGAACAGGTTGAGTCATTCCTGTAAACCATTTTGCACATATGAAGTATGTTTTGTGAATAAATTGTTTCCACCATTCAAATGTTAACATAATTTTGACTCGCCCTGTATGGACACCCTGCTTTAGATTTACTGTTTCTTTTTTATACCTATTACAGTATTTAACTAAGAGCACTCTGCCGACTAGCAATAAAACTGAAAGGGTAAATCAGCCTGCTAATGTCCAGTCTGTCAAGCAAGATGAGTTTTATTTTAGGTTGGCACAGTGGCTCAGCAGCTAGCACTGATGGCATTCAACTCTAGGGTACTGGGTTTAACGTTAAACGTGTGGCTGCTCTCTGGTGTCCTCTCACATTCAAGTTCACGTTAACTGCCGTGTGTGTACGGTGCATTAAAGGATCTAGTGAAAGTTATTTCTTCATAAACATGGTATACTGTATATGCATTTGCCACATTAAATTGTGTTCTAAAGTTATATGTTTTTTAAAATTACAAAAAAAATACATAGCCAGTCCTGGTGTTTTACATTAAATCCAGTGGGGCCCACGGCATAAAGCATAAACACTTACCAGATACGTCCAGTTTTCAAGCCAAGGCAGTTATCAAGTATCAATCCGCATCTTTCAATTACAAACAGATTGTAAACTACCTTATATATGTCATTTTTGAACAAAAACACACCAATATTATGAGATTCGGCCATTTTAAAACAAGACCAGCTACCCGTGCTACCCCAGCGCTGATCTCCTTCTGCAAAAATCGTTCACATCCCAACGGGACATGGTTTGCTTTCGAAAGATAAATCGCAGTAAACTGTTCATGTCATATGGATGTTTTTTTTTAAGTAAAAACTTATCCATACCACAAGAAAATAATACCATGAATATGCAATAAAATGATAATTTCCAGATTCCTTAGGCAGACTCATAGGCTTCCTTATAAAACGCCAGGGCTGTCTATGTATTTTTTTTAATCTATAGAAAATGTTTAACTTTACAACACAATTTTGCATTGCAAATGCATATACTGTATACCAGGTGTGTGAAAAAATAACTTTCACTTGTTTTCCACAGACTGATGACAGTAATGCAGCACCCAAAAACACAAGAGAAATGTTTGAATGCAACATATGTCATGTACTGTCTATCTATCTATCTATCTATCTATCTATCTATCTATCTATCTATCTATCTATCTATCTATTATATAGTGCCTTTCATATCTATCTATCTATCTATCTATCTATCTAT
>JANRMT010062850.1:6981146-6993525 GCA_026402145.1 Polypterus bichir lapradei | reverse complement strand
AAAAAAAAAAAAAACATTGTGCATGCCAGCGTGTGCCTATTACTACTGCCGCACGATACACTGAGAGGTGTGCACATCGGAGCAAGTCTCCTTTCTGCTTGCGTGCTTTTTTTCCCAGCACCGCATGTCATGCCGCATTTTGAAATCACAGAATCAGTTGCATACTTTCAGCTTTAATAGTGTTTCGTAGCTTTTCTCTTTTGTTATAATTAAACTACTATACATTGTTGTGGCCTAGAAACATGTTCGAATTGTCACAAAAAACTGAAATTATTAAATGTTTACGAAACAGAAAAAGTGCTTCAAGTATTGCTTCAGTTTCTGGAGTAGGAAGAACAACAGTGAACGATATAAAGTGTGATGCCGACAAAATTGATAAACGTGTCACAAATGGAAAACACTGATGATATTGTCATTCTGTATTAAGGTTTATGTTCTTCTGCATTGTCATTTTCTTTTTAAATTCTGTTATGTTTTGTTAATATATTTTGATGTGCAGGCAGCTTGTGATGCCCAGCGAGGGGGCAGAAAGGGTGGAATGCTGCGTAAGTGACAGGATTGGGTGAAGGGCTTCTGTTCTGTAAGGGGCACACACACCTCTCTGGAGAAGTTAGGAGAAAAAGGCAAGGTGCGGCAGAAGGAAGTTTGGAGTAGGGAGTCAGGCGACAATAAGCAGGAGTGTTTGTCATATTGAAAAAGACAGAACATAAGTGGCAGGAGATAATTATTGGTAGGGAAAGCTATCTTCTACTGTTTTGGAGATGTGCTACGTAACCCAGATAACGGAGTATAAGACAGGGCATCAGTTGTTACGGAACAAAGACTCCAAGTAAAACGTAGAAAACTCCACTACCTCTGAATTGTATTTGCTTATTACGCTGGTCATTACAATCTATATCTATATATAAAATCCAGCATCTGTCTGTCTGTCTGTAAGTCTGTCTGCTTTTCCGAGAGAACTACTTAACGGATTCAGATTGGGTTTTTTTCTAGAATTTGCTTGAACATTCCGGTTGCTTTTGCGACTTCTCTCATTGCACTGTGCATCATAGTTCGCTTTGCGGTTCCGATGTATTTGCGCAAATCCGAGAGACACGCAGCAGGCCAAGGGAAGGTGGGGGGGCAGGGCCATCCTCACTCACATGCCAGCCTCCGTTCAAGTCGCTGTAACTCTCGCCACGTGTTGGAGCGTACCTTGCCTCCGCTTAGCTAGCGATACCTGTTTGTTCAGCAGACATTATCATCTAGAGATTGTTAAGGAGTAACATTTGATGTTTTTGCGAGAGAGATCAGAGCTGCGTGTGTTTTAGAGGGTAGCTGCTGATTGCCAGAGATATCACGGCCACGTGGTTTTCTCCCCATGCGGGGGATGCTCTCCCGTCAGAGCTGAACACGATCAGATACGATGCCAGCGTTTGACGTTGGAGCGTATCTACCTTTCACTTGGCCAGAATTACACTTTTTACATTTTTTTATTGATTTTTTTAAAAAGTTTGTCCAGTTTCAATACTATGTGAGCGGAGCCGTGGGGGACAGCTAGTATTACATAAATCAATTCATTTTGCTAATACTATATTATATTTTGTTTTGTAAATAAATGCGACTGTTAGGCTAATCTACTGCATATCATTTTTAAAGTAGCTGCTCTGTTATCCATCTTCTCCCTTATCCGTCTTGGCCTCGGTCACAACCCCTGATGGATAATCGAAGGTTTTACTGTAATGTTTATTCAGCCTTTTGTTAATAAAGCCCCCTTTTATCATTTGAACTCCTGTGTTTGTGTTTGGGGTTCGGGGACAGCTGAAGAGAGCCCCTACACTCCACAGTATTGATTTGGTTAGCCGCTGTCTCTAAGCGGGCCCTGTAGAGGTCTGTGAGGCCTGTGCAGTTCCAGGGCCTTGGGCTGGGCTCAGTCTGAATGGACTTGGCATGTTCTCTCCTTGTCTCCTTTGTCTCTCTGGTTTCCTGTCACACCCCAGTGATGTGTGTCCTATATTTGAGAGTGGGCCATACTGTGATGCTACTGCTAGCTTTGCTGTCTATTATTTCTTTGGAGGCCATCTCCTTCCCCTGAGCCCCTGTCTGAATGCAATCTAGATGTTTTATCTGTGGCCATATTGACTTTTCCCAGTATGCCTGTTTCCTCCCATTTTCCAAGGGTCAAGTGGCCTCTTGGCCAAATTATATCCGGGTATGACATTTTTGTAACAAATATCTTATCTGAAGTGACGGAAAGAATAAAGTGGGATCAGGGGACACCAATGTTGAGAACTGGCTTATGATGAGATATGTATTGAATTCTTGGGACCAGTGGGGTACAAAATGCAATGCTACCTAAAACAGACTGCATCTCATTTAGACTCCATCTGCCCTCCCAACCCCCTCACTACCACATCACACCAGGCGCTGGAGCCGCTGGCATTTCTCGACTGCACAGTCAACGTCAAGCGTGCCGATCATCGCCCCAGGTCCCTCTGCATCGCTGTACCCCCAGCTGGGCCACCTGACCTGAATCAAATTGCATCCAGACGACTCTTTGGTGGCCCGGAGTGGCAGCATTCAGAAGTAATGAGCAGCGTGCCCTCTCTGTACCCAGCGGAATCGTATGCCTTACGTGCTAAGCAGGAGTCCTGTGATGAGCCGTCGATTCCTGACAGCCGCACATTTTTCCGTGTTACGGTTGCATCCACAAATGGCACAACACGTGAAGGTTTGCTTGGATTATTTTGTGTATGTGTATGCCATCCTAGGTGCAAGCGGTTTGATTTTTTGTTTTTTTTTACTCAGAGGCAGGTTTCTGGATCTCTCATGGGGTCTCTGTTTAACATTCACAACCTTACTGGCGCCAACAAATATGAGCCGAGCACACGGGAACGGTGAAGACACGGCGCGGCTTTCAGGCACATATTTTATGCAGAGCCAGAGAGACAAGTCACTCACTAGCAGCCTTAGCTGAACCAAAACGACACACACATGCCGCGCTTCAGCTAATTGCATTAAAATGGATGGGAGACCACCAGTGAGGTTTGGTACAATTTCATTTAATGCTGGCTCAGTTTTCCTTTGAATAAATTGTACGTTTGCTGAGGATGTCTCATCATTCTTTTCAAGTGTCTTATTGATTTGGGTGAAGGGCTGGGCAGGAGTTGTATTTTGTATTATTAAGGAATGATAACACTGACATTTGAGGGGGCTTACTCAGTTTTACTCTAATTGCATATTGACAGCTGGATGGGGGGGCACAAAGGGGTTCATGAGTGGGATGCAAATTCTTTTTTGTAGCATAGAGGTATGCCATTTAGTGCTGCTGCCTTGAAACTCTACAGTCCTGGCCTCAGATCCCGGCCTTTGAGGAGTCGGCGTGTCCGCCTGTATTTTCAGGATTGCCATAAGCACCGTGTGTCGTTACTTGGCAATCAGTGTAGTCTCAGTTTGATTTACACTTTGGGTTTTTGAACCTTTGATTGTTGTAAATAAAATGCACTTTTGCACTTTGCACCCTACTTATGTGTCCTCATTGCCCGGCTCATCGTTGGATGCGACTGTTGTTGGTCCTGGGTTCAAGGAGATGATGCCAGCTGTAAGCTCCGGGCCATCACGTGCATTATTTTATTTTGTATATTTTTGTTCACACCTCATTGTTAGGGGGCTGCCTGTTCACTCCTTTACCTTCAGGCTGGAACAGCAAATCCCAGCAGCTCTTCTGAGTGGCAGCACAGCAGGTGGATCCTGGCCGATCCTGGACGGCCTTCCTAACCCGCACTCTGATGCTCGATTCCCCAGGGTGGAAAAGCATTCACGATTGCATTTGATTCATCTAATGCTCTGACGCTCAGGTGATCGTGCAGGACAACCCAATTTCTAACAACTGCTCCAACAGGTTGACGATTGTGCAGAAGCACCAAGGGGGAACCCCCCCAGCCCCATGAGTCACAAACGGTAGGCACAAAGGTTTGAAAACACTGGCAGAGACACAGATAGCAGGACTTTAGGGAGCTTCAAAACTCAACTTGATGTATTTTGGAGGTGCTTTCTGGGATTGAATGGCCTGTTCTTGTCATAATTGTTCTAATGTACAGGCTGAGTGTGGTGGGAGTACATACAGTACTCTTTATTACCATTGTAACAAGACCACTAGGGACCGTGCCAGCCACCCAACCCGACACAGACAGACACTAGAGGCACTTAATAAAAACACAAGTTTTTTATTCTCTTTTCTTCGCCTGTGGGCAATGCCTTCCCCGTTCCCCCAGGCACAACACAGTCCCAATAAGCACAATAGCACACACTACTTATAATAAATCTTCTCTTATCCTTCACTCCTCTTTGGCAAGCTTTGTCTCCCTCCTCCCGACTCTCGCTCCCAGAGTGGTGGCTGCTGGCTCCTTTTATAGCCCACCCCGAAGTGCTCCAGGTGTTTGGTGCCCCATTTCTGGCTGTACTTCCGGGTGTGGTGGAAGAACCGCCCACATGGGCTCAGGAACCACTGCAGCGCCTCCTGGCGGCACCCCCGGATCCCAACAGGGTTGTAGAGAACTCCATTGCTCGTGGAGCCCTGCAGGAATCCGAGGCACCACTGCCACCCAGGGAGGCTGCCATCTAGCGTCCCGGGGGAGGTACTGTTCAGTCCATGCTTGTTTCCCCAGACCATTTAAAGAAGAGGCGTCCCGGCTGGGGCCCGCCACACTAGACATGATTCACTTAACATCTAACTGTAATTGGATTGCATATATCGAAAATGTGAACTGAAAAGGAAAGCATTTAGACATCCTGCTTGCCTTTTTTTCTTTTGGCCCTGAATGCTTTTCCTTGGTGCTACCTTTGAATCCCACCCCACACGACTCAGAGGCAGGTAGGTGACTAAAGAGTATTATTTGATCAAGGTCTTGGTTGTCTTCCAGCTCTGGTTGCTCTCAAATCTGCACGCTTAATCATCCAGCGTCAGTTGCTTTTCTAGCCGTCAGTCTCCAGAAAGGCATACGGTATCGCACCAGTGAGGGATTAGAGACGTGAAAAATAAAATGAAGTGGGTCCGTTAAATGATGTGCTGGGCTTCTGGGCTTCTGTAGACACAAAGGTGGCAGCTTTCATTTGTTTTAGTTGGTTTGAAAACAGACCACCTTGGCTTAGTTGAAGGTCTCGGCTGAGCCATTGGTAACTCTATGTTGTCCAAGCTGCCAGTCTGCTTTTCTGGAAGAGCGAGGGCCGAATAAGACAGCAACGTATATTCACTGTATTGTGTAATCACTTTTGGATTATCCTTGCGGTTCATAAAAATGAAGTTTAAAGCTCCACTTGCTGACCACAGACACCTCAGACAGTGTGGTGTCAGTGCTTAGCCAGGGGCACAAACACCGAGCTTCAATTTAAAATTGAAGGGTCACATACCAGGTTGTGTGGGGGTCTTCAGATCTTTTTTGTGCTCTGGTCCCCTTAGAGAATCTGGTGATGGTTACGGACGCCTCTGTGAAAAAGTAATTGCACCCCATGAAATATTGTTTTCTTTTTGAACATATGTGGTCATATCAAAATGTTACCTTCATGTAATTAGTATATTTAGATAACGGTGATGTAATTGAAAACAAAGTAATGAAAACTTAACTTTACAACAATTTATTTAAAGAAGAATGAGCAAATATGCCATTTCCATCTGTACAGAAAGCTCCCTCCAACCCAGCCTTGGTTCTAATAGCTGGTGTTGGCCCCTCAAATAGACATTTTATGACTCTGTCATTGATTAGAAGAAAGAGAGTTTTTCTCACTCATCCAGTCCCCTCCATTTCTTTCTTTTCAGCTCCTCCTTGGTGGATTTACTGGTATGTTTTGGGTCATTATCATGCCACAGGGTCCACTTTCTACTGAGCTTTGATCTTCTGATAGATGGTCTCATGTTATCCTCCAGTGTCTTCTGGTACAGTGAAGGATTCTTTGTGGATCCTGTGATGGTGAGCTGACAGGTCCTGATCGAGCAAAGCAGCCCCAAACCATAACATTTCCACCACTATGTTTTACAGTTGCTGTCAGGTTCTTCTGGTTAAATGCTGTCTTTGATTTTCACCAAACATGTCCTCTGGTACTATGGCCAGATAAGTCCATGTTTGCCTCGTCTCTTCAGAGCACACTGATCCAGATGTTTTAGTCTTTGCCTAGGTGTTCATGGGAAAACTTTAGTCCATTCATGATGTTCCTTCTGGACAGCAAAGGTTTTTTTCCTGTCACACCCCCCATACCTCATTTCTGCAGCCCCTTTCTATTGGTAGACTCATGCACTTTGACGTCAACAGCGGCAAGAGCTACCTGGAGGTCCCCTGATGAAATTCTGGGCTTCTTACAGACTTCTTTGTGCATCCTGCATTCTGCACTCTGCCTGAATTTGCTGGGGCAGCCTTGCCTGGACAAATTGGTTGGAGTCGAGAATCTTCTCCACTTGTCTGGACGGTGGAATGGTGGATTTGCAAATTTTTTTAGTATCTTTTTAAATGCCTTCCCAGATTCACAGGCATCTAGAACCTTCTTTCTGAAGGCCTCTTCAGAGCTTTTTCGATCTCCGCAGAGTGATAACACACACTTCAACCAAACGAAATGTCGGAGGTTTAAGTAAGACCGATAGACTATAGCTGCAGACCTCCAGAGCTCCACTCCATTGAGGAGGTTGTCGCTTCATATGATACATCAGTGATAACACCTGGTTACACTATGGATAAGATTAGGGTTGGGGGAGTGTTATCTGACTCAAGTCAAGTAGACCAGGTGACAAAACCCTGCAATCCAATTGGCTGTCCAGTGGAGGTCTGCAGCTGAACCAATCTCGGTAAGACTGCTCCCTCCAAGGTCTTCTCTAGTGATTGATGTTCTGATCATATTTACCTCATCTGGTGCACCTGATTCTAACTTTATGTGTAGGGGCGCACTCACTTTTTTACACCTATAAAATTTATATTTATGTTATGAAAATGGACTAAAAATGTAAATATGGTGTGGTGTTTATTATATTATATTTACATTTATCTATAGATACTGTTTAAATGCATGTATCTGGAAGGTTGCCGGTTCAAACCCCACTACTGCCAGAAGGGACCCTACTCCGTTGGGCCCTTGAGCAAGGCCCTTAACCTGAAAATCGATCCGGAGGTGCTGTACAATGGCTGACCCTGCTCTCTGACCCCCAAAGGTCATGTGAAAAGACAATTTCCCCTCGGGGATTAACAAAGTACAGGTATATCATATTTTAAAAAAAATCTAATTTTGATCTGTTCACATATGTTAAAAAAGAGAAAGTGTTTCATGGGGTGAAGTTACCTTTTTACATGACTGTAAATAAATAATAAATTCAGTTTATTGCCAGTCCATCGCAGGGCCAGTTTGCAGACTCCGGTTAACCAAACCTGTAACGTCTTTGTGTGTGTTTATGGGAGAAAGCCCATGCAGACACAAGGAACACATAACCAGATATGGGATTCAAGCCCAAGGTGCCGAGTCAGTGAGGTAGCAGTGCCAGCCATGGCCTACCGTTCTGTGCCACACAAGGTGCAGCTATTCCATGGATGAATACATACTCACGAAATGGCAATCTGCCGGTGGCATTTTGCAGCTGCACGCTTCCCCATATCCAAATACATTGAATACACCATGAGCCCTCTCAATAACACGCTGCTCCTGTTTTGTTTTGTTGCCCAGATCTCCAAACCCAACCCTTTACAAGCTGATAGGAAATTGACTCTTCAAGATGTGTCTGGCTAATGGCCGACCTCCTGAATGGGGCATCGTCTTTTTTTATTATCTTGAGGGATGAAAGGTTTTATGTAACAACTGAGGTGCAAAAGCAGCCTATGCAATTTGCACTATTCGCTTCACCATCCCATCTAAAGTTGCAAAGTCGCCCAGCCGGCCACAGTCACAGATCAATACAGTCACTCTGCAATAACAACCAACTAAGAATAAGAAAAAGCTCCTATAATGGCTGTCTGTTCCCGAAACTGGGACAGTGGTAATGATGTGTGCTGCCCCAGTGGCAGTGCTGAAAGAGCAATGGCACTTCAGTGGCTAAGCGATCCCTTACAGGAACTGGGCCATTAGACTCGCCGACGTGTGCGGCTGGAGTGACAGCACTGAATAAGCAGCAGGAGGCTGTGCGCATCAGTATTGTCGTGACGGCCCGCCGGCGCTCGCTTCCTCTCTCTGCTCCGTATTCCTCTTTCCCTGCGCAATTAGTCGTTCCATCCAACATGTTTGGTAAAAATCCACTTGGTGAAAATTCAGTCTTGGGAAACGAGGTGCGTGCACGAGGGACTCCGAGTCTTCCTAACCAAACTAGGCCAGGGTTATTAATGTTACTTTAAAGGCCTGCCTTGTGCCGGATGGCGCAGCTCAACTCGGGGAATCACAGCACAGCAGAACTGGGATTTGGCTTCAGCTCGTAGTCCTGCCGCTGCTGCACTCGCCACTCTTGGAGCGACTTCTGGTTACAGCTTGTGATTGTAAGAACTTCAGGTATTTGATTTTGGTTTTTGGTGTCATTTTGACGCCATTTTGGGAAGTCTGACAACCGATATGTTTTGTATGGATTACTAGGCAGCGGACCCGGAAGTCACATGTTTACACTTTCGAGGTCATACTTATAAAGTTCTCCTCAATTTGTCCGTTGGTTATCCGAGTTTGCAGATATATTGAAAAAAATTAATGAGAGCCTTTTGTTATTTTGTTTCAACGTCGTTTCTGACCCCTTTTTCTGATTCTTAGACTTCAGTTCTTGATTAGGGCTTTGGAATTTTTGAAAGATAGGACAGATGTTCGGTTTTGATCTTTGCATGTGTCCTGCCATTCCTCTTTTGGTCACTTCCATTATTTTTCATAGTTTATCACTTTGATAAACTATAACAGTGATGTCCCAGTGCCCAGCAGCCATGGGCATCACCCCATTGGGACACCTTATAGTTCGTGATTGAGATAAACCAGTAGCAAGTGAGGAAGCAGGCTAGTGTACAGTGTTTACTGTAGAACAGTGTCACAGTGCAAAACAAACAAACAAACAAACAATAAATAAAGAAATCAATCAATCTCCAATCAAATCATATTAAATAATTCTATAGAAAAACAGAATTAATAGAAGAATAGAATTAAAACACCATCAAATCAGTCCATGAGGTTTTCCTTTCCCACTTCCAGGACACCCGAACTTCAGCACATTCCTCCCAGTGTTGCACTGCCACCTCAATTGGTACCCGCGGGTTCTTTGCTGGGCAGAGTGAGATTACCACCATGTCATTCCACTGATAAAGTCCTCGATAATCTCCTCCTGCTCTCTCCGCTTCTCACTGATGGATTCTGTCCCATCCTGCGTTCCTCCGTACTCCAGCGAGCTGTCACTGTTCTCTTCTGTTCGCTAAAATCTGCACAATCAGCAGGCTGGAATGCTGCCACTTTACACATCTCGCCAACAGCCATTGGTCCTGCTCCCTGGGTAGTGGATAGTTTTTATCAAATTAAAGGCCTTGGGGAGAGGGAAGTTATTACTTTCTTTGGCCCAGTTATATTGTGTATCGTAAGCACATTAACTGAGATAGGGAGATTTACAGAGTCCTGTTTTATGTTATACAGTCAACTAGGTACTGCATATTAATATTTATATTAGCAATTTTTTAAACAAAAAGAAAAAATCCTTTTAATTTCTTAGTGCTAACTCTGGGTTAATAATCGGTAGATCTGATGGCGGCGCTTCTGCTCTCTCTAGTAATTACGGTCCTTACCTCCAACTGATCATCTCACATGTTTGTTTTTACTTCTCTTCCCTCTCTATTGAAATGTGCCGACACCAGTGCATTGCTCACCACTCCTACAGCAACTACCTACATATGTATGAGCAGTCGCGTGTGCTCACATGCGAGTCGCATTACAACGATGGTTAAGAAACCAGGAAGTGCAGTCAAACCCCTAAAATCAAATAAATAATTTAACCCAATGAAACACTATGAGACACGACCTGTCACACAGCTTATTTCTTAGCACAAATCTCTTTCACGGATTACAAAAACACGAGCCAGCTAACAATCCTACGATAGAAGAAAACAGCACCTCCATTAGGTGATGGCTACGCTGCCTTTTGCTTCCAGAACTGCCTAAAGGCTTCGAAGCTTTGACTCAGCAAGGTCCAGGAGACACGCCTCTGGGGTTTTGACTCGAGTGCCTCACTCCGTTCCTGTAGATTTTTTCTGCCACACATTCATACCACAAGCCCTCCAGTTTCAGTTGCAATATGGGGACTGTAAACCGAAGTCCCCATCGTGTTCATAGAACCGCCTTTAAATGATGCGTGCTGATCCATTTGAAAAACGGTACGCTGGGTTCACAGAGAGATGCACATTTTCAGTCTGGCAGCATGACCTCCTTTGTTCACCCCCAATCTCATTGAAAGCTGACTTTGACAATATCCTCCAAAACCCACAATGTCAGAATACGCAGTTTAAATTTGTACATTGCTGTATCTGTCGCTGTTGTCCTTTAAATGTCCCCGGCACTTTTCTCCATGTTTTGGGACTGCCCTCCAGTTTCTGCGTTTTGTTTCCATTTGCCTATTCAGTATTTTCTTTATTAATATACCTCATTTGCCTCGTTTATTTCTTCTGCTGGTCATCTCTTCTCATACCCTGACTTCCGTCCAGCAGAGATTATTCTTTCAGGGTACCATCTCTGCTGAACTCTTCTTAGCATAACGCTGAAAATCTCCTGACTCACTCTCTGTAAATTTCTGGAAATCCTCTTTCTAGACTCACACTTTACTTGAATTTTGGTGACGCGGATCAGTGGATCATCTGGCTTCAGTATGGTAAGCTGCTGTGCTCTTGGTTTGGAGCTGGTCACTGGGGGACATGCACCATGCCATTAATGTTAATCCTTAATTCTCCCCTTTTCTTTTTTGCCCTTTTACCTCTGGGGTTCAATGTGCCTATCTGGCCCCTCTCACTGGCCTATGCGGACATCATTACATTTTAATTCTATGTGGACCCCTTTTTACAGAGCAATGTTGAGAGTGTGGGTAGCCAGGTTAGGCGCTGTGTTTGTTGTTGCCTTCTGTGGTTACAATTTGCTTTTCTATGATTCCTGAATGTTTTTCAGTTTATTGAACTACTGGCTGTCAAAGACAGGTTGAAATCTAAGTAATCAACGTAGACCTCAGCGTTAACCTTTGCAGTGAAACATGAAATGCCTGTGTCTCTGTTGCATGCCATTTCTTATGGGATTCATAAAAGCAGTGTTAATGTTTGTGATGCACCATCTGTTGGAATGACAAATGCAGTGCCTATATTTCTTTTATATTCCGTTTGGTGTGGGGTTAGTAAAAGCAGTGTTAATGTTCATGATACACCATCTGTTGGAATGAAAAATGCAATGCATTCTTTTACCAGAAATGTTTGTGATGTGCCATCTGTTGGAATGACTGAGAAACAGCAACCAGACAGATACACAGATTCACAGACACCCTTTTATTTGTCATTAGCTATGCTACCCATCTAAGAAGGTCTGAAATCTAAAAAATCAATACAGACCACCGTGTTAACATTTCCAATGCACTATGCAATGGCTATACCTCTGTTATATGCCACTTGGTATGGGATTCACAAAAGCAGTGTTAATGTCCGTGATGCGGCATCTGTTGGAATGACAAATGCAATGTCTTTGTCTCTGTTATATGGCATTTGGTGTGGGATTCATAAAAGCAGTGTTAATGTTTGTGATGCGCCATCTGTTGGAATGATAATTGCAATGCCTATGTCTCTGTTTTATGCCATTTGGTGTGGGATTCATAAAAGCAGTGTTAATGTTTGTGATGCACCATCTGTTGGAATGGCAAAGATATTGCAACTAGATCAGTGTTTCCCAAACTCGGTCCTGGGGACCCCCTGTGGCTGCAGGTTTTTGTTCCAACCAGCTTCTGTTTTTAATTGAACTCTTGGGCTAATTAAGTGAACTGATATTTCCCAAGTCCTGTGTTTAGGGAACAATATAGAAATTAGAAAACTAAGTTTGCTAAAAAAAAAATTAAAATGTACCAAGCAGTTATATAGGAACTAGCAAAATACCCGCGCTTCGCAGCGGCGAAGTACTGCATTAAAATTTTTATTAAGAAGAAAATTTAACCTTTTTAAACTGAGGGAAAATATGCCAATAATTATTTGTTAAGGATCTCTTTGTATACCACGTTGTCAGTTCGGCCCTCCGGTTGTAACATGACCAAGCTGTGCGCTGAGCTTACTCTTGAGCATGCAACTTACAGTTGGCCATGTGAACAGTAATCTTGTCTCAAATCTCACAGCTTGGATTGCTGCTGTCATAATCAGTTTGAGGTTCATGGTTTGTTTCAATTACGACAGTATTTGCAGGA
>JANRMT010062850.1:6907625-6975624 GCA_026402145.1 Polypterus bichir lapradei | reverse complement strand
TCAGTCAGTCAGTGAGGGCTTTGCCTTTTATTATTATAGATAATGTTTTTTTTTTCTTTTTAACAGTTTTTTCATCTTGATTTTCATTCTACTTTTCAAGGTGTTCTAATTGTTTAATTAATCCATTATTTACTAATTAGTGGGTTTGATGCTAAAGTAGTTGCAGCCTTTGATTATTCAGTGTCATTTGCCTGGGTGTTTGATCTGCTTGTTTTAAATTGTCATTATTAAGATACAACGAAGGGGGAAAAACTGAACAGAGAAAGGGCAAAATATAATAATCTTCTTCTTTTGGCTGCTCCCATTAGGGGTTGCCACAGCGGATCATCTGTCCGCATATGGATTTGGCAAACTTTTACCCCAGATGCCCTTCCTGACGTAACCCTCCCCATTTATCCAGGCTTGGGACCGGCAAGAAGAAACACACTGGTTTGTGCATCCTCTGTGACTGGGTTTAAAGGGCAAAGTATAATGAAAGAGAGTTAAGCATTTAAATCTATAGCAAAAGCAGAAATATTTATAAATGTCTTATAAATGTAAAGATCACGCTGCTATGCTTTTCTGAATGTCGAATAAAAGAAACAAAAATACCAGCTGATTAAATGAGATCAGTGCTATCAGGTGTTGTCACTGATTAGGAATCTGGTTGGAACAAAAACCTGCAGCCACAGGGGGTCCCCAGGACCGAGTTTGAAAAACACTGAACTAGATGAACAGCTAGGCACTTGTCCTTTTATTATGCTGAAAAGAAACATTTTTTGACCATTAAAAATGTATTACTTTTCTTTGGTGCTTAATTGTAACACCACAAGCCCATGCCATTGACACACAGTAGGGTACATCCATAGGTGGGTACTCCAAATTCTGACCCTACCACCTGCATGTCATGTTACAATTCAAGATTCATCAAACCAGATAACATTTTTTCAATCCTCATTCACTGTGTTTTGCTTATCTTGTGCTAACTGTAGCCTCATCTTTCTATTCTTAGCTAATGTGGTCTTCTGCTGCTGTAGCCATCCGTTTTGAGATCGGACATGTCGCACACTCAGAGATGCCCTTCTGCACACTGCTGTTGTAATGCGAGTGTTTGCGGCATTTCCATTAGCCCGAACTAGCGTGGCCATTCTCCACTGACCTCTCTCATTACCACATTTTTTTTTGTTTATCACACCATTCTTTGTAAATTCAAGTGACTGTAGTGTGTGAAAATCCCTGAAGGACAGCTGGATGCTGGTGCCACCAAGTCTGGCACCAATAATCACACCACAGTCAAAATCATTCATATCAGGCATCGTCTCTCATTTTACTGGTTGAACAAACTACAGCTAACCCTCAAAACCAGAGATACAGCACGCGCGAGAGACAGCGGGCCATTGAACCCGCATATTTAACTGTCTTGCTCTGTGCTCTGACTGTGCGAATAGGGGCAGTAGATTTGTGTTGTGTGATCTGAATTCAGTCTTGGGAGATGATCAGGCAGTCTTTACTTTTAATAGCACGCAGACCATTTTCGATACTCAGAGCGCCTCTAAACTTACAGCTGAGTCCACAATAACTACAAGCTGCTCCAGTTTGGCCGGGCTGTCATTTTCTTTCCCGTCCACGGTGAGCTATTTCCAAGCTAGACTGATTGAAGTTCCGCAGACGTGTTTTGATTTGTAAGCAATTAGACGCCGGTCTTTCCTTCTTTTTATGGTTGTAGATAAATAAATGCCTGCTAAATGTTTTCGGTCAATCTTGCCCGATTTAACTCGACATTCTGAATATATTAAGCAATGACGAGCATGTGACAGGACTTGAAGTCGAGTCGAGTCACATGACCTGAGTTTAACTGCACACGTGTCAAATTGGCAATCGCAGCGTGGTATACTCTTAACAATCCTGGTTCTTTAATGGCATTTTATGGTTCTTTACTGGGTTGTGTGGCTCCTCGTAGAGCCGTTGTTTGACAAAGCACCATTTCATTTTGGAAAGGATTCTTTGCATATGAAGTTGGGTTTTTTTTGCGTTGATAAACTACCTAATATGTAGAAAACAAACTGAAATGTTTAATGTTTGGTAGGCAACCAAGCAGGACACTAACAGATTAAGAAAACCTGCACTTAGACTGTGCTATTGTGAGCAAGAGTCCTTTTCAAATCACTACCCACTGGTATTTAACAAATCCGTTACAATTTTTTCATGCTTATTTACTATATGGAGCAGGTTATGGATCTCAAGAAATAAAGTTTCCTTCTGGAACCTTCAGATGGATGCGTCTTTTGGGAATCAAAAATGGCTCCTCAATGGCATCACTCTGAAGAACTGCTCAGGCATCTTTATTTTTAAGAGTTTAGGCAGAAGCCCTTCTTTTTGTTCAGTTCTGTTTTTGTAGTTGGGTCAAACAAAAGTCTGTTGTGCAAATCTCAGTCAACCATCCTATATTTGATGTAGTGCCTAACGGTATCAGTACTAAAATGAATCGCACAATGTGTTTTGAGAGGCTGAGAATCATAAATGTAAGTAACATAAACTAAAGCTTGTTTTAGAGTTGACAGATCCACACTGATCGCCAGGGCCTCATGTATAACGCCATGCGTAGAATTCACACTCTAACATGACACAAAAGCCGAAATGTGCTTAAGCACAAAAAAATCCAAATGTATAAATCTGTATGAACGCCAACTTCCACATTCTTCCACTCCATAAATCCCGGTCAGCGTGAAAATTAACGCACGTGCACGCGCCTGCTGCCCCACCCCAATTCCTCCCAGAACTACGCCTCTTTGAATATGTAAATCAATCTAAATAGCCCTTAAGCTCAGCGTTCTGTGAAAAGACAATGGCTAAAACAAGAGGGAAAATTGAATTTCTGCGAATACCAAGTGGAGGCAAAGAAAAACGTACTATTTGTTGGTTTAAACAGTGGTATAAACAACAAAAGGAAGTTCGTCGAGTGACATAGCGTTTCGGAGAAACTCGAAAGCTCAAGTTCACAAAGTCGCACAGTGCCCGAAATAAAAAAGTATATATGATTTGGGTAGGAATATAAGTAACTTGCGAGCTACTGTTGTCCTGTCCGGGATTGTTATAAACTTGTGGTCAATACTTGGTGGCATAGGCATCACGAATTCCCCGCGACTCTGCTCTATAAAAACGGGTTTGGGCAAATGGATGGATGGATGACAGAATGTCAGAGTAACGCTGCGTTTTTGTGCTGTTGGAAGTTCTATGTGAACGGCCTGCTACGACGGAGCTCCGAGTCGGAAAGCCACTCGAAATGTCTAAGTCAGGGGTGTCAAACTCCGGGCCTGGAGGGCCGCAATGTCTGCAGGTTTTCATTCTAACCCTTTTCCTAATCATTGACCAGGATTCACTGCTAATTAACTTTTTCTCCATCACTTTAATAGCCTTGTTAGAAGAGTTCAGCCCTCTGAATTGATTTGTTTCTTTATTAAATGACAGCCAAACAGAAATGAGATGTGAAACAAGCTAACAGATGACCAGCTAAACTGGGGCTTCAAACTCTAACCAATTTCACTCCAACCAGTTTCTTAATGAGAAGCCAATTCTTGCTGTTCATTAAACTTGTTATTTAATTCCACAGCTTGTTGCTGCTCTCATTCTACCACAGCAGACATTTCCAAAACTGTTGATTTTCTGTTTTTTTCTAAGAACACCGTTAAAATGTTTGGATGACCTCGGAGATCAACCTTACTGAGACCTCCACCTTTCTTTATTTTCACATATTGTGTTATGGACACAGGTGAGCTGGTCATGTGGAGGCTTGTGTCTCATTATTGTTTGGCTGCTAATTAAGGAAAAAGAGACAACTAAGGGCCTGAGTGAAGTCAATTAAAACTAAAGAAAAAGAAGTTAATTAGCAGCCAAAAATGGTCACTAATGAAGAATATGGTCAGAATGAAAACCTGCAGCCACTGCGGCCCTCCAGGACTGGAGTTTGACACCTGTGGTCTAAGTTGTGGTAAAATGATGACTTTTCATCTTGTCTATTGTATAAGAAAAAATATTACCAGCTTAGCCAGAAATAACATTTCCGTGATCAAAGTGTTCCCATAATGGCACACATTACATGTAACAGTAAACCATATTCAAAATTTAAATACAGCGCACATAATCAATGAAATTCGGACGTACTCGTCCAAAAGTACTTAACTCGATACACGGGTGTTTAAGAATTGATCAAATGTGGCGTCCGTTCGTCTTTTAATCGGTAAACGTGTCTTATTTGCACAGGTCTGTCGAAATCGGGGTGAGTGAATTGAGTGCAGCGAGCTATATGCTGTAGTTTGCAGTCGGCTGACTCGTCGAGATCTTCAGTGCGCTTGTGTGTTGCTCGAGGCCGGGCGAGCGGCCCTGCACTTCTTTGCGCTTTCCTGCATTAGCCACAGAGACGATGCCCAGATGCTCGTTCACTTGCAGTACCGAAGTTTTTTGTGAAGCCTTGAGATTTTCGTTTCTTCCTTTGGAAATGTCGAACTATTTTGTACTGTAAGGAGCACGCGAACGTCTTTGGAAGGCTTCATGTTTTCGTTTGGTAATACTAAACCACAGGTGAGGCACGACGGCTGTCGCTCGCCACACTTCATGGTTAAAAAAAGCAAATCTAAACATTTAAACATTTTTGGTTGTATGTTCTTTTTAAAATTCCTGTTTGATTCACTTTTTTGGGACGAGACTGATACGGACCTGGAAGAGTTCGAACTTGTCCACGTTCGTTGGCTTTCTTAATGAAGCGTGCGTTGTATAACAGGCAGCCATCTGCTCGTAACCGGACTTAATGACAGTCGTTTCAGTTCACCAGTATGCAGGAGCAAAGTGGGTGCAGGACTGCAATCTGCAATCAGAAGCCCCCTAAAACGTGAAATCGAATGCGGATTTTTTTTAGCTTAAGTTGACGACACATTAAGGTTTGAGAAACACTGATTTGCCTCCCTAAAGGGATGTTTTTTTTGGTAAAGTAGTGTGAGGAAGAGGTTAAAGCTTTCGACTCCAAATCCTGTGGTTGTGGGTTCAAATCCCACCACTCACACTGTGTGATAATAAACACGTCGCTGGACTAGCCTGTGCTCCAACTAGAAAACCAAAAGAAATGTGACAAATTGTATAACAAATATTACTAATGCATTCTGTTTATATAGCGCCATTCCCATAAACGTTTTCAGACGCCATTGATAAAACTGAATGTAAATGTAGTGGTGGTAAGGTTGGGAGGACTGAGGAAAGATACTAATCATTATTCGGTTTATAATATAATCATGATAATAATAATACTCTGGCGAAAGCTTTAATAGCAGAGTGCGCAGCGCCGGTGTTCTGTCGAACCACGCAACCTATAGAAATGTGCTTCTGCACATGCGCAGTATACATTTATTCTAGACAACAGTCAACGCGTAAGTTTCTTAAATAAGTAGATATAGGGTGACCAGATGAGTTCGGCTATAAAGGAGGACACCGACAGTCAAAAAGGAGGACAAAAATGACCAAATATATTTTCCAGCTCCAATCAACCGCTAACCACTGTCCGTTGCGCCATCGGGCAGAAATAGAATATAAAACAGTGTTGCCGCTACTTGATGTTACAATTATTGATAACGTGATAACATAACGTAATGTCACGCAGTGACGCAGATGAATGGAGAATGGCCGAAGGCTACAAATTCTCGGTATATATCATATGTAATCAAAAACGGTTAACTCTGTTCGCGATTCTGTGAAAGGAGGACATTTTAATGAATTTTTGGAATGCCTGGAGGACGGAGGAAACCATGTTAAAAAAGAGGACATGTCCTCCTTTTGGAGGACGTCTGGTCACCCTAGTAGATAAAGTAAAGTGGATTAAACCATCCATTATCCAACCCGCTATATCCTTAACTACAGGCTCACGGGGGTCTGCCGGAGCCAATCCCAGGGCGCAAGGCAGGAAACAAACCCCGGGCAGGGTGCCAGCCCACCGCAGGGCACACACACACACATCAAGCACACACTAGGGACAATTTCAAATCGCCAGTGCACCAAACCTGCATGTCTTTGGACTGTGGGAGGAAACCCACGCAGACATGGGGAAAACAAGCAAACTCCACGCAGGGAGGACCCGGGAAGCGAACCCAGGTCTCCTAACTGCAAGGCAGCAGCGCCACCGTGCCGCCCCGGATTAAAACAGACCCTACTAAAATTATTATTTGTCGTTTAACCCATTAGTAGCAAACGTATCCAATGCCTCAATCCAATGACTTTCCCATTTTAATTTTTTTTGTCCAACATTGTTGTGATTGTAAACCGAACATGATTGGTATGTACAACCTTAGAAAAAAGGTTGGCTGATGGGGAGTAATACCGTAAAAATCTTATGTTCATTTCGACGTTTTCATTTTTAAATTTGCAAATAATTTGCATGTGTAGCTTATTTCAACAAGGCAGCACAAATCGACAGATCGTCGGCAAAGAAATGAAGCGGGAGATCATGGAAGAGTGGCAGACATCCGGCAGTGTCCTGTGCCAATGTGGTGAGGGCCTTGATCTGGGCATGTTGTGCTGTCAAGATGTCAACAAGGAGCTCGAACGTGCAGCGATGTATTAAAGCCTAATGCATTAATAGGCATTGGATATTCATAACCGGAAGTTGTGTGGCACCAGCAGAACCCAATTTAGCGGTAGATCAAAGACTGTGAAAAGCGGACTTAATAAACAAATGGAGACCTTAAACAAAACATGAGAGCTGATGAAGAATGTGATCGTGGAGATTGATGGAGTCAAGGTCGGTGTTAAATGCAAAGGAGACGGCAGCGTTTGGACGAGCGCGATTTTTGCTGAGCCTTCCGCGAGTCTCTCCTGACTCACTCCGCCGTCCCGTTTTACGCGTTAGTGGAGCAGTACGCCAAAGCTGGCCATCCTCTCTCGAGACACAAAATATGCTGTCAGACTTGTTTATTTTCACAAATTTATCACGAATTAATTGTCGAGGTATGCTCGCTTGAGGGTACAGAGTTTTGGGCTGTACTTTGCATATTACAGGAACAGAACGCTATGTTCTTGCTGTGCCTGACAGGGAAAATAATCCCGTGTTACAATTCGAGATTAACTGTCACTTAAGTGTATAACTGGACCACTGGCACCGATGTCATATCACAGCTGGATAAACGGGAGAATGGTTAAGAATTTCTGAGGCAACCTGACAACGTAATCGCATTACATCAGCGAGCGCTGACAGGTATATTTAATAACGCGGAGCTGCAAGGCTCTGTTAGTGAGGAGGACAAATTAGAATTGAGAAAGAGAGAGAGAGAAACTGGGAAATGAAATTACATACGAAAGAAGAAAAAGCCCACCTCAACGAAAATAAATTATGTGCCAGCTGTTACCTCTAACAGTACAGTGGCAGCTGGCGTCTGGAAAGAATGGTGGCGCAGGAAAATGAACAACGGGGCGATGGGCGGTGCTCTCAGTGTTCAGTGTGTCAATAATCGGGTAATTCAGTTTGAAGTACTCATGAGGGGCCGTAGCAAGCGCAAGGCATGGATAAGTGCGGAGCCAGCAGCAGACCCTCCATGGCATTACACACAGCAGGCTAATTGAGAGACGCCAATGAGTGTAACCTGCTAGTCACTGGTATGGGGGAAGAAGAAATGCAGTAAAATAACTGCATGAAGGGAAGGGGCAGACAGTCCACACAGCCATTAACTGAATGGCTATTTGGACCCTGGTTGCTGGAGCATGAAGCCTGAAAACTATGAGGACTGATTTAGATTATTTATGTTAGGTGGAATGCCCAATGGGGGCTGGGTGGTCTCTTGGCCGTAGAACCCCTGCAGATTTTGTTTTTTTTTTCTACAGCCCGTCTGGATTTTTTTTCTGTTCTCTTGGCCATCTGACCTCACTTTATTCTTTGTTACTTAGTTTTGCCTAGTCTTATTTTTGTTTCATATAAATGTTTCTTTCTTCATCTTGTAAAGCACTATGAGCTACACCATTTGTATGAAAATGTGCTATATTAATAAATCTTGATGTTGTTGAAGCAGAGAAGCAGCAGCACTAACCACTGCGCCACTGTGCAGCTCGTGTTGTGACAATCGTTAAAACAGCTTGAGTTAAAGCCAGAGGCAGATGACACTTGAGCCGACTGAAACCATCTTTTCACATGGTTGCATTAAACCAGTTGGTGCAGGTAAAGTAGAGATGTTCCTGTTAGTGTAGCGTCAGGTCATTCGTCATAATAGAGTAGCTCTTAAGACAGAGTGATGAGCCGGCGATTCACACAAAATTGAATTTGGAATAAAATCTGAAGTTTAGTCTGGCAAGAAATAAAGTGAAACGCAAGCCAAACTGACACCACTGACCCAGGAGTAAAGCAGTTTAGTTGTCCTCTGGAAATGTTTTTCACGCGCTAGCTAGCTCTGTAAGCGTTGGTCTGTTATTTAGTCAAGGTCGGCACTAGGACAACTTTAGTGGGGGGCAGTGGATTGTCACATGTGTGTTTGTGTGTGGATACAATCCTAATAACCAGGGGCGTAGCAGAGAACTCTGGACCCCATGCATAATCATTCAAATGTGGGCCCCTTCCTCTCAAAAACAAACTTTTCATCCAAGGCTTCGAGGCCCCCACCCAGTCGGCACTGGGTAATCATTACCCTACCCCCCCCCCCCCCACCGACTACGATGGCCGTGCTAATAACCCTCACTTTACCAGCGATTCATAACAAATACATCTGAGAATGCGTCAACAGCAGATTACTGGAAAACGCTGGTTGTTCTGATGGATGTCACTTTAAGCAACTTCTAGTCCGCGGGTAAGTCGGACTTGACAACTGCAGTCGCTGGTCTCATCACAGGCCCACGTCAGTTTACACGTTGGAAAAAGTGCAGGGTATGTCAAGTTTAACGACTGTGTGTGGACCGCCCAGCACAGTCTTGCTTACCCCTTTTTGTGATCGCTAATAGCGTACTGCCTGATGGAGCCACAGCTTTATGAAGGGTTACCAGGTATGGCGAGTTCAGCCCCAGCCTTGTTTTTATTTTTATTTTTCCATACTGTCGTGGTATGTAAAACACGAGATATCAGACAGACAAGCTTCTGTTCTGTTTGTGTTATCCAATACATCTGCGTTTCTTATTCCTCATCGCTACATTATGCAGCCTCCTCCATGATGTTTGGGATAACGACACAGATAGATAGATAGATAGATATTTGGATTAATAAAGTATCTATCTATCTATCTATCTATCTATCTATATCTGCATGTAACAATTCAGACATTGTGATTAAAGTGTATATTGCGTACCATTCCATGTAGGAATGACAACACTTTATCTACACGGTCCTCCCATTTCAGGCCATCATAATGTCTGGGACACATCAATGGCAGGTCTGTTAAAGCCACCATATTTAGGACTTTGTTGCATATGATTGTGTTTTTTTGCATAAGACTCTTTCTTCTGCACCTTAAAGCATTAAAAAAGCTCTGATACAGTAAAATAAAGCAGAAATGAGGTTTATGTTACATGCATGTTGTAAGCAGGCATCTGTGTGATGGGAAAAGCATCATTGGGCCCTCATGGTGGGTCGGCACATGTACTTGTGAGCCACGTCCACATCACAAATCAGGCCCAACCACTTGTCGTTGGACTGAGTGTTTAAATTCGACTCTTATCTGTTCACGGGCAGCTGCATTCCCTGTGTGGGGATTCTGCGCTTTCCATCAACCAACCCCTGGATTATCACTGAGCTCAAATAACATCAGAGGTCTCGTCTCTGTGAAAGCGTTTCCTTTCAAAACTTACCAGATGTTGGCTTGCATTAGTATGCGCCGCCTGTCAGAAATGAAAAGCTTATCTCCGAATTCTGTCCCAGCTTCTGCATCGCGTTGAGTCATAGATTTAAAGTCAGGTTGTTCGCTAATTAGTTCACTTTTGTATCTTGGCGTCCATCCTTAAAAAAGCCAAATGCGTGAAGTAGTGTTGTGTGGCTAAGGAATAGATGAACTGGAGGAGGCGCAAGTGTTTAACGATACAACAGCCAACCAATAATGGCACCCACTCCAAGTCACTCATGTTTGAAACCCCGAAAAGCAAATGGGAAGGGGGATTGAGATTTTATAACGCTGGAGCAACAGCAGGGCCGGTTCTGCCATTTAGGTGAACTAGGCAGCAACAAAATTTAGGGGGCTGTATTTTGCTCAACAGTGCAGTTTGGGGGCACCGTGTACAGTTTTGCCCAGAGCAGATTAAAAGCTCTTGCTGGCCCTGATTAGGCACAGCTGCTTTTTTAAGTGGCAATGGGAAACCAAGTCCCCCTCAGCCCCCTATAGTGGAGATGGAGGGGTCAGAGTCGGAGTGGACACAGTCCGGGGGGCCATCTGTGGAAGTTACACGACACTAGAGCAGATGGAACCTGATGCCCACCTGCCTGTACGCTGTCTTGAAAGTAGTTTCTCCACAGGTATACAGTGATCCCCCACTATATCGTGGTTCAGCTGTCGCGCCCCGGCTATATCGCGGATTTTTCTGTGGAACATATCTCATTTTCTATCGCGGAAATCTGCGGTTTTATAGTGACCATTTTTTATGAGTTTTTGACAACTTTTTATGTTGAAATAAGCATTTTTCGATGCTAAACTATTATAATAACAATGTATTACTGTAATTACAACATATATATATATATATATATATATATATATATATACGTGTACTGTATATAAATAAAAATGGAGTAAAAATTCAACAAGTACATCCTACCTGTAGTGTACTTTGCAGCCAATTCATAACAAAGCATACGATTATCAGCAGTCACTACGTGTGCTAGACAAAAGTTTGTTAGAACAATATTATAATTTATAATAACTGACGTATACGTAACATTTAAGCTTTACACTAGTAAATCATAAAACATACTACTATGTACAGGAATACGTAGACATTGTTGCAATTCATAACTAAATGTACATACGCTTTTCATTTGTCACTACCCGTGCTAGACAAGAGTTCATTAGAGAGAGAGATGTGTAATTATATATATATATATACATTGTGAAAGGCGCTATATAGTGCCCGCCCTGGCACAGACTATGCAGAGACACGTGTAACAACAACACCGGCTTTTATTTTCTCTTCAACACAGTCCCAAAAGCACTTAAATAGGAAAACCAATACAGCAATTCTTCCTCTGGCACCACCACTCCTCCCATGCAACCTCGTCCTCTTCCTCCCGATTCTGGCTCCTTGAGTGGTGGTGGTGGCTGGCCCTTTTTATAGCCTACCCACCTCTGCCTAATTGCACTTCCGGGCGGGGCTATAGAGATGTCCATGTGGGCTCCAGGATCCATGCAGCACCCCCTGGCGGCCAACCCAGATCCCCACAGGGTTGTGGAGAACTCCATCTCCCATGAAACCCTGCGGGAAACTGAGGCACCATCGCCAGCCAGGGAGGCTGCCACCTAGCGTCCTGGGGGAGGTAGTGAGATGTCCATGACTGCTCCCCCGGAATATATGTAGAAGGGGCATCCCGTCCAGGCATGGGATCCGGCCGCCCGCCCGCTATAATATGTAGAAGGGGCATCCCGGCCGGGCATGGGACCCGGCCGCCCGCCACAACATATACATTACATATTATTATTATTATGTTACTTATATCCTTAGCCCGACATCCACGTATCATATGTGTTTACAAAGTGTGTTTTAATAAGTTTACATGTGTTTAAAGCGTGTGGTGGGGTATTTTAAGGCTTAAATTATAAAAAAAAGTTTATTTATATGGTCTTTCTATATCGTGGATTTTCGCCTATCGCTGATGGGTCTGGAACATAACTTCCGTGATAGGTGGGGGATCACTGTATATAAAAGTAAGAGTTAAAACGTCAGATTGTTTGCATTAAGCAAGTGGGTTTCAGAGTTCTGAAACTGTAAACCTTTTGAGCATGAGAAGTTATATCTCTCTATTATAAAAAAAAAAATCTTGGAAGGAGACGTGGTATGATTGTCTCAAAGGCACTCTCACATCCCGCGAGACGACAAGAGCTTATGCAAAGAGATTTGGAAAAGTTCTGCTTGGTTATGTCAGATACAGTACATTTCTTGTAAAGAGAAAGAAGCGGTATTCACTCACGGGCAGTTATACATTGCGTTGTCACGATGTACTTCCAAAAACGGAATCAAAATTCAATGTGATATTGATGAAAAGGTAAAAGCGAAAAGAGACCAAATATATGGACATAGGTGGTATGACAGAAGGGCGATCTGCATCTTGCACGGCGGCAGCAGCAAGCCAGCAGCTGATCGAGCAAAGATGTTTCCCATTTAAGAGGAGGTGTCGGAGGAACAACAGCGTCTCGTTGGGTTGCGTTCAGCCCCCCTCTTCACAACTCGAGCGGCAGAGGCGCAAAGTGTTTGGGGCATAACACAGGCTGTTGGGCGAGCGAAGCGAGCAGGGGCCGAAGCCCCCTAGTTATTTAAGAAAATGAAGTGTCCCCATATATCATAAAAGGTGACAAGCTCATTTCTTCAGTGTGTCAGGACCAGATGGGAACTGTTATGGGGGTCCTTTCACAACAAACAATGAGGTCTGGGTAACCACAGTGGTCTTCATCGGTGGGGCTGTTCCATGACAGATCACCACCAGGGTTTTAGAAATGTAACCACTACATCTCAGACTTTGATAACAATTGCTGCACAGAATTATCTCACGTGTCAAAGTCACTGCTGTGAATTAACATTCTCTGTGCCTTATAGTTTTCCAGTTATGCAGGGTGGGGGGGTTTAGGGGTCCTAAAGCTTAAGCTTCATTAGTTTCTTAGTAGATCCACCCCTTGCCCTTCACCAGCACCACATTTACAAACACCCTCTCCTGAATTCTGTGGCACAGTGGCTGTTTATGAAAATTTTGGGAAAAGTCAACCTGTGGGTAAATAAAAGACAGAGCTGCGTCGGTGGTCTCGTATGCTGGGCACGAGCAGTACATGACATCTTACATTGGAGTATTTTGTGAGCAAAAAGATAAAAATTGCTGACCTCCTCACTTAGTAAAGCATACCTCTGCTGATAATTGTGCTTTGAAGGTGTTCTGCCACTCTAAGTGGGCACAGAAGGGTGGCAGATATCAAAAGTTTAAATGTTTATGGATTGCAGTGTGAGTCAGCAGGTTGGAGTGTCTCAAAAAGTACCCACCTTATGTGACACAAGGCTCACTCCATATCGCATCTCTAACAATTACAGCTTATTCACTGTGCCCGTTGCTGTTTGTTCAGTGTGGGGGTCCATTATTCATCTCTTTCTCTTTTCTTGCTCTTGTAGGTGGCAGCCTTGGCGAGGCAGATCTTTGATTTTCTGGGATATCAATGGGCACCTATTCTGGCCAATTTCATCCACATCATGGCGGTCATCCTGGGCATCTTTGGCACCATACAGTACCGATCCAGATACCTCATCATGGTAGGAACTTTTCATTGATGGTTTGTTTTTTTTGTTTTTATTGTTTGCATTAGGTGTGAATAAGACATCAAAAAACATGATAAGTCTGATGAGCTTTTTCATTCTTTGTCCTGAACGATAAAGGAGAATATTAGAGGAGTGGATAAAATGTGACACCTTGGTAGTAGTGAGGCTGCCCACATACACCCAGAGAGTGCCATTTTAGTGTGTATGTATGATGCTGGATGTGCGAGTGCAGCTGCCCATGTAGTGTTTTTTGTCCACGTCGTTCTAATGCTGCTGTCCATGTGTACGTCATGCAGTGCACCTTGTGTCACCTGTGTGTGACGCTCCTGATGCAGTATTCATGCCCTTGTCTTCGAGGTCTTTGAGTGGAATGACGTACTGCAAACATGGATGGCACTGCCCGTGTCAAATGCAGCTTCTTAACTGATGCAGAATCTCACGTGCTGTCCACCCTGTTGCTGTGTTCAGAAGTCCATTTTATGTGCTTGTAGAGATAACCCGTTTGTGTGCCAGCTTTGTGGGTGTCATGGGTGCTACATGTAAGTGCGGTCCAGCCTAAGTGTGTGTGATGCTGCTCGTGTCGATGTGTTTGCATGTGTGTGTGTGTGTCGTGCCAATACATGGGCTTGCTGCCTCTGGGTTTGTGTCAGATGCTGTTCGTTGGCATGTTACACCTCCTTGTGATTTATAAAAAGTGTTTCCCCCCATGGAACGTTTATAGCTTATTGTTATACAACTTTGAGTCACAGGGGATTTTAATTTGGCTTTTTTGACATTGACCAGTGGGAAAAAAAACTCTTTAATGTCAACGTGAAATCAGATCTTTGCAAATTGGTCCAAGTTAATTACAAATATAAAGCACAAAATAACTGACCGCATAGGTACCCCACTAGTTAGTAGATGCGTCTTTGGCAGCCATGACAGCCTTGAGTCTGTGTGCTCAGGTCTCTGTCAGCTGTACACCTCTCCACACTGCCATCTCCCTCCATTCTTCTTTGTAGAACGTCTCAGGTTCTGTCTTGTCGCACGAGGATTGTGGGTGAACAGCCGTTATCAAGCCTAAGTCACAAATTCTCAACTGGACTGAGATCTCGACTCTGACTCGACCGATCCAGGACATTCACATTGTTGTTTTGAAGCCATTCCTGTGTACCTTTGGCTTTATGCTTGGGGTCGTCTCCTTGCCGGAAAACAAATGTTCTGCCAAGGTGCTGGTTTTCCTCCAGGATTTACCTGCATTTTGTTCCATTTTCTCGCACACCCTCCAGAAGCTTCTGCAGAGGTGCATGCCCACAGCCTGATGCTGTCACCACCACCACTCTCAATGGTGCAGAAGGTGTGTTTTTGATAACATGCAGTGTTCAGACATGGTGTTTACTCAGCCGACACAGTGGTTTCACACATAAATCAACATGAAACGTCTGCTGCTGGTGCTCCATGGCCGGCAGGAATGAGTGGTGGTCCTGCTGCCTGGCTGTCCTCGCGTGGTAGGTGGGCAGCAGTGGCAGTTGCAGTGTGACGCAGTCCGGTTTGTACCTCTTGTCATCGTAAGTGGCAGTCCTCCCAGGTGAATGTTGCTTTAGGTGCATCAGCTACACGAACGCGTTTAGCACCACGATCAGCCGATGCTGGTACCTCACTTTTGTTTTCGATCTCCATCTCCAGATCACTTGTATTAAAATCAGTGTCTGACGAGTCAGAGTTCGATTCAGCGATAATGTGCAAAAAGTCGTCTGCGCAGTATTTTACTTTGCGCATTCCCTTTGGTCTCTCGCCAGATGTCGATGCCATTTTAGAGGTTGTTTGCTCTTTGCTACTAGCACGTGTAGGGAATCGAGGTCAAATCAATGAGGCTAACTTTCCTTCTAGCAAAGGGAGTCGCACTAAAATGTAACGGTGATTTTTGTCTCAGTTTACAGCTGATTACTCTCCTCTACCCCTGAATTTGAACAAATGTTGACCTTGGCCCTGAAAGAGTTAAGGTGATCTCTAGCCGAGATGCTTTTGTCTTCATCTTTGCTACTCTCCCATCAAGCTGCGACTGGTGAAACATCTGGGCACAGTTGTTGTCTGCTCAGTCTGCCCGCTGTAGCTTGTAACTCCTTCAAAGTTCTCAGAGGTCTCCTGGTGGCCATTTATCTCCTTATTGTGCAGTCACTCAGTTTTTATGGATGGCCTGCTCTACACAGATTTACAGCTGTGCCACGATCTTCCCAATCCTTCATGATGGATTTCACTGGGCTCAATGGGATTTGCGGTGACTTGGATATTTTCTTGTCTCCATCCTCTGACACGTGCTTTTCAATGAGCTTTTCAGAGAGTTGCTTGGAGTGGTCTTCATTATGTAGGTTAGGCCTTCATACTGACTCACCACAAAGAGCATGTAGACAACAATCAATGGAAAGTCCAGATGGGGGACTTCCATTGAACTAATTCTGTGACTCCTAAAACCAATTGGCTGCCCCAGTGATGATTTAGGGGTGCCATATTAAAGGGGGTGAGTACTGTATTCACCCAATCAATAGTAGTGTGTTTGATATTTGGAATTAATTTAGACCATTTTGCAGAGATCTATTTTCACTTTGACATTAATGGGTCATTTTCTGTTTATAAGTCAAAAAAATCAAATTAATTCCACTAAGATTCAATGTTGTATAATAATAAAAAATTCAGACGTGAGTGTGAGTAGGCTTTGCGGCCTAGGAACCAAGTTACCCGAACTATTCTATAACATGTCAGTAATGCTGATCTTTCTGATCATAAAATAGGTCATTACAATAGCAATTGATAAGAAGAATTCTTTATTAATTACAGTATTTGAGGGTTCCTCTAGGGTGCCTCTGTCTCTTGGCTCAAAAACTAATCAGCACATCGTCATCTCATAACAGGCTTAAGTTTCGAGTTGGGTATTTTTCCATCCAGTCATTTTAGCTCTAGAAACAGACACACACACAGATGGACAGACATCCATCATCGACATATCAATGTTTTCGGTATCAGGGGACTCTAAAACGTCGAGATCCGTTGAAAACCGGAGATCGAAATTTTAAGCAAATCTAAAGCTTTCACTCCTCCCTCATAGATGATAGGTTAGGGTGGCAGAGGGCACAAAGCAAAAATGTGAAACTTTCCAAGGGTTGAGCACTTTTTATAGAAGCTGTGCGACCTGTGAGTGTGTGTGCGCGTGTGTGTGTGGTGCTCATTCAGGGTGGGCTTGGTGCCCGTGTGTGTGTTCTTTAACACTTCTGCTCGTGGGATACTATTTATGTGTGCAGTGCGGCCTGTCACTGCGTGTTTGTATGAGACCCCTGTGTGCTTTAGCCTGTGTGTATGGCATTGCCCGTCGATGCAGGTGCCAGAGGACTTTGCTCTCCTTTCCCTTGTAATAGTTGCTCAATTCCCGGCTCCTGTCTCGTCCTCCTCAGCTTTGCACTCGTCGCAGGTTATTTAGGCAGGGCGGCTGGCACTTCTCAGCTGGATTCTTGAGTTTCAAGAAGGCTGGGAAGACATTTTACTCCCTTTGGTGCTTATGATAGGCTGCAAATTGTGCTGTAATTGCGGACTGGGACTTGCACTTCGTTTTAATTATATAAATACGTGTTTAAGCAAATAATTTTCACGTTATGATTATAGAACCTGGTAGTTCATTAGCAGTAATTAAACTCCACTTAAACTGTCAAAATCCCCAAGTCAGCAGTGTTCACGCACAAACAGTCAGTGGACAGAAAACCTATAAAAGAAGAGAAACGAGGAGATCGCAAGCAAAGATCTATATCTTTTATTTAACGTTGCCTTTTAAATCAGAGGAGTTTGTTTGATGGCCACCTTAGCAGTGGAAGAGCGAGTGCACAAACATCAGGAAAGGCATGAAGTGTTTGCTGCTGTACAAGGTTACTTTAATTTTATTAGGACCCCTCTTCGTGGACATTACCGTTCTTAATGATGGCAGATGAAGCTTAAAATCATCCATAAGTGTATAATTACACGCCTAGGTGATCTGACATTCTGCTGCTTCTCCATGGAGCAGCACAGTGGCTCACACATTCAGCGGTCTGGATTCAAACCCCCAAGTCTGTGTGGGGTCTGCACGTTCTCCCCAAGTCAGTGTGAGTTCTGCAAGTTCTCCCCGGATTTGTGTGGAGTCTGCGCATTCTTCCTGGGTCTGTGTGGGGTCTGCACGTACTCCCTGGGTCTGTAGGGGTTTTGCAAATTCTTTCCAGGCCTGTGTGGGGGCTGCACATTCTCTCCAAGTCTGTGGGGGTCTGCATGTTCTCTCCAAGTCTGTGTGGGGTCTGCACGTTCTCCTTGAGTATATGTGGGGTCTGCACATTCTCCCCAGGTCTGTGTGAGTTCTGCAAGTTCTCCTCAGGTTTGTGAGGGGTCTGCACACTTTCCCTGGGTCTCTGTGGGGTCTGCACATTCTTCTTGAGTATGTGTGGGGTCTGCACATTCTCTCCAAGTCTGTGTGGGGTCTGCACGTTCTCCCCGGGTCTGTTTGGGTTCTGCACATTCTCTCTGGATCTCCATGTTTCCTCCTACTTCACAGAGACATGAGAAGTAAGTGACGTTAAGCTGGACAGCAGTGGCTTTTTGCCATATGGAAGAGTGAAGGCCAATCGAGGCTTTGCTCCTGCTTAATGCCCCCCAAACCTAATTAGCCAAAACAGCCTGATGGGTTGAAATCGAAGAAAGAAAAAAGAGAAAGACTGTCTTGATGATTTGTTGACAGCTGCAAAGGTACGAAATTCCCTTGACATGCAGTCACAGCTTAACCAGTTGTATTAATCTTTATTAATCTGTAATTGCATTAATCATAAAATATTACAATTTAACTGTATGCGCCATCCATCTGCCAGTTTAAATCTCCCATTTGGAAAACATTTTATCGTCCGTTAGTTTGTAATTAAATGGAAGGCAATCCTCAGATACGCATAATGAATTTATTTTAATGGATATTTAATTGATTTTAATGAAATATGACCCCCTGCGATGTTCGTAGCTTTAAGGTGACAGTTCCACTTGTATCTATGCTTGCCTTTATCTAACGCACCATGTCTTCCTTCAGCTTTTAAGAATAATGTATCAAGCCAATTATCTTTATTCAGCTTTTTGACAATCGCCGATGTTGAGTTTCCGCTTTGAATTCAGCCGACCCCAGGGTCATCCCATTGAGCACAAATGGGATTGTGTGGGTGCAGAACACATAATGACGGCTATTGGCTTGAAGGAATAGTCAGCATAAAGCCACCATTGTAGTCTGTGTACCTAAAGATGCCCTGTGGAACCAGTTTGAGGACTTGGAGTGAGTTGGCTGGACAGTACAGGACTACAGAATTGGGACCACCATATGCCCCGTTTGGCGATCAGCCCCTTGATTTCATGTTTGCAGATCCCCCACCAGACTCTAAATGCTTCATCATTCTACATAACTCGACATGATGTGGTAAATTATACAGCTAAGAATCTCAGGGGGTGACTGACTACATGATTCACTTGTGTCTTTTCTTCGTCATTCATCAATATCTTGTGTTTCCGAAGTACCTTAAGGTCACACAGCCTATCAACTCACAGATTCAGCCGTCTAGATTCAAATCTCAGTCTGTGTGGAGTCTGCATGGAGAATAAAAGGAAGACCACTACGTGAAGGTAAAGGCGAAACGTCAAACTGACATCAGTGCCCGACAAGCCTCTCCTCCATTTGAACAGTCCCAAACCCTCGCTTTCCTTGCAGGACTGTGGTCGGCAAATCTGACATAGTCCATGAAATTCGGATGTAAGCGTCTGTAGGTTTTGTGCCCTGGGAAGCAAGTTACCTCAACTATTCTATAATATGTCAGTAATTATTTACCACTCTGATGCTGATCTTTCTGATCATAAAATAGATCATTACAATAGCAGTTGCCGAGAAGAGTTCATAAATAATTGCAGAATTACAGTATTTGAGGGTTCCTCTAGGGTGCCTCTGTCACTTGACTCAAAAACTAATCAGTACATCGTCATCTCTAACAGGCTTAAGTTTCTTTGAAGGCTTTCGACAAAATTTTGGAATGTGTCTTTGAGAAGTTGTGCCTGTGAAGCCAAAAGAACATTTGTGAGGCCAGATAGTGATTTTAGACAAGAGGATCAGCCTCACAGTTAGCATTTGAGTTTATACCAAAGATGTTCTAAAGGGTTTGTGTTCAGAGCTCTGTTCAGGCCACTTGAGCTCCTCCATGTCACTATGGACCTGGCTTTGTGCACAGAGGTACAGTCATGCTGGAACAGAAAATGACCTTCTCCAAACTGTTGTCACAAAGTTGGAAGTGTGCAATTGTCTAAAATGGTTGCTGAAGCATTAACAGTACCCTTCACTGGAACTGAGGGTCCTGGCCTGAAAAGCAGCTCCAGACCATTATCGCAGACTTCACAGTAGGCACAATGTAGTCTGGAAGGTAGCATTTTCCTGGCATCCACCAAACCCAGATTCGCCCATCAGACTGAAAGAGAGTGTAGCGTGATTTCTCACTCCAGAGAACACATGTCCACTACTCCAGAGTGCAATGGCGGTGGGCTTTACACCACTCCAGCGGATGCCTGGCATTGCACATAGTGATCTTAGGCTTGGGTGCAGCTGCTTGGCCTTGAAATCCCATTTCATGAAGCTACTGATGCTTTAGACGTTAGGTGATTTGTTTTACATGCTATGAGCTTCAATGCTCGACAGCCCCTCTTTGTGAGATTGCATGATCTACTCCTTTGTGGCTGAGCTGTTGTTGCTCCTAGGTACTTCCAGAGTTGACCAGGGCAGATCTAGCAGAGCAGAAATTTCACGTACCGACTTGTGGCAAATGTGGCATCTTAAGAAAGCGCCACGTTTAAAGTCATTCTGCTCTTCACTATGACGTGTTTTACTGCCAGTGTCTGTCAGTGGAGACTGAATGGCTATGCGCTGCGTAAAATGAATACACGACAAAGTGAAAGGTTTGGGGATCCACCCTGTATACTTGAAAAAATGTTGGTTAGGTTGGTCTTCACAGACATGAGCACGAAACAGAACTGAGGGAAAAAGAAAATGGCTGCCACATATAGTTGGTAGACAGGAAGTGATGTAATGGGAACCAGAAATGACATCAGAAGGAGGTGGGACGCCTTCAGGAACAGAAGAGAAAGCGATGATGTTGGCTGTCTTTTGAGGGCTGGAAGTGGCTTTAGGTTGAGGGTTCGTTACTTGGTCTGCAGGGAAAGAGGAGAAAGAGTTAGAGGGCAGCGCCATCCCTTGGTCTGGCAAGAACATACACCTATTTAAGCCCATAAACTGTCCCCCAAGTGCACGTGTGTAACAGCTGATATTATGCACCGATTAACAGCAAAGACCTGAACTGAAGAATTTGGAGGGGTGTCCACATTCTTTTGGCTTACAAGTGGGGTTGAGGCCTTCATACTGACAGCAGAGGACTTTGAGCTTCTGGATGTTAAGCGTCAGTCCTCCTCAGCTGTCCTTAGCAATGCCTTGGTGGTGTTAATCATCATGTCAGTGTGGCATATTGAAGAACTTCTCCACCTGTTTCACCATCAGTTAGGCCTTCAGGGGACGAGGAATAAAGAACACAGGTGTTTTAAACCTCACGAACAGAAGAGAAGCTCGTCTGTCTGATATCTCATGTTTTATGCACCATGACAGAATGGAAAAAGAAAAAGGCAAAGAGATTACGGTTGAACTCGCTGTACTTGTCAGCCCTTCCTACAGCACTGGCTCCCACTATTGGCCATCAGACAAAGGGGCCAGCAGGACTGTTCCGGAAAGTCACATGTCACTCAGCCGCTAAATGTGACATAACCAGTGATATTCAGTTGGCTTTGGACTTCAGTTAGCTTTTGCGCACACATCCGAAAATAAGTATTAAATATTTTTGTAATAGGGGGTCATATTCAAAAATAATTGTGATAATAGCCTGTTATTACGTGTATTAGTAGAGTCCATTAGATACCTGCTTTTTAATAGCATTTTACACTATCATGGAGTTAAAAGTAGGGAGGCACTGTGGTGTACTTCCAAGCTCAACAGCCATCTTTAAATCCCACATGACGCTGTAAGCTGGCCTAGTGTGAATCTGTGCATGAGGGCATCCTGTCCACGGTTGGTTCCTGCCCTTCCTCTAGTGCTGCTGAGGTGGGCTTTGTCTCCGCACTAACGTAAAGTGGAGAAAAAGGGATTGACAAAATGTGTGAGTACAAAAAGATGGTGTACCTCAAGGGGTTTTTTTTTTTCTATACTACCTCAATATTACTGAATTAAATATCATATTTTTTATTTATTTTCTTTGCAGTATAGTTGCCTTTAATCCATCAGACCCTGATCTTCTAAGAACCAGTTAGGTATGTTATATATAAACGTCTACACGTGGAAGTGTGTGTGTCTGTCCGGCCTGGAAGTGAGAGGTGGAGTCGGGATAAGGGCTCCACTTCTGAGGAAACAGAAACTCGCTTAGCCGCTAATACAGAAGCGAGGCCAGCACGTCAGCACAACAGTATCCCTTTTACTTTTCCTCCCACCGCTAATGCACAAGTGATGTGAGCACGTCGGCAGAACGAATCCTCCTAGGAGAGAGACGCCCAGAGTCGTTCCTTTCAATCACCTGACATCTCTACATTTCAATTTTTTTTCTGACAATTTCAACAGTTTCTAGGACCCTTTACAGCATGGGCTTACACAGCTAGTCTAATTTTAATAATCAAGCACTACTTCTTTATTCTTTCAAATTTAGTAGATACTATAATTTCTTGCTGCTTATTTCTATATTATGTTGTATATCAGTAATGCCCTGAAGAAGAGGTGTCATACTTTGAGACAATTTTGGTCCTGAGTCCTCATGTTTAGAAAACTTCCATATTCCAGATCGCCATTCCAGACAAACCTAACAAAGCTGTAATCAGTCCTACAAGTTCTGTGTCGATATTCCTGCTTTAAATTTGAGCCTTGAACAGAAATACAACTCGAGTGGGAGCTGTTAGTATGTTGTGTGTATTTATCTCTTTTTGCTACCTCCTGTTTCTCTCATATTTTATTGCATATATGTGTGTGTGTTACTGGGTCCCTTTACTTCCATACATAAGTGTGTACAGTATGTCTCCTTTTATATAGTAAATGTTTTGTCAAAGCTAAATCACATTGCCAACTCAGGATGGGAAGAATACCTTGATTGACACGTTCTTGGGGTTCATTCTGTACATGGAAAGAGATGACTGACTTGCAGATGGTGGTTACACTTCCTAAATACACGTTGCCAATTACAGAAGTGTGTAATTAGTTTCATTTCTCATGTTCTTGCTAGTTACTGATAAACAGGATCCTTGGAGTCAGGATTCTGCTACACTTGGTTGTACTGCTTCTCTTATCAATGCTTGTCCTTGTGCTAAAGTAGCAGCAGGACTGGGTCGCAGAACAAGAGGCTTTAATTAAAATGCTGTCTAAGAGGGCCAAAGGCAAACAGTTAACAAGGACAGAAGTCATTCAATATATAAACATATAATTCTATATATAATCCATTCATTATCCAACCCGCCATGTCCTAACTACAGGGTCACGGGGGTCTGCTGGAGCTAATCCCAGCCAACACAGGGTGCAAGGCAGGAAACTAACCCCAGGCAGGGCACCAGTCCACAGCAGGGCACACACACACACACCCAGACACCAAGCACACGCTAGGGACAATTTAGGATCGCCAATCCACCTAACCTGCATGTCTTTGGACTGTGGGAGGAAACCGGAACACCCGGAGGAAACCCACGCAGACATGGGGAGAACGTGCAGACTCCACTCAGGGAGGACCCTGGAAGCAAACCCGGGTCTCCTAACTGCGAGGCAGCAGTGTTACCCACTGCGCCACTGTGCCACCCTCAATATATAATCAATTAGTGAAAATCATATTTATCAGTAAAAATCAACTCTTACGGGACAGTGTGTAACCTTTATACCCTTGTTTAATTTAAACGTATTTATTTTTCCTGGGTCATTATTTTTGTAACCTTACTTAAATGGTGCTCATTGATTCTATGTAGAGACAGTATGTAGTTAACCTTTGTATTCCTAATTTTTATTTTGGCTCCAATTATTTTTTCATTTTTTGCAGGCTGACTCCCCTGTTACATTCCAGTCCTGTTTAGGTAGGACTCAGCCCCATATGCCAAGCCCCATATGCCAAGCCCCATATGCCAGGCCATGCTTATACGTCTAAAAACCTAACACCCTTTCACAGGCTCGTAGATTCATCGTGTGCCGTCCACTTCTGGTTAACTTTGTTCTCAGCCTGTTAATGGCCTTTCATCTCGGCTCACTTGTATTCCCACAGTCAGTTCTTCAGATTGCATCTATGCTAGTTCTAACCGATAGTAAGTACAGCATTTACCTTTTATAGTATTGTTTTTTTTTCTGAGTATATGTCCACCTTATAAAAGTACACAGGTCTGTGTGTTTGTATGGTTGCTATCTCTCTGTCATACCAACAGATGGCAGAACATAAACATTTGTCTTTGCAAAAGATTTCTAATACATCACAAACTTGTATTACTTCTGTAGTAATAAAATGCATTATGGTTGTCATTCCAACAGATGGCACATCACAAACTTTAACAGTTTTTGCAAATCCCATAAGAATGGCATATGACTGAGACATGCGCATTGCGTTTTTCATTCCAACAGATGGTGCATCATAAACCTCTGTAGTACTAAAATGCATCATTACCAAAAACCGTTTGTGTGTGTGTGTCATCTATTGGAATGGCAAATGCAATGCATTACAAACTACGTTTCAATAGATGCTTGACTGCAAATGTTAATGCTGAGGTCTACATTGATTATTTAAGATTCAACCTTAGACAGGTAGCACAGCTCGTTTTTATCATAATACTAGCAGACCTCGTGCGCTTTGCTGCAGTCACTGTAGCTGGAATAATTATGTATCTACATGCGACTTATAGAGCGTCTTTATGTACAACATTTTTGGTTTGTCCTCCTGGAGCCAAAATATATAAATTTTCTCTATGACTAATTCGTGAACATGCTACATAAAAAATAGAAACGGGAAAAACGACAACACCGCCGGGAACAACAGTAAATGAGATAAAGTAAAAGTCTACCAAACACTAAATGAGTTAAAGTAACAAAGGGCAACACCACCGGGAACAACAGTAAAAAATAACAGTAAATGGGATCAAGTAAAAGTCTACTAAACACTAAAGTACAAAAACGAAGTAGAAAGTAACAGTAAACCACAACACCGCCGGGAACACCGGCACACCGCGTCTACTAAACACTAAGAAACACTAAGTAGAAACACTAAAGGAAAAAATACTATTCAGTAAGTACTGCGTCTAGTAAACAGTAAATCAGTAAAGGAGAGAGAACTAAACACTAAGGAAAAAGAACGACAAGACCGCGTCAGCTGCGGAGCTCAGCTCGGAGCGAAATGAGGTGAATGGGAGGGGAGATGATCACGTGACTCCCCCACCCGCCTTAACTCTCAATCCCTCCACAAACACAGTCTCTCGGATCCCAACTCTCCTTTATATGTATAGATTATTACAACATCTTCTTAAAACAAAGGAAACATTTTTTATTCCAAGACCTTTCTGTTGAACAATACAAGTTATTTTTTGAAATTTCCTGTCATTCTGTAAATTGATGGGCTTAAATCACGGTGTTCAGTGACAGGTTTGCAGATGTGCCAAAATACAAGTTAGAATTAAGATCCATGGAGGAGCAGCGTGCACTCTTAAGGCACTCTCTGGGCACTTACCTTGGGATCTCCCAGTCATGCCTTGATGTGTTTCTAACGCTCTAAAGCAGGGGTGGGCAAACTCAGTTCTGGAGGGCCGCAGTGGCTGCAGGTTTTTGTTCCAACCCATTTGCATAATTAGAAAACAATCCTTGCCAATAATTTAATTTCATTGCTTGTTTTAGTGCTTTAACTCTGCCATGTCAGGTCATTCTCATATCCTAGATTTTTTTTCCCTTTCTGAGGATATCATCCAGATGATTTGAAGTCTAAAACGGGGGAGTAATTCTCAGTCCTTCACTTTTCTCTCTTCACTTTCCTTCCAAGTATTTAATTAAACCCAATAGTGCATGATAAATCCACACAGGTGTAAGTGGAAACAAGCTAAATGGAGAAATGCTGTTTCTTTTATCATTTGCATTATTGCTAATAAGGGGCAATTAAAAACTGAGAATATAGCTGTTTAAAACTAAAATAAGCAATAAGCGTTCAAAATCTTAACAAGCAAGACAACTAAAATAAAGCAGAAGTGTTACTTAAGCAATAAGTGCTTCTTATTAAGTACCTGGGTTGGAACCAAAACCCACAGCCCCTGCGGCCCTCCAGGAACGACTTTGCCCACCCCTGCTCTAAAGGATCATTATGGGTGCCATAGCAATTGCGGATGATGAGAGTGTGTGTGTGCCTGTATGCTTAACGCAGGGAGTTGGCTTCTCCTCATGTGTTTAATTGTCAAGCTGCTTGCCTGAATTGCTGTTTATATTGACAGTTGGCAGCCTTGTGCCAAGAGTTCCAACACCAAATGCCAAGGTACTGATGGACCTGTGTTGTTATCTCTTTCAGTATGCAGTGTGGCTCGTCATGTGGGTTGGATGGAACTCCTTCATCATCTGCTTCTACCTGGAGGTTGGTCAACTGTCACAGGTATGTTTAGTGGGCCGAGGACCCTGCTTTGACAGCATGGTGGTACAGTGCTTAGTGCTGCTGCCTCACAGCTTTAAATCCAGGCCTGGTCGTTATCTTTGTGATGTCTGCATGTTCTCCTTGTGCACAAGATGGTTTTACTCCCACATCCTAGACCTATGTACACTCACTGAGCGCAGTCTTAGGACCACTATACCAATACTGTACTGGTAGGGCCCCCTTGTACTCTCAAAACAGCCTCAGTTCTTTATGGCATGGATTCCACAAGATGATGAAATCATTCATTTGAAAGTCTGGTCCATGGTTGCGTCACGCAAATTTTGAAGGTTTGTCAGCTGCACATTCATGCCATTGGAGTCAGATCCGATGACTGGGAAGGCCAGTGAAGAACATTGAAGTCATTGTCATGTTCATGCGTAACTTTGGCCATGGTGCATTATCATGGTGGAAGTAACCATTAGAAGATGGCTAAAATGTGGCCATGAAGGGATTCACATGATCAGCAACAATACTTAAATAGACCAAGGCATTCAAGCAAAGATTGATTTGTATGAACAATCCCAAAGAAAACATTCCCCACACCATCACACCACCACCACCACCAGCCTGGACTGTTGACACAAGACAGTTTGGGTCATGGATTCATGTTGTTGGCACCAAACTCTGGCCCTACTATCTGTGTGCCTCAGTAGAAACTGAGATTCATCACACCAGGCTACTTTTTTCTAGTCTCCTAATGTCCAGGTTTGGTGAGCCTGTGCCCACTGCAGCCTTAGCAGACAGGAGTGGATCTCGACGTGGTCTTGTGCTGTTTTATCCCATCTGTCTCAGGGTGCTGCGATGTGTTGTGTCTTCTGAGATGCTTTCCTGCTCACAACAGTAGTGCAGAGAGGTTTTCTGAGTTACTGTAGCTTTTCTGTCATCTCAAACCAACAAGGCATTTCCATCCATAGAACAGATGCTCACTGGATGTTTTTTACCTTTTCGCACCATTCTGAGTGAACTTTAGAGACTGTTGTGTTGTGTGTGAAAATCCCAGGAGATGTCAGCAGTTACAGAAATACTCAAACCAGCCCATCTGGCACCAGTAACCCTACCACCGTCAACATCACTGACATCACATTTTTTCCCCACTCTAGTTTTTGATGTGGACATTAACTGAAGCTCCTGACATGTACCTGCAGGATTTTATGCATTGAGCTGCTGCCATGTGATTGGCTGATTGGATAATTGCATGGATAAGCAGGTGTTCCTAATAATTTGCCCAGTGTGTGTATATCATGTTGATTAGAGAGCCCAAATTGTGGATGTGTCTTGGATGCATGGATCTAAAATTGTGATCTTGGTAAGCAAACTGAAAACCGTACAGTAAAAAAAAATTCAAAACGGGCCAAAAGATCTCAGTAAGATGTGTTTAACAGTCTTCTGGCTGTGTATGGTAGTGACAGATGGGTTATTGAGAATGGCACAGTGGTTACCTCTGCTGCCTCACACCTTCAGCCTCCTCGTTTAAAATGGCGTGCCATGTGGAGTCTATCCATTCTCCATCCAGAGTTATCCGTTCATATGCTGCTGAGACCCGGTGACCCTAAAATGGATTTAATGGGTTTTCGAAATGAATGGTTAGCTGGGCCGTTCTCCACATGAATTGCCCCAAATACATTTTGTAAATTGAATTCTTGGCTTTGTTTTTAGTTTTAGAGTTGCCAATTAACCTAACATGTGCAACAGAAATCAGAGTGTCTGGAATAAAACCCTGTTTTGTATTTGTCGACTCTTTGTGCACATCCCTCTCTTTCGCTTAGTGCTTTAATTAATACAATTCTTACTTTTGCATGCCGGTGCTGCTGCCTCTTGGATTCAGCATCCTGGGTTTAAGTCCCGCGCCTGTTTGTTGTCTCTGTTGGCTTTGCGTGTTCTCCCTGTGTATGTGTTGGTTTTCTTAGGGATGCTCTAGTTTTGCTCTTATATCCCCAAAGAAATGCGGGTTTGGGTCATTTGTGACTCCAAAATGGCCAACAGTGTGAGTGTCGACGTGCATTGGACTGGTGTTGTTGCAGATTCTGTGTGGAAGATTTTCCTACTTTTCGAAATCTTTTTTGTGTACAGTCAGGTGTTTTTGTATTTGACAATTCTAAATATTTGATTATTTTTGCTATTAATTATTGTTATGACATTTATAAAGTTAAGTCTTATTTGTTTCGGGATTTTCAATGACACCATTTCTTGCTTCCATTACCACAGTTGTGTTGTGCCATTGCTGGGGGTCGTGGCTTTTGGCAGTCGCGTTTTTGAGTGACATTGTCGACAATGTATAAGCAGGTGCCGCGTATCGCTCATCGTCCAGGTTTTCATTTTCTTTTCTTAATGTTTGCTCTGTTTCAGGTTGTTAATTTAAAGCATAAGTTCAATATTTTCAAATTATGGCATCACAGTCATGGTGTGTATTAGTTTGCCATATGAAGTTGTATTCTGAGGTGAAGCTTATTTCATAAATTTACATCTTAAATAAAGATTATATCTTGCCTGAAGAAGGGGCCTGAGTTGCATCGAAAGCCTGCATATTGTAATCTTTTTAGTAATCCAATAAAAGGGGTCATTTTGCTTGACTTCTCGCTACATTCATAATGGCTAACATGATACAACACCCTAGTACTTCATAAATTTTAACATATTATAATGGAGCTAATGAGTACCGGGCCCCACTATGAAGAAAAACCTTAAAATGTACCAAATATGTTCATTTTTCAAGCCAAAAATATTATGGAGCATCGCTCTGCGTCTTGGTAGAGTATTATATCACTTTACTTTCCCCTTTTGTATTATTAATAAGTAGCCTTTGTCAGAATGCCTCAAATCTCACAGACTTACCACTGTTTATAAGGTATTATAGTATATAACTTCTCCCCACCTTCCCTTCTACATTTATAACCTCAGGCAATTAGGTGTAGTAAAAGACAAGCAGGAGTTAAGTTACACTTTAAATAATGTATTATTGATAATATTCATAAATAATAATAAGCAAAGTACAAGTGAGTATTGGCAACCATACAACCTGATAAATGTCGTTGTGTAGTTTCAGGCGGCACACAGACTTGTTAGTTACTTAAAATGTCACTAGTTAAGGCATAATTTTTGGTCAGCTTTCTTCAGAACAGGCCGCATGCCTGTCTCAATATGGCTGCCAAGCTGTGTTCTTCATGGCAGTGGTGTGACAGAGAGGTGCTTCTTCATGGCGATGGTGTAAGAGAATAAGGAGTGGTAAAGCAAGCAAATTTATAGATTCTCTGTCCAGACCCTACAGCCAATAGGGCATCGTGCTACTTAGTGGCTTCTGATTTAAAACTAAACAGGCAACTTTAAACCAATAGAATTCCAGTGTGACACAATGATTTCACACCTGCCCCCAATGCCGTTTGTTAAGCTGATGCTTGCCAGCCAGGTAATTTGGCTTTCCTGTGGCGGCTGATTGAGAGTGGCCTGCCAGACTGGTTTTAGGCACTTCCCTCAACCCGTGTCATAAAATTACAAAGACTCAGTCCTAAAGGGGGGGCATCAAACCATTGCTGTTCTTATCAATGACAAGGGGCTCCGCCCCCTGCTCGCTTAGCTTGTCCACCCTTGTGTTTGGTTTACTGGACATACAATTTAAAGAGATTGTTATTTTCATGGGAATTGTTAAATATGTATATTTTTCACTTTTACTTTAAAAATTAAAAGCAGGACATATAACGCTGCTCATGTTGTAAAGGGGTTGAATGCATGCTAAGGAGATGCCATCGGATCATCTGCTGTCTTTTTGCTGCTGGTGAGCTGCCTGTTCTGCTTGTCACATGTCGTTGTTTAAAGAGCTGTGAGCACATGATGCGTGTCTGCCAAAAGTAATCCAACAACTGCTAGGTTAGATGTCTGTGGACTTGTTTTAAATGATGGCTCACTGCCTTGTCTCACGTGACGTTGTAAACACAATACTTGTCCTTTATTTCCGGCCCCGGGCGTGGTTAAATGTCTTTCTCTCAGGGCGTATAACGCTGCTCGCGGTGTAAAGGGGGGGCAGTATCGATCATTTTAAAGCCTGTACAGCCGCTGTCCTTTTTGCCACTTTGTGTCTCTGCTGCTCGCGTTGTGATCGCTTCTCCGTGATCATAAATATACACCTGACCGAATTGTGTTTTCTTTGAAATGAAACTTGTCTTTGCTTTAACTGTTGCGTGACCACAGATTCTCATAGCATATGGTCCATTATTGTGTAAATCTGCGTTTTGTGCATTGAATGATGCAAAGGCGAAAAGGCTTTGTTTTCTGCTCTTTGCCTTTTATTTCTGACCTCGCTTTCTCCTGCTGTTTTTTCAATTACACCTGATCCTGATGATTAATCCCCTTTTGTTTGCGGTAATGCGATCTTTACTATCTTTTTTTTTGATACTGTAGTGACTGACGTGATAAAGTGTCACAAAAGTTTTACTTGAAAAATCACTGACTTCATAACCTAAACACAACTTTCTAGTACCCTCTCCAACCCCTCATCCCCCGGGTCTCGTCCAATTTACCGCATCAATCAATACCCCGCTATCAGTCTTCCGTGCTGTACTCCGCCCTCCCTCAATCGGACCTAACAGTCACTTAAAACAAAAAAGGCTTCAGCCTGGCTGGGACGCTGCAATACTTTCTAATTTTACTGCTTTCATATTCTGTACCTTTCTCTGCATGTGTATCGCGCCATCGTTTGTTTGAGCCTTTCGAATTCCAATGCTTTCATAATCTCTTATCTGCCTTTTTTTCTCTCCAACGCTTTTGGGTCTGTTTTCTCTGCGTTGCTCTTTCTTCTTTGCTTAGCCGTTGACATTTCATCTAGAACGTATTATCCTTATACGCTTTATATGTGCTTCGAGCACAGGATCTGTGTGTGCTACGTGCCTTTACACGACTGAGTGTTTGCTGGCTCTGCTCTTATTTGATATTATTTGCATCTCGCGGGTCTTTTAAGTGTCTTCCGAGAAGATCACGTCTCGTCACCCTGCTTTTCCTTTCCAGGATTTTTTTTTATAATAGAGAGATATAACACTAATAATACATTGCTTTGTCTAAATTAGAAATGCATACAAAATATTTATCAACTTATATTTCAAATTTCACACCACAACAACGTGAACTGCAAAACAACGTGCCCATGTCATTATAAGAAAGAAAACTTCGGACGTGAGTGTCAGTAGGCTTTGTGCCCTATGAGTCAAGTTACCCAAACTATTCTATAACATGTCAGTAATTATTTACCACCTTGATGCTGATCTTCCTGATCATAAAATAGGTCATTACGATAGCAATTGACAAGAAGAGTTCATAAATAATTATGCAGAATTATGGTATTTGAGGGTTCCTCTAGAGTGCCTCTGTCTTTTGGCTCAAAAACTAATCAGCACATCATCATCTCATAACAGGCTTGAGTTTCAAGTTTGGTATTTTTCTGTCCAGACGTTGTAACTCTAGAAAACTGTGACACACACACACCCATCACTGAGATATCGATGTTTTCGATATCAGGGGACTCTAAACATTGAGATCCACTGAAATTTAGGATGAATCTAAAGCTTTCGCACCTCCCTCATAGATGATAGGTTATGGTGGGAGGAGCAAAAAATTCATAAAGCACGGCAGGGTTGTGAGATTTAGCCGTTTTAAAAGGAGCCTAGCTGTGCGCTTCACTTTAACTACCCTGTTCTTCCTCCTGTGATATCATTCGGGGTCCGGCCCATGGATTAGAGAGTCATCGCAATATGCCGTAACTGACACTGAATGTTAATGTCCAGATGTGCTGTCTCTATTCTGTAGACAACTAGACAATAATAACTGAAAAAGTCACACATGATTGGTTATGTTCTTCACTTTGTTAATCATCTTCCTTTGTGACACGTTTCAGGGTCCGGCATGTGGATTTTAAAGTCATCAGAAAGCAGAGTTATTCACATTGAACGTTGATGCCCAGATGTGTATTGCTGTTCTTCCCCTGGCTGGGGTTCAAATTCCTGTTTTATTTCTGTTTTGTTCATTTTTGATGCTTATGTCGATTCTGTCCATTAATCTTGCCGTTTGATTTTCTTTATGTATATAAGCTTCCTGTGTCACCTTTTATGTGATTTGTGGGTGTTCTCCTAAGAGGTGGGGTCACCTGCCAATCACCACTTTGAACTGCCCGCCCCTCTATAAACCTGGAGGATCTCCCACAGTGCCTTGCAGTTCATTGTGAATGCACGCTGGTGTCGGTGAGTTGATTGTGTTTTTCCTGTGCTTGTGCCTTGGAATAGTTTGGAATTTTTGACCTTCATGCTCTGTGTTTGACTCCATTTCTAGATTACTGCTTTGGGACTTTGTATTGGGCTGTCCTGGTGTTTTTGGCAATTCCTTTTATTTCTGTTACTAGCAAAATACCCGCGCTTCGCAGCGGTGAAGTACTGCCTTAAAATTTTTATTAAGAAGAAAATGAAACCTTTTTAAACTGAGGGAAAATATACCAATAATTATTTGTTAAAGATCTCTTTGTATGCCACGTTGTCAGTTCGGCCCTCCAGTTGTAATATGACCAAGCTGTAGCTGTGCGCTGAGCTTACTCTTGAGCATGCAACGTACAGTTGGCCATGTGAACAGTAATCTTGTTTCAAATCTCACAGCTTGGATTGCCGCTGTCATAATCGGTTTGAGTTTCATGGTTTGTTTCAGTTACGACAGTATTTGTAGGACTTGTGTTGAAGAGACATTCGGCATCTGTCAAGCGTTGTAAGTATACAACCAGTTTCATTGATAACTTCACATCCAGCTTTTGAGAGTTTAAACATTTCTAAACATCAAAGTGTCCACTACTGAAATCGTCACCTGTGAAGCTAAGATGTTTAAGAGGCATTGGCGGTTGTCCAAAGGTGTAAAATATTTGGCCATTTCGGTACACTTAAGCATTTCACTCTTCTAGTGCTCCTGTGTAGTATAATTATCTCCTGTACCGTCATCAGTCCACACCTTGAACCTGTCCCAGTCATTCAATACATAAGACACAATGTTCCTCCGGATATCAAAAGTGAGCCTGATATGGCTGTGCAATATGTAACAAAGAGAATGGAAAGGCAGGTGCCATCTCCGGGCATGGAAACCACTTGGTAAGTGACAGTTCTTTGATCGATGGTGATTACCTCGATAGACATGTTAATGGGGGTACGGTTGGAATGCTAAAGGAAATGGGTACCTGAACAATGTAAAGTAAGTCTAAAATACCTATACAATAACTATAATCGTAATAAATGAACAATAAAACAGCGGAGAAGCCGTGGATTAAATAAAAAGGCTGTAGTTATCAGCAGGGAGACGTGAATACCGTGGTGAAGCAAGGAAGGGAATGTAGAGACTGGAGCGACAGACGGCCTTATATAGGCAGGCAGCCAACAACGTGGGAGGCGTTGGGATGGGGGACCCAACGCCGCCTCACACGGTGACCGAGCTGCAGGCTATGGACGTATATATGTACGTAAGTAGGATTCAGTTAGCGTTGGGAACCCGTGTACCAAATTTCTTGAAGATGGGCCCATAAGTAACAAAGACCGTTGAAAAGTTCAATATGGCAGCCGACAGTGGCATCATATCACCGAAATAAGTACCAAATTTCAGCCTTCTACCTATGAATAAGAAAGTTCAACATGGCGGACGTTGTTGACCGTTACGCGTAGAATTTTGAAATGAAACCTGCTTAACTTTTGTAAGTAAGCTGTAAGGAATGAGCCTGCCAAATTTCAGCCTTCTACCTACACGGGAAGTTGGAGAATTAGTGACGTTGGAAACTTCAATATGGCGGCCGACAGTGGCATCATACCACTGAAATAAGTACGTACATCGGTTTTGGTTAGCGCAGGGAAGCCACCTACCAAATTTCGTGAAGATGGGGCCATAAATAAGAAAGTTCAACATGGCGGACATTGTGAAAATTAGTGACATTGGAAAGTTCAATATGGCGGCCGACGGTGGCGTCATACCATCGAAATAAGTACATACATCGGTTTCGGTTAGCGCAGGGAATCCGCCTACCAAATTTCGTGAAGATGGGGCCATAAATAAGAAAATTCAACATGGCGGACGTTGTCGACCGTTATGACCGTTACGTGTAGAATTTCGAAATGAAACCTGTTTAACTTTTGTAAGTAAGCTGTAAGGAATGAGCCTGCCAAATTTCAGCCTTCTACCTACACGGGAAGTTGGAGAATTAGTGACGTTGGAAAGTTCAATATGGCGGCTGACAGTGGTGTCATACCACCGAAATAAGTATGTACATTGGTTTCGGTTAGCGCAGGGAAGCCGCCTACCAAATTTCGTGAAGTTGGGGCCATGAATAAGAAAGTTCAACATGGCGGACATTGTTGACCGTTATGACCGTTACGCATAGAATTTCGAAATGAAACCTGCTTAACTTTTGTAAGTAAGGTGTAAGGAATGAGCCAGCCAAATTTCAGCCTTCTACCTACACGGGAAGTTGGAGAATTAGTGATGTTTGGAAAATTCAATATGGCGGCCGACAGTGGCGTCATACCACCGAAATAAGTACGTACATCGATTTTGGTTAGCGCAGGGAAGCCACCTACCAAATTTCGTGAAGATGGGGTCAGCCTTCTACCTACACGGGAAGTTGGAAAATTAGTGACGTTGGAAAGTTCAAAATGGCGGCCGCCAATGGCGTCATACCATCGAAATACATACATACATCGGTTTTGGTTAGCGCAGGGAAGCCGCCTACCAAATTTCGTGAAGATGGTGCCATAAATAAGAAAGTTCAACATGGCGGACTTTGTCGACCGTTATCGACCGTTATGACCGTTACGTGTAGAATTTCGAAATGAAACCTACTTAACTTTTGTAAGTGAGCTGTAAGGAATAAGCCTGCCAAATTTCAGCCTTCTACCTACACGGGAAGTTGGAGAATTAGTGATGAGTGAGTGAGTGAGTGAGTGAGTGAGTGAGGGCTTTGCCTTTTATTAGTATAGACTAGCAAAATACCCGCGCTTCGCAGCGGCGAAGTACTGCATTAAAATTTTTATTAAGAAGAAAATTTAACCTTTTTAAAGTGAGGGAAAATATGGCAATAATTATTTGTTAAGGATCTCTTTGTATACCACGTTGTCAGTTCGGCCCTCCGGTTGTAATATGACCAAGCTGTGCGCTGAGCTTACTCTTGAGCATGCAACTTACAATTGGCCATGTGAACAGTAATCTTGTTTCAAATCTCACAGCATGGATTGCTGCTGTCATAATCGATTTCAGTTTCATGGTTTGTTTCAATTACGACAGTATTTGCAGGACTTGTGTTGAAGTGACATTCGGCATCTGTCAAGCGTTGTAAGCTTACAACCGGTTTCATCGATAACTTCACATCCAGCTTTTGAGAGTTTAAACATTCATAAACATCAAAGTGTCCACTACTGAAATTGTCACCTATGAATGTAAGATGTTTAAGAGGCATTGGCGGTTGTCGAAAGGTGTAAAATATTTGGCCATTTCGGTACACTTGAAAGCACCAACCGAACAATTCAGCGGCAGCCATCAACTCACATGCAGAACCATAGGTGAAGGGCTTAAGCATTTCACTCTTCTAGTGCTCCTGTGTAGTATAATTATCTCCTGTACCGTCATCAGTCCACACCTTGAACCTGTCCCAGTCATTCAATACATAAGACACAATGTTCTTCCGGATATCAAGAGTAAGCCTGATATGGCCATGCAATATGTAACACAGAGAATGGAAAAGGTAGGTACCATCTCCGGGCATGGAAACCACTCGGTAAGTGACAGTTCTTTGATCGATGGTGATTACCTCGATAGACATGGTAATGGGGGTTGGAATGATGAAGGAAATGGGTACCTGAGTAATGTAAAGTAAGTGTAAAATACCTATACAATAACTATAATTGTAATAAACAAACAATAAAACAGCAGAGAAGCCGTGGATTAAACAAAAAGGCTGTAGTTATCAGCAGGGAGACGTGAATCCCGTGCCGAAGCAAGGAAGGGAATGTAGAGACTGGAGCGACGGACGGCCTTATATAGGCAGGCAGCCAACAACGTGGGAGGTGATGGGATGGGAGACCCAACTCCACCTCACATGGTGACCAAGCTGCAGGCTATGGACGTATATATGTACGTAAATAGGATTCAGTTAGCGTTGGGAACCCGTGTACCAAATTTCTTGAAGATGGGCCCATAAGTAACAAAGACTGTTGAAAAGTTCAATATGGTGGCCGACAGTGGCATCATACCACCGAAATAAGTACGTACATTGGTTTCGGTTAGTGCAGGGAAGCCGCCTACCAAATTTCGAGAAGATGAGGCCATAAATAAGAAAGTTCAACATGGCGGACGTTGTTGATCGTTACGCGTAGAATTTCGAAATGAAACCTGCTTAACTTTTGTAAGTAAGCTGTAAGGAATGAGCCTGCCAAATTTCAGCCTTCTACCTATACGGGAAGTTGGAGAATTAGTGATGTTGGAAAATTCAATATGGCGGCTGACAGTGGTGTCATACCACCGAAATAAGTATGTACATTGGTTTTGGTTAGCTCAGGGAAGTCACCTACCAAATTTCGTGAAGATGGGGCCGTAAATAAGAAAGTTCAACATGGCGGACGTTGTTGACCGTTATGCGTAGAATTTCGAAATGAAACCTGCTTAACTTTTGTAACTAAGCTGTAAGGAATGGGCCTGCCAAATTTCAGCCTTCTACCTACACGGGAAGTTTGAGAATTAGTGACATTGGAAAGTTCAATATGGCGGCTGACAGTGGCGTCATACCACCGAAATAAGTATGCACATTGGTTTCGGTTAGCGCAGGGAAGCTGCCTACCAAATTTCGTGAAGATGGGGCCATGAATAAGAAAGTTCAATATGGCGGACGTTGTTGATCGTTATGACCGTTACGCGTAGAATTTCGAAATGAAACCTGCTTAACTTTTGTAAGTAAGCTGTAAGGAATGGGCCTACCAAATTTCAGCCTTCTACCTACACGGGAAGTTGGAGAATTAGTGACGTTTGGAAAATTCAATATGGCGGCCGACAGTGGCGTCATACCATCGAAATAAGTACGTACATCGGTTTTGGTTAGCGCAGGGAAGTCACCTACCAAATTTCGTGAAGATGGGGTCAGCCTTCTACCTACACGGGAAGTTTGAAAATTGGTGACGTTGGAAAGTTCAATATGGCGGCCGACAATGGCGTCATACCATCGAAATAAGTACATACATCGGTTTCGGTTAGCGCAGGGAAGCCGCCTACCAAATTTCGTGAAGATGGGGCCATAAATAAGAAAGTTCAACATGGCGGACGTTGTTGACCGTTATCGACCGTTATGACCGTTACGTGTAGAATTTCGAAATGAAACCTGCTTAACTTTTGTAAGTAAGCTGTAAGGAATGAGCCTGCCAAATTTCAGCCTTCTACTTACACGGGAAGTTGGAGAATTAGTGATGAGTCAGTCAGTCAGTCAGTCAGTCAGTCAGTCAGTGAGTGAGTGAGGGCTTTGCCTTTTATTATTATAGATTACTAGCCTGACTTTGACGGTGATATCCCCCTCTAGTGGGCATTTTTTGGAAGTGTTTTTTGGTACTTAATGTGCTTTGGTGCTCATAGTTCATGACAGCTGTCTCTGTTTATTTAGACAATAATAACTAAAAAAAGTCACACTTGTGATTGCTGTGACCTGCAGGGGGTGCTCACGCCGCCCAAACCCGACACAGACAGACGCAGACACAAGTTCAGCAACACACACGTTTTTTTATTAAAGCGTGGGAAACGCTTTCCTTTTGTTTCACTCCTGCAGCACAGCACACAAGCACAACAAAAGCACAAGGCACAATACAACACTCTCTTTCTCTCCTTTCTCCTTCTGCTTCAACTCCTTCTCTGGCAAGTTTCGTCTCTCTAACTTCCAACTGCGGCTCCTTTTATCCTGCACCCTTGAGTACTTCCTGTGGCCTGTTAGTGTGGTCCAGAAGCATTTCCAGCTGAGGCGGAAGCTCAGCAAAGTAGGGCTTCTCAGTCACTGCAGCACCCCCTGGCGGCACCCACTGAACCCAACAGCGCTGTGCCAAACTCCAACTCCAATAGAATCCTGTGGCAGACTGAGGCACTGCTGTAACCCATGGGGGCTGCCGTCTAGTGCCCTGTATGTGTTCTCTCCCCCGGTCCTGGCATTATACAGGCATCCCAGCCACATAAGGGTCCTGGCCATCCGGCACATTCCTTATATTCTTTCACTATATCAAGGTTAATTTCATTATTTCACAAACATATTGCCTGTTGCCACTGAATTGATGAGCCCTTCATTTGTGTCAGTGAGTGAGAATAGCAAGCACAGCCATAGCATGCAATCAAATGACAAGAACAGAGCAGACTTCATCAGCGCCTATCCATTTATCCATCCATCTTCCCCACCCGCATATCCAGGGCAGGGTCACACGTTGAGCATATCCAGTCAGGCAATGGAGTTGAGGCAGGACCAGTCCCTGGACGGGGCACCAGTCCATCACAAGAAGATAAACCCACACACACACAGACTAGAGCAAAGCCAACTCACATATCGTACGTTTAATGAGAGTCATGATTAGTAAGGTCAGTGCAGAGTGGTGCCGCAGTGCTGCCATTCCTGCCTCACAGCACCATGCAGTGTATTCACCTCCATTCAGATGTATTGTTATTTGTACAGTGAACCTCATATGGGCTCTTTTCACTATGCCACCACTCAAAAGGCCTCACACTCCATAGGCTTTGTAAAATAATAACACAGAATGTTAAAGACGAAAAGTAGATGCGGTCTAGGAAAAAATATTTGTATAATTTGAACGCACAGGCCATGGCAGAACACAATTAAATTACTACAGCAATAGTAGGATTATAAGGAGGATATGAAGTGACAAATTTGTCACAAATCACCTACAATGACCCCTGCAAGCGGACAAGCAAGCAAGAAACGTTTCCTTACCTCGAGAAAGGAGGGCCAGGAGTCTTTGATAAAGTGTTTTATTGTCAGTTTATTTTTGCTGTCACAGGCTTGCCTCAGAAACACAGAAGACACATTTTCTTAAATCAAACACTTTGCTATTTCAAAGTAGACATATTCGATAGGTTTTAAGGCTTTTGTTTGCAAAGGGACTCCAGTACCCATTAGCTCATTTACAAAACACAAGAGCAGGCTAGTTTTTTTTGTTTTTTTGTTTTTTTTATTTTATAAAATGTGCTTCACTTTAGAACACATTTTTTGTGGCATGAGTGTAAAGAAACAACTTGGAAAATACCAAACTTATCCTGTAAGGCAGACAAACCAGCGACTGTTTGTCTAACTACGAGTTTGACTTGCGTTCTGATTTTGATGAAAGATCGCACTGACTTACTAGTCTGGACTTAGCACATTTATCCCTCACTTTAGAAACTGCCTTTTGTGGCCTGCTGTTTTCCACTGCATTACAGTACAGGCATCCCATCCCGTGTGGGTTACATGCAATGCTGCCCGGGTATCCCTACCAACCCAAAAACAGCGGACTGGATTACACCGGTTTGAGAATGTTGCCATTTTTGCACGTGTTGGGCTCATTGGTGTCATTGTGTATAATAGGAGAGTAACAAGAGCGCCCTCTGCTGTTCACACTGTTAAATACTTTTTTTCCCCCACATGAGGTGCATTTCTTGTCTCTTTAATTTTCAAAGAGGACCTTCCTCCCTTTCCTTCCTGGTGTGTCTTCAGTTGACACTGATCCCTGTTAAAAGTGCATATAAAATATTTTTAGCTGCTAAATTATAGCTTTCTTTAGCAAATTATAAAGTAAAAGCCGCTCACTTCAAAACAGAATCCCATTAGCGCGCTATTAAACCTACGGCGTGATTGCACCATCTGTCATGTGAAATCCAATAGTGTGCTTAAAATGGCCAGTATGTGGGCCATTAAAAACTCCCAGCATTCTTCATGCCTGCCAGGCACTTGGCTTTTTCAGTGCAGTTTGAGGAAGTTCTTGCAGTTGAGAAGCCGTTTTGCGTGAGGCTTATTTTTGCTGATTCCCTCTGTCTTCCTGTGTTTCCTAAACTCAGTTTGTTAACATGATTAACATGATTTAAATGTCCCTCTCATTTTGAGCTGATCTGTTCATTCACCAATTGTGCCAGAGAGGAAGGACAAGCATCCTGGCCGAGATAAAGCACAGATTCCTACCTGGCCAGGAGGCCATAATAAAAAGGACAGGCAAACGGGCTCACTGGGAGTAGACCATTCCCCCACACGACAGGTGGCAGAGTCCTCTTGATCTAAACCCGATCAGGACACCTGCAGGGTGGCATTGAAGTTGAAATGCAGCCCTGTCGGGATTTTTGAGGACCACCAGCGGGAGCTCTCGGGGGAGGACTGCCCTGCTTTCCACACAACCTGGAACTGCTCTGGACGACCTGGACAGGATACAGAAACCAAAAAGGAAGCCAACTGCCTTACTTGAATTGAGTCAGAGCTGGGAGGCAGTGGGTAACACTCGACAGGAGGTGAAGAGGAGGAAAAATTCATTTGATGTGTATAATTGTGGCTTATTTTGGAGAGCTGATTAATGGAAAGGTGCCTGGTGTAAATAACTACCTTCATTTTATTCAGGTAATGACTGTGACTTGGATTTGGGGCTCTATGGAGCCTCCCAGTGGCCACACTGTGTTCACGTCATTTCCTCTATTCAGGTGTTCACTGTGTACCTTACTTCAACCAGCTTGATCCAGTTTGGGGTTGTGGGGGCTGCAGTCTATTCAGGCAACATCACCAGCAGGGTGGGAATGGGCGCTGGACGTGGTGTGCTTGTCTGTCACACTCTGTGGAGGCAGTTCTGCTTTCTTAAATTCAATATGATGTTGATCAATATAGCAGCTTATTGGAGAAGAGCAATCAGACACCATGACTGTCTATAGCCATTGTGATCAGTTCCTCAAAGCCTTGCTCATTTTAAAGATGATTAGATGTGGTAAACAAAAAATGAAAACATCTCAAAAATCCCCTACAGCTGAGACACGACTCGTTTCCCTAAAATCTTCAGGCAAATTAGGGAACTTAATCGTGTAGAGCACAACCTCGACTTGACCTAATGTTCTAATCTGTTGTAGCATTTGCTTTTAACAATCCCACAGCAAACCAACTGTAACTTACCTTGACATGACTTCAGTCCATTTAACTAAAGGCAGCTTTGCATCACAGAAAATATGTCTGTACTTCAACGACACGCAAACCCATATGTGGGTTCGTGTAGATTTAAAGATTATAGCAATGTAGACATCAGTGCCTCACAGACATGAGAGAACGTGCAAATGGCACAAAGACAGGATGTGAGAGTCAAGCCCAGAATGCTGAATCCTCACTTAGCTCAGATTACCGTATTTACGCGTGTACCACAAGCACATTTTTTCTCGAAAATTAGCATTAGAAAATCAGGTGCGCGTCATACACAAGGAAATGTAATTCTGTAACGTTTACTTCTTCTGCTTGGGCTTGCTCTCTCTCTCGCTCGCTTGCTTGCTCTCTCGTGCTCCCTCTCGCTCGACAGCGCTCTCCCTCTCTTAACGCTTCCTATGCAATCACAACGCATGTTGTACACGGGGTAAAACTTTTTTCGTGATTTTCTTTGTAAAAATTAGGGTATGCGTCTTACACAAGGGTGCGTGGTACACGAGTAAATGAAGTAGTTATGGAGGAAATTATTATTATGGCTGCTCTTCAAATGCACATTCGTCTTCAATCTTTTTAGACATTAGCCTACATCAAGAGTGGGGAACTTTTGGGCCCTATGGAATCCTTTTTATTTTTTCACAAATCCCTTTTTTTCTATTTTTACCATTTTATTTGTGATTTGATTCAGATTTTTGTTTTTTTTTTGCTGTAAGAAAATAGTAACAGCAACAACAAAACAAATAATAATAAAATGGCACTTTGCATTCCTTTTAATGAACAGCACAATAGCACAACTGAACCTTATTTCGCGGTTCCATTCATCAGGTAGGAGCCCAGATCCTCCATGATGCTGTATGCTGAGATTACAGTAAGACAGTGAGTACCCCCCAGAATTGTAAGAGCTGTTACTTGTTTGATGCATCCTTCAGAGATGAAGGTTAACTTCACTTTAAGAAAAAAGAAAGAGTGACCCACTTTTAAGGGTTTGTTGCATTTGAGGAAAAGTCTGTTGTTCTGCCCAGGTTTGTAGGCGCAGAGTGTATTAAGGAAGAGTCAAATGTGGACCTTGGGTGCCTCATCATCGCAAGGTAAAACATTTACTAAATCCAGAAACATCGTTGTTAATTTTTAAAAGGGACCCTGTTAATAACCAGTGCCATTCGCTAATAACATTTTTCTAAAGGAAAGACTGCTAATACTAGTTAAATACCTGTATGATTTAATCGGTTACATGATTCACAGTAAATACATCACATACAATTAGAACTGCCTACATAAAAGAATTACCATACAGCTAATTGTTTACTCACCTATCACTATGATGATAACTATGTGATCTCGCCTATCAGTGGTTTCATCAACTACAGCATATCATTTCTTGCCACAAATCTTACAAAGAACAACGACCATATGTTATTCAAAGACATGGGGCAATGAGTTTGACGAAGACTGCTCTCATTTTCTGGCAGCGCGCCTCCTTGTTTACAATGCTTAATAAAGAAAGGACGCATCTTCTTCATTTTTTCGAGCAATATGTCTGACTCACATGGACACAAACTGAAGATTTTGCTGTTTCCTTTGTTGTTACCTGAAGGGGAACGCTTTTTGATCTCCATGTTCTTGAGATGGGATTTAGATTTGACGTAGTCATTGCAAGTATTTTTTCATGTCCAGCCCATGGTAGGCTGGCAAAACTTGCAGAAAAGTTGTCCAGATTCATAAAAGTCGCTGGGATATTGTCGTGCCCTCAATTTTGCAGTTAAGCTCGTGTTTCTTAGTTTTTTTGACGTAGTTAGGGTATCCAATATTTCTCGCTTCGACATTTCTGTCTCATGCAGCTAGCTAATTCACATGCCTTTAACAAAAAAACATACAGGAAACACACGCACAGATAGAGGCACGACTAGATTTCTACAGAGAATTGTGTTCACTTCAAAAACAACAAACTAGAAAATATTACCTGAATGATAGACAGATACAGATTATTCAATCATTTAATTTATTGGGAAGTTTTGTAACAGTCACCCCTTCAGTCTCTAAATGCTGCACATTTCTGTTTTTAAATCTAAAATTCGTTTTTAAGCGTTAATTCCATGATTCCGTCTGTGTTTTCCACATCGTGGAAATCATAGGGCCCTACTTTTTCCTGTCAAGGGCCATTTCATTTTTATAACATCCTTCAATTGCCATACTAAATTACTGAACACATACATACAGTATCATATTAACTAACCTCTCTAATAATTTGTTGAGGTGTCTGATGTCACATGGCACTGATGATGATGATGATGATGCTTGCAGCTGGTTTTCCAGGTTTTGGTCAGTCAGTCTTGAGTGGAATCAAGACTTTACAAGAGTCAGTTTTGAAAGGAGCTGCTCACTGGAGTAGATTGTCCCAAACAGAGATACAAATTTCAAAGCTTGTCTCCGTCAGAATAGGAAACTCCTCAGGAGGTACCGAGTGTTTATACTGTACAGTTCATAGAACTCAGGCAGAGGGAGGCTCATGTATCTCACTTTGAACTCCTCGTTGCTTTGTAGCTCCATGATTTCATGTTGCATGTTGCCAGGTACATCAGCTGCTTCCACATTAAATGACACAGTGAATATGTTCAGTTCCTTTTGTTTTACATTTTATGTCCTGAAACCTCTCACCAAATGTCTGAAGGAGTTTGGCACGCTCGCCGCCATATTCAGATGTCATTTGTTCTTGCAGAGTATTAAAATGCACAGTGTTACCCTTTTGCAGTTGCACTTGCTACAGCTTTAATTTTGCTTCACATGATTTCACATTTGAAAACAGAGAGCTGAGAAGCTGGTTGGGACCGTGGAGCTTGACGTTCAGCTCTGAGAGATACTTTGTAATGTCCATCATGAAGGCCAAATCTCATAGCCGCTTTCTATGACAGGCTTTCCCTTCATTTCCATGAACTCTTTTACTTCTTCCCTCAGTCTGTAAAACTATGTGAGCATATCTGGCTGCCTAGGCTGCAACACCTCACGATGGTAGACCAGATCTCCATTCTCCGCCTCAACCTCGCTGAGTAGCTGCTTGAACTGGCAGCTGTTCAGGCCTCTGCTTTTGGTGACATTTATGATGCAAGTGACACTTGTCATTACATTGTTGAGTTTCAGGAGATGTGCGCACGGGCTTTTTTGATGTATGATACAGTGGCATACAACTACCGTATATACTCGCGTGTAAGTCAGGTCTTGGAACCCGAAATATTGATCATAAAATCAGACCTCGACTTATACCCCCATTCAAAAACATGACACTTAATTTTTTTTTTTACATCTTCTTGCTTCCTCCAATCTCGCATCAGTTTCTCAGACACATCGAATTTTGTTGCAGCAGCGCAGTTACCAATTTATTTTGCTACTTCAATGACTTTTAATTTAAAACCAGCTTCATATTTTCTTCTGATCAAATGCTCCATCATAGACAAGGGATGCTCTTACAATAAAGGTGTGAGATACAAAAACCACAAAACAGTGCAAACATCACTTTGGAGTAGTGCGGGTATTACTTTGTGGTCATGTAGGCACAATACATAGAAAACAGAGGCCGTGTACTCCGTGGCTACTCACTCAGGTGGGTGTTAGCATATCGTAATCTCTTGGACCAATAGCGTGAGTTTTCTGCTTTCGGCTTATACGACCGATATTATGAAATTGTATGGTAAAATCAAGCACCGACTTGTAGTGAGGTAATACTTCAGAGGGTCTAGTAACACAGTCTGTTTTAAGACAGACTGAGGGTTATTAAGTAATCAACAGAACTTGGGACACCCGGGCAAATTGTATGCTTCAAATTCCAAGGCTTCATTTTCTTTAATTGCTGCAGAACATCCGCAGGTTGTAACCTATTAGTTGATCTCTGAAGTAGGCCCATTTGTAATATTCTGAAATTTCCGTTTTTTCAGTTTTTGATAACCTAAACTTTAAATTTAAACCTCTGGCAGTTTACTGCTTACCTTGTCACTACTTTAGGCCATTCATTGCATTTCAAATAATAAAATTTGAAGAAAAACTGGAAAAGCTGAGCTGTTCTAAAAGTTTGACTGGTAGTGTAATATACAGTATGTATATATATATATATATATATCGTGGAAAAGGCGCTATATTGCACCCGACCCAGCACAGACTGACCCAGAGGCACGTGTTAAAGCACACAGACTTTTTATTTTTCTCCCCCTGTCGGCACACGTCTTCCCTGTGACAAACAGGTAATACACAGTCCCAAAAGCAGTTAAATAAGACACACAACTCTCCACCTTGGCACCACCACTCCTCCCAGGCAACCTCGTCCTCTTCCTCCCGATTCTGGCTGAATATGAAGGGAGGCGGCCCCTTTTATAATCACCCGGATGTGCCCCAGGTGTGCCCCGGCAATCTTCCACCGACACACCCCAGTGTGGCGGAAGTGCCGGCTTCCTCCCCGGAAGCACTCCAGGTGTCTCTGCTCCTCTTCCCCCTAGCACTTCCGCCACACCTGGGCTCCAAAGGCATAGGGGTGCCCCCTGGCGGTGACCACAGGCCCCTACAGGGTTGAGCTTCAAAGCTCTGTACCCGTGGCCCCCAAGGTACCCGGCCAGGTCCCCCCCCCCCCGCCATCTCTGACAATATATATATATATGTACACATACTTAGGTTCAATTCGCAATCTCATTAACAGGGTGGTTACCTACCAGGTAAAACTTGTGGTTGGTCCGCCAGTCGGCAAACAGCCCCCATGTCCACAAGTGGAATGCAAAACTGTGTACTCCTGATGAGCTCCAATAAGGGCAAAACACGTGTCGTGTACTCTTTGTATTATTTGACAGATATTGTATAACATATGTACAGTATATAAATATAAATACACAGTCTATACAGTTGTTTTAAATTAGCCATGGATTGAAATAGAATGGTAATAGACATCTTGTATTGGTATTTGAAAACTCCGCTGCTTTTTGTACTGACTGTCCAAATCCTACGAGAGGCACATCTTCACCATCTGTTAGATAAAAAATCATTGCACAGAATAAAACTGATAAGTTTACTTTGAATGTATTATGTGACTTCCTCCACTGCCAGCAGAAACTGCCTGAGATAAGCAGGCCAGATACCGATGTGTCTCTGCGTCTCAGCCCTGCGGTGTTATCTTTGCCATCAACATACTCTGAAACTCTGGAAGCCCCAAGCAGTAGGCAGACCTGAAAAACGAGAAGGGCAGCGTCTGGTTAATGGAACCTTCTGATTGCCTAATTAATCAAAGACTCCCTTGGTAGCGTTTAGACGTCACTGATGAATATTCACTGTCCGTGAGCTTATCCTTTCATCTCAGTGTTCATTTTTGAGAGCTGCTGTGATCGACAGTTGGCCATAATAAACGATACTGAGTGGGGCATCTCGTAGTCAGCCATGGAACCTGGCCCAGAAATATCAGTGGCAAAGGAGGCCTTTAATTTGACTCTAGTGACAGAAAGAAGGTATTAAATGGCATGCTTTCTGCAGTTAAAACACTGGGTACTACAGAGGGTACCTTTTGAGTAGTCCTCAAAAGCAGAAAATGCCAAAGCGGCACAAAACGGATGTCCTTTTATTATAACTGAACAGACAAAGAATAGGTAAACGGGAGGGTTTGGAGCAAGAACCGTAATAAATAGAAAATAATAGATTCTCTGGGCCTGCCTTGCAGTATAAGGCTGTGGGCTTGCTGGTCCTCTTCCCACCACAGCATCACACAAACACTCTTCATGTCTCTGCCCTTGCCTCCATTTTGTTGATCCTCTGGCCATACGTTTACTCTCCAGGGTACCTTTGCCCTTCCTCACCACTCGTCTTCAAATTCCCCAATGAACCGGCCTGAAAGATTTTTTAACCTCTAGCCAGGAGCCACTGTCAGGGCCATGAATGCTCACTAGAACTCCCAGCGTTGTCCCTCTAGAGCTGCACAGGGTGTCCCTACAACCCTAAGCTCAGGTCAGTTTTAAAAGAGCGGGGGAGCCCTAGGTAGCCTACCTACCGTAATTCATTTCATTTTCTAATCTAATTGGCTTTTCTCCTGCCAGGGGGTCGTCGCTGTTTAACTCACCACTGCATATGTCTGTCTTGGTGCCCCAGCAGTATTGACTTTCATTTACTTACCAGCTCTAGTGGTGTTACATTCAAATGCCAAGTCGTGGTGCCTGCACCTCTGGTCCCTACCTGTATGCAGAATACAACCTGGTGATCAGGGGGTCCTGTTAGTGCTCCAGTGTTGGTTGATCTATGAACTGTATGATGAATTAGCTATGGGGCCTGCTATTAGTTAGGATATGTGCTTCTTAAGTAGCGAATCGCATCATACATGGATATCAATCTACAAGCAAAGGCCATACCACCATGTACTTCTGACCAGCATCACCAAGAATGGCCACTTTAAATGTCACATCCCCAATAAGACAGAGTGTGTCCAGTGCTGAAAGCCCCTGTTTCATTATGAGGATTATGTGCCATTAAGCAACCTACTACAGCGTTACTGGGCCACAGGTCAGCTCCGCAGCTCTAGTCAGCTAAAGGCATGGAAGGCAGCAGCAGGTTATGTTGAGGGTAAGATGCTGTGATGCCACTTTTGTTTGGTTTTTTTTTTGCACTTTTCTTAGGTTTTGGTTGATGTTGCATACATTTTTCAAGTCCGACGATTCATTTCTGACATTTATGACTTGGTTATCTGTCCACCTTTCCATGTGTTACTTGCTATTTCTGGCCTCTCGGAGCAAAATGGAAAACTGCACAAGCTAATCTGAAGAAAGCAGGTGTTTTAGCCAAGAGCTCTGTGGATACAAAACATAAAGATATGCCTGTTTTGAAGGTCGAGCAAAGGGTATGGCTGGCAATTAGAGACATTCAGCTGCGGGTACCATCACAGACAGTGGCACCACATATGTATATTGGCCCGTATGTCATCAGGTGATGGTTGGGCCCTGTGTCTTACACCTTATCTCTGCCTGCTCACTTCAAGGTTCACTCTGCTTTCCATGTATCCTGGCGTTTGGTGCTTCATCTCAGTCCTTATTAGGTTCCTGATAAGCCACACACCCCCCCAACCGTGATTTTGGTAGACAGGACAGAAGAATATGAAGATCATTAGTCCTTCAGTGGAGTGGCTAGTCCATTGGAAGGGCTACAGACCCAAGGATCCTTCTGGGGTCCGCTATGATGGGCCTCATGCTCCACAGTTGTTGGCTTGCTTTCGCAATTGGTTTCCCTCAAAACCAGAAAGATGCGTTTGGAGGGCGTCTCATTGACCGGGGGGGGGTCATGCTGTGATGCTGCTTTTTTAATATTTTTGTGCTCTTATTTTCACCATTTTGGTCAAACTTGCACTCATTTCGGGGGGTTTTGGAGTCAGAGAATTCATTTCTTGAATATCCAATTCCCTTGTGAGTTGTATTTTTTTTTTTTTTTTTTTGGAGCGTTTTGGCTGCCATTTTGACTCGTTACTGCTGCCATCATTTTGTAAGCTTTTGTCCTCACCCCACCCAGGGCAGCCCATATTTCTTTGTAACACATCATAGCCATTCCTGCATGGCCTGAGTAGTCTTTAACTTCGACACTCCGACTGCCATTGTGTCACTGGCATGGCCAGCTGCTCTCTGATGTTGTGAGCTCTTGACATTGACCTTCATCCTCCTCTGCCTCTTTCACAATGTCAGATCATCTCACAAACTGTCCTGCTGACCAACAACAGTAGACATTTGTGTCATTGCTGCTTGCTTCATTTCAACAAGCCTGCCAGCCAAGGTCCTTTCTGTTCCAAAGACGGGCATTATAGTAGAGCAGCTGAGGCCCTTGACCGTACAGTACAAGGCGGCTGCACAGTGCGACTCACCCTGAGCAGGTCTCCAGACATAACAGCAAAGCGGGACTAGGAGATGATTCAGAAACAAAAGACCAAAGCAAGAGTCAAAATCGTGAGATCAAGCTATCTTTAGGAAAAGTTTCAAAGGAAAACTGGAATCGAAGTCTGAGGGAAGAGCTAAGCTCAATAATTGGAAAATCACGTCAAGCAAGGAGCTAGTCTGTTAGAAACTCTGAGAAATGTGCCACGTGGGTTAAATGCCATTGTGATGCTCACGCAATACGGGTCACCAGACCGAGTGTCAAGCAATATGGCAGCACCCGCTAAACAAAGTGGCATCACCCCACAAAACTAAAATTGAAACGGTTAAGTTCACCAACTCGGGGGAAACAAGTTTCTAATAGAAAAATAGTATTTCCTGAATCCTCATGGTTCAGAACATAAGAAAAATTCAAAATTCACATACAGAAAAGTAAATTAATTATACCCAGGAAAATAAAAGGAATCATAACATCAGCCTGCTCATGCTCCTGCTGTAGCTGTAAGCTATTATTGTAAGTCACCTTGGACAAAGACGTCAGCCACATAATTCAATAACAATAACTCTCGGCCAACTCTCATTTACTCTGTGGTAATAAATGAGATCAGTGGTCTCATTCAAATCACCTTTAAAAAGTCAAAGTCTGCTCTCTTTATCTTACTCAGCTGTACCCGCAACCCAAAATTTTGCTGACTGTGTGATATTATTTATTGAGATTTTCAGAAAAGAATTTAATAAGGTGCCACATGAGAGGCTGGGCATCCAACTAAAGAAGTGGAAGTTCAGGGTGTAGGGTGAAGATGGGTAAAGAATTGGCTCGGACACAGGAAGCAGAGAGTGATGGTGAGGAGACCCTTATCAGAATTGGCTGACGTTAAGAGTGGTGTCCAGCAGGGCTCACTGCTAGGGCTGCTGTTATTTTTAATAAATATAAATGATTTGTATAGGAATATAAGTAACAAGCTGGTAACATTTGTAGATGATACCAACATAGGTGGATTAGCAGATAATTTGGAATCTGTTATATCATTACAGAAGGACTTGGACAGCATACAGGCTTGGGCAGATTTGTGGCAGATGAAATTTAATGTCAGTAAATGTAAAGTATTACACATAGGAAATAAAAATGTTAGGTTTGAATACACAGTGGGGGAGATCTGAAACAGTACGGCATATATGAAGGATTGAGGAGTCGTAGTGGACTCAACACTATCAACTGCCAGCCAGTGTTCAGAATCCTTTAAGAAGGGTAACAAAATGTCAGGTTCTATAGCACCTTGATTCATGGAGCACAAGTCCAAGTTATGCTCAAGGTTTATAACTCACTGATGAGGCCTCATCTTGAGTACTGGGTGCAGTTTTGGTCTCCAGGCTACAAAAACGACATAACAGCGCTAGAAAAGGTCCAGAGAAGAGCAACTGGGCTGATTCCAGGGCTACAGGGGTTGAATTATGAGGAAAGATTAAAAGAGCTGAGCCTTTACAGTTTAAGCAAAAGAAGATTAAGAGGTGACATGATTGAAGTGTTTAAAATTATGAAGGGAATTAGTACAGTGGATCGAGACTTGTATTTTAAAATGAGTTCATCAAGAACACGGGGACACAGCTGGAAACTTGTTAAGGGTGAATTTTGCACAAACATTAGGAAGTTTTTCATCACACTCAGAACCATAGACACATGGGATATGTAACCAGGTAGTGTGGTAAACAGTAGGACTTTAGGACCTTCAGTACTTGATTTGATGTTGTTTAGAGGAATTAAGGGAATCGGATTGTGTGCCTTGTTGGGCTGAATGTCTTATTCTTGTCAAAATCTTTCTAATATTTCTAAAGTAAACTGGCCCAGTCTGAACTACTGGTGAGTGTGTGTATAAGTGGATCTTTCTCCCTGTTGATGTATTCTCTTGCCAGATGAAGCACAAAAAATGGAGCAAGCCCAATACCTACACAGAAAGAAAGGCCAGGTCTGGGTGCCTGAATTAGGCTTCACCCCGCGCAGCATTGCCCCTTCACCCAAATGGCAGGCTGTAGGCCTACCTAGGCCCAATAATGGAGCTCAGGCTTGTAATGTCCACAAAAAAAAATTCAGAATATTCACAGTGTCAAAAAAGAGAGAGGAATAAAATGTTGAAAAACCTCTAGCCAAATAAAACAAATATTTATTGTAGAATTCAAATAAAAACATGCCAAAAAGCAGTGCAGTTACAAAAATAGAGTAAAAATAGGTTTGCCAAAAGCAAATAAATCTAATAATCCACAAATTAAGAAACAGTGCCTTAAACCAAACGCAGGGCCCCAAAGTCAGAAAATCCATAAACAAAAATCACATGTGGAATGCAGGAAACCAAACGAAACAATGTCTAAGTAGATGTAAGACCTTCAGTTTGCCTGTAAACGCTTGTTAGGGGCAGTGACCCATCAGTATTGCTAGGTGCCCCTGCCTCCTATGGCTCCACATATAGGAGACAGGGCTAATAGCAAAAAACATTACATAGAATCTTAACAAATAAATAAATAACACCAAACTATAAAACCAAAAACATAATAATAACATAAGAGACAAACGTGTATTTAAATAATAAAAAGACTGAATAAAGAAACAATAGACTTAAGCCTGAGCTACGGTCTCGGTTGTACCATAACACTTGTCCAAGATGGGACCCTGAGTTTCTCGCAGCACTGCCCATAACACTGACAGGAATAATCGAGTTATATATGACATGGTTAAAATGGTTAACTCCACTGATTCATCTGTCTTCTGACATTCTTAACCCAGCCTCAGGTAGCGTGGACTCGTGTAACTAACTATTGTCAACTCTTCCAGAGACATGCCAAGGATGTCAGCTAAACAAAGTCTACTTTTAGTAAAGGCAGATAAGAATAAGAACCCTCTTTGCGTTTTCCTAAACAGGTGCTCATCCCTATCTTATTTCATAGCATGGCTTGTCCACTCACCAAATTGCCCACAGACGTCACCACTTTTCTCTCCTCCCATTCTTCACTTTAGGCTCTGACCTCCCTTCTTTCTGCCATTTGAGGACTTCTGTCTCCTGACTCAATGGGATGGCTTCAGGTTTTGTTGCAAGATCACTTCTACAGTCAGATGCCCTCGGGTGTTCACACATAGCAGTACCAAGTCTTTAAGAGAGCTCTGGCCAGCAATATCAGAAGAAAGACACAAGGTCGAAGAGCCACCAAGCCACAGTGCCTTTTGTTGCCTCCAGATGGCAGTGTACACCGAAGTCTTCCTCAGGCTTTAGAGTGTCAATGCACTCAGCAGTTTCCAGGATCTCTTTCGTTTCTTCTGGTGACCAAGTGCCCCCTAGTGGCCTAAATGTGTTTTCTCCTGTGCCTACCTCCTGTCCACAAACTGAATGTGGATTGTGGGTGAGGTTACCTGCCCTCTTGGAGTCAAGGTTGTAGCAGTTGCGGGATTCTCCAATTCACACCGTTGTTAAATGTCGATTTCTTTATTTTGTTTAGAGTCACCTGGAACCCACCCAGCCTTCCCTTGGTTCGCATATTCACACACAGAGACACGTAAATCATCTGCTCAGAAATCAGTAATAATTAATATCTCTCTATTATAATAAAAAAATCTTGGGAAGAGAGACGAGACGTAACTTTCTCAGAGAGACACTTTCACGTCCCGCAAGATGAGACTTTGTGCACAGAGATTTAACCACACCTGTGGCTGGAAATAAAAGACTAAGAGTAGATGACAAAGTAGAACATCTTGAAGAATTCAAAAACGTTGGCGTGATACACACGCAGAGCAGATTAGAGATAATGGAAGTATGAGAATTCGAAAGTCTCAAAAAAATGATAGTAAAGATAGCATTGGCGCAAACAAACGGAAATTATTACTCGGTGAAATAACAGAACAGCGAAAAGAGATAAAATTGATTGTTCAGATTTGAACTTTAAGTCGGAGACTTGTAGATCATCTAATTTGTGTTGCCATCAGGGAAAAGTAGTGTTTCTTCCCAATGAAAAGGTGTATCCGCGAGAATTAAAGGTTTTGTTGTTTAGTGAAAGTGAAAGTGAAAGAGACGTGAAGTTGCTGGCGTGTGGCGCAGGCAGGGGGGTTGGTGAGCGAAGCAAGCAGGGGGCAAGCCCCCTAGTATTAAGTAATGGAAATCTAAACCAACTAACAAACAGTGTGCACCCAAAAATCCCATCCAAATTACCCAAATGCGAATACTTATTTAACTAACATTAAAAACGCCAAAACACTGAGCACAACACAATCAGCAGTTGACACTCCCGACAAAAGGCCAAACGCAGTCCAGTGCAACAAATGCAGATGAGGAGGGTGAATGGAATAAAACCCCCCCCATGCACAGCCACCTGAACGAAATGTAAGGTTTTGTCCTACCAGATTTGTAGAGATCGGGAGCGCTCCCCAGACAAAGACGTTTTCCAATCCAGACAAAATCACACAAACAAGCAGGCACAGGACTGGAACTTAAATCCACAGAAACTGTTTACCATGTTTTGGAGCTGACCCGTACACAGACAGGCGGACATGTTGTTTGTCACCACCACACGTTTATTATTAACAATTATTTACAAATAAAGGTGTCACTCAGACCCAGAATAAAGTGCACCAACCCCAACACACAGTCCTGGCCACACAAATGCCTTTTCTTCGGGCCGCCTCCACACTCTCTCTTGTGCCTCGTCCTTCTTCCACCCGATTCCAGCCTTGAATGAAGGGAGACGGCCCCTTTTATACATGTCCCAGATGAGCTCCAGGTGTTTCCGACACTCCCCCGTTGGCCTCGCCCCAGCGTGGCAGAAGTGCCAGCTGTTCTCCCGGCAGCTCTCCGCGTGTCCTTCTAAATCTTCCCCCCAGCACTTCCGGGTGTGGCGGAAGTGCTGAGGTAACAGGTCCCCAAGGCATTGGGGCGCCTCCTGGCGGTGACCACAGGCCCCTGCAGGGTGGGGCTTCCATGCCCTCAACCCGTGGCCCCCAAAGCAACCAGGGCGGCGGCCCCCACGTGATCCAGGGTGGGCACAGACCCACATCCGGTCCCTCACGGCGTCCCGGCCGGGTCGTTGCCCCTGGCATCCCTGACACTGTATTTGTAATCCAGTGGAGGGTGAAGCTCTATAACAAAAATGACCTGCTGCTGCCAGCTTCTCCTGGCTCACTTTTAAAGTCTGCGCTATACCTTGTTTCCCACAGTACTCTACTTTCCCCTTTTATCCTCTTCATTGTGTAGACTTTATCAGAATGCCTCAAATCCCATAGATGCACCACTGTTTATATGGTATTGTACTTTTTAACTTCTCCCCACCTTCCTTTCTACAACTATAACTTCAGGCAATTAGGTAGAGTTAAAAGACAAGCAGGAGTTACACATTTTAAGGTTGTATTATTGATAATATTCTTAAATTAATGAGGCAAAGTACATGTGAATATTGGCAACCATACAACCTGATAAATGCTAGATGTGTAATTTCAGGCAGCCCAACGTCTTGTAGTTACTTAGATGTCTCTAGTTAAGTTGTTATTTCTAGTCAGCTTTCCTCAGAAAAGGCTGCATGCCGGCCGCAATATGGCTGCCAAGTTGTGCTCCTCATTGTGTTCTCTTCATGGCCATAAAGAGTGATAAAAATGCAGGTAAAACAGACAATAACTTTGTATAATGTTAACGTTTACCCCCCCCTGGGTGGAATTGAAGAGTCGCATACTGTGGGGGAGGAACGATCTCCTCAGTCTGTCAGTGGAGAAGGACGGTGACAGCAGTCTGTCGCTAAAGCTGCTCCTCTGTGTGGAGATGATACTCAGTGGATTCTCCATGATTGACAGGAGATGTCATTCATGGTGACATAACCGGAAGTGACATCATAACTGGCGCTGGGACCCAGCAAGATTTCCCATGGATGGTCTGCAGAAGATTGAGAAGGACAGTTAGTGCAGCTCGCCACCCCCTGGTCTGGCATGGTAGTACTATTCTTAAGGCCTTTCAGTTTTCTCCCAATCGCACATGTGTGGCATAGCTTATATCTGACTGGTCTAGTAAGCAGGTGGGCACTTCATACAAATATATAGATGTACAGAATTCAATGAGAAGGATGGATTTATGGGTAGATGGATGAATGGATAGCTGGATGGATAGACAGTAGTTGTACTCGTATAGATCAATGACCATTTAAGTGGAAGTCATGCAAATCAATGGAGTTGAATTGGGTTAACAGACGGATAGATGGACACGTACTCTCCTTAGAATAGTTTATAACTGATTTAAACCGTAAGTGGGTGGGCACTATAGACAAATGTATGGGGCTGAATGAAAAGGATGGATGGATGGGTAGATGGATGATGTAAAAAAGTAAACACAGACAAGATAAAGAGTCGGGGCACCTTAAGGCGAACACCATTTAATAAATTGTGACTTTTTCATTCTGTGCTTCTGGTCATGATGATGTCTCACACACAGAGGCAGATCCAGTAATAAACGCCAGCTCCTGGCCTTGTGGGATTTTACATAGTGCATGTGGTGGTAGAGGCGAGACTTCTGGGCTGGAGGTGGACATGATGTCATTCTTCCTGCTAGATGTTCTTGTTTCTGAGGTTAAAAGAGTAGAAGACATTACCAACAGCACCACCATGTGTTTTGGAGTGGTATTACACTTTGATACAGAGCCCTGAAGACTCCCCTTACTGACACGTGTCTGACGATAGATGGGTATACACTATATTCATAATTGTGTATAGTCGACTGGTCGTGGAAGTGGAAGTGGACAGGTGCCTTAAATCGTTGCATTGATTGGATATCCACAGTATGTGTAAAAGTGTAAAATCCAGTGGGCCCATAAATTGAAGAGCGAGTTATACAGTTGAACTGAATGAAGGGATAGATGGATTTATAATAGTGTGTAGTATGTATCCCACTGGCTTTTTAAATCAACGTGTGCTTTATACAAATAGAGGTGTTGATAGAGAGATGGGCGGCCACTGTGTTTCTCATAGTGTGTTTTACACACAAGTTATTAGTGTATGTGCGCTTAAGACAATTGATGAGTGAATGGACTAATGGTCACCCTTGGGATTGCTAATAGTGCATGTCTCACAGGTCTTAAAGTGCTTTATACAGTTTGGTTCAGTTGGTGGATGAGGTTCCACTGTAAGTAGCGTGTTATCTACTGTTATTATACCTGGGAGGACGTTTTATACAAATGAAAGGAGCTGAATGAGTAGACGGCTGGAATGAGTCGATGTCCTGAATCTCTTTAAATTAAGCACATTCGCATTTCTCTGCTGGTGTGAAGTGTATTTCTAGCTCCTTGAAGTTTTTAATAACCTACAGCAGTTCATCATTTTTCTTTGAAATCCCCTCCTTCAAAGCCTCTTAATTTGAGCAGTGGAGGCATTTGAATCCCCGCTAATTGGCCGTACTTTGTCACATTGCTTCCTTTTCCTCAGAACGCCACGTCGCGCTGCAGCAGAGCAGTTTGCTCCCGTCTCTTACTTTTCTGTCCTCTGCAAAGCTTTGATGAGTGCGGGCATTCACAGGATGTGCTTTTCTTTTCCTGACACTTTAGCTTTTTGAATTCCTGATGCGCAGTATGTGGGTGGCACAACGGCTCTGTGATTGTCTCAAGCTGTTGGGACCTCGGTTCAATTACTATCTGCAAGATAGATTTGATCGATGGCTCTGCACTGGCCCAGTGCGAGTAAGTGAGTGTGCCCAGTGATGGACTGGCATCCCATCCTTGTATGGTTACTAATGCCTGACATGCCACGATAGAGTCCTGCTCCTTGGCATTCTGTAATAAAAACACAGCCCAGTGGCACCACACATTTATTCAAGTGATGATGTTCGGGTGCTCCTCTGGACATTTTTCCTCATTCTTGTATGTGCTATATGAAGCCGTAGCCCACTTACTTTAATAAAAGGGAACGAGAAATGTCAAGTGATTCATACTGATGACATATGCTTGAAAGAGCTGCTGACTATAGCTGTAGTCTGCACACCTTGGCAGGCCTAAACATCTCAGTCAGTGCCAATCTATTAAGCTGAGGGTTGGCATTTCATTCCCTTGTGATCCATCATGGCACTGGAGGATACCCTGGCATGTACCGGCAGATGTTAACTGTGAAGGGCCACTATGAAATAAAACTTGGTGTCTGTCTGTGTGAAGTGCTATCAGACATAAAAGATCACACAAGAAGACAAAAGGAAAGAGAAAATAATCAGGCGCAGCCAAGGAGTGTTACTGGTCAGCAGTATCAGGCCCAAGCGTACAGCTGCCCACGGGGTTGGTCTCACTGAGTGTGCTCAATGGATGTCTTATCCGCAGGGTCACTGCTCAATAAAGGCGGTGGTAGGTGGTCTTGCAGAAGGTTGTTATGTTCTCACAGGCCTGTCACTTTATTATGTCTTATAAAGGGCAAGCAGGGTAGAAGATGTTTGGTGCATTGGCTTTTGTAATTGGGTGTGGAGAAAAACAGCAAGATGGCCTACTTGATGGCTCTGGGAGACTCAGTTCAGATCCTAGTTTGGTCTCCATCTCTGTCAAGCCCTCATGTTCTCACTTTGTTGGCCTGGGTTTTCCTCCCACATCCCAAAAATGTGCACGATAAGTTAAGGGGCAATTCTAAACTGGCTTCATGTAGTTCTGGACTCAGGATTGGCTTCTGATTTGAACCTGAAGGTGCGATACGAGATGTTAGCACCATATTGCTCTGAATTGAATAAGCAGGTTAGAAAATAGTTAAATTAGATTGATGACTGGGTGGATGGATTGAGCGCAGAACTAGACATGGCCTCCAGACGGCTCCCAGAACTGCACGTGGAAGCACCTGATCTCAGAGATGACTTCATGGAAGAGGAGTAAACACCATGGAAAGGTTGGTCTTTTTGGAATTGGAGAGCATATCTCAGCAGCACTGGGCACAGAATGTCACGAAATGGAGTCCTCACAAGACAAAAGGAGTGTGAGGCCTTCAGAAATAAGCAGAGAAGCAGGCCAGGATTCTCGCTAACCTGCCCAGAAGAGGCTCACCTCGACTTAGCCAGGACCCACTACATGCTAACTTCAGCTGGAGCAGGCCCCAAAAATAGGGAACTGGGAAAAAAAACAAAACATCAGATGTCCACAAATCTATCAAAAAGCCCCAAGAGGGAAGATACCCGTCAACCCCAGGCTTGTGAAAACAAGGGTAACAATGGATCTTAATAAAGTGAATAGAAAAATTAGGCAAATTGTCATGTAAGAGATAAAGCAGACCATGATAAAGAGTTGGGGCACCACCCGGTGACCCTGTATAATTGAAAAACCGTAGATCAAAAAACAAGCTGTAATTGCAAAATGGTTCCACGGTGAACTCGTGCAAAATGGCTGAACTTCCAGTCACATGTCCTTCCGACAGGAAGAGGCGAGTCCGGGTGGACAGACATCAGAAGTGTTACATCTGTCAGTCATCTGGTCTGCAGAGGAAGGAAGAGAACAGGCATTAGAACACAGCACCATACCCTGTTGTAATTACAATTACCAGAGCCCTCCAGCTGTCGCCTATGCGCACACGTGCAACACTCAATAGAGCAAAAAAGGCAAAAGAATTTTGTCTAAAAAGTAATTCCACAGCAAACCAGTCCCAAATACATACTGTAATCCAGAGACAGAATCCAAGAAAACAAGGCAAGAAATAATAAAAAAAAAAAAACAGAAAATCCAAATAGAAAAAAAATACTCACAAATGCTTCACAATAATAGAATGATCTCCTGCTCCTGAGCCTTCTCGGCCAACTTAAATAGCCTGAGTTATGATGTCAGGGTGGCCCCACCTCCTGAGGCACCACTCCAAAATGCAAAACACATAAGAGAAACTGATTTTACACATAGAAGAAGAGGAGAGAGCCCACCAACAATCTATGGGGAACCCCTTTACTTGCCTGGTAGACCCTTGACATCGCTCCACGCCAGGAAGACTATTAACAAAAAATAAATAATTACAAAAAGACATAAAAAGGAACTTAAGCAGTGGCCAGGGAACATAACACAGGGCAAGAATAACACAGGGCAAGAATTACCCCTGGAAGACATGCCAGTCCATTTGAGGACCACTCACACTTCCTTACCACTTTACCACTCTCTTCAGATTTATATTTTTATTAAATTGTGTGACAAGACACTTAACATAAAAAATCAATCCATCCATTACTAAAATGTGAGATGCTAACGTCTATCCTGGCAGACTGGAGCCAACTCTAGAAGGGGCACCAGTCCATTACAAGGCCCACCCACACGAGGACAACCAGGTATCCTAACACACACAATTCTGTGGATGTGGGAGAGAAAACTGTGAACCTGGGAGTGACGTCCATACGCGAATATGCGGACCCCACACAGATGAAAATTAGGCGAGGGATTTGAACCCAGAATACCATGAGAAGCAGCAGCACCAACTATTGTGCTGTCTTAGCACTGTAATTGGGAAATGAAAATCTGAACTCTAAAATCATGCAACTGTGCCTCTGTGGCGCCTGATATCAAGCGTCTGCCCGTTGTAATTAGCTCTGTTAGTGCCAACGGAGGGCTTCACACTTCTGTAGCCCCTTGGTTCACTGCTGCTTTAAGGAAAGATCAGCATGCAACGCTGCCTCCTGGTGGTCTCTCAGCTCATTGCACTTCTTATTATTCTCCCTCTGTCTACCCTAAAGTGATTTTTAGCCATGACAGGCACAGTATCACTCAGACATTGTTACTTCTGCCTCACACTTTGCTGCAGTTTAATTGACGTAATTTTACTGTCATTGTTGAGTAGCCTGCTGCTGTTTTCATTGGCTGTGACTCTAGAGTGCTGATCCTATTGGTCTGCTGTAGTGCTGTTTTTGTTGCTAATTAACTCCTTTTCCTTTCATCCTTAAATGGCACCCAAACAGAAATGAAATGTGAAGTGAGGGAGCCAACAAAAGACCAACTAAGTCAGGGCCTCAAACTCCAACCAGTTGCTTCATTAGGCGCCAATTCTTGTTGTTAATTGAACTCGCTCTATAATTCAATGGCTTGTTCCTATTCTAATTGTGCAATAGCAGACATTTACAAAGTTGTTGATTTTCTCTTTTTTAAGAGCAGAGTTAAAATGTTTTGGGGACCTGAGCAGATCAACATTCCTGAGACCTTCATCTTTCTATATTTTCAGATATTGTGTGGTGGACACAGTATGCTGGTCATGTTTCGGCTCATTTTGTATCTCATTATTGTTAAGGATAAAGAAACAAGGGGTCTAAACAAGTCAATTAAAAACAGGTCACTAATTAAGAAAAGGGTTAGAATGAAAACCTGCAGCCACAGTGACCCTCCAGGACCGGAGCTGAGACTTACTGCTCCAGAGGTCTCAAGTCTGAGCTCTGTTGTCCATGTGCTGTCTCTCACCTAAACATATCGCAACTCCTAAACTAAATCTAAACTACAATACACAAAGGAGAAATGTGCAAAGAGAGAACACCACAGAAACGTGAAGCAGTTACTAGACTGGACTCCTGAGCAATGGATGTGGTGGGAAGGCGGGGTCTGCAAGTTAGATGCTTGGGAACATCTCAGCATGTTTCATTTTTGTTTTTGACAATATTTTTCAGAAGTGATTTATTCAAAATTCCATCCTAATGAAACAATAAGTCTTGTAGATCTGTGTGTCCATCTGGTTGCCGTGTCTCTGTAATTCCAACAGATGTTACATCATAAACCTTTAGTAATAAAATGCATTGCATTTGTCACTCCAACAGATGGTGCATCACAAACATTTGTAGTAATTAATTTTATGCATTGCATTTGTCAATGAAACAGTTTTCAAATCACAAACATTTGTGGTAATAAAATGCACTGCATTTGTCACTCCAACAGATGGCACATCACAAACATTTGCAGTAATTCATTTTATGCATTGCATTTGTCAGTGAAACAGTTTTCAAATTGTAAACATTTGTGGTAATAAAATGCACTGCATTTGTCACTCCATTGGTGCATTACACACATTAACACTGCTTTTGTAAATCCCATACCAAATGGCATATGACAGAGGCATATGCATCTCATGTATAATGCCAACAGATGGCACATCACAAACATTAACACTGTTTTTATAAATCCCATACAAAATGGCATATGTTATGGCAAATGGTACATCATAAACCTTTAGTAATAAAATGCATTGCATTTGTCACTCCAACAGATGGCACATCACAAACATTTGTAGCAATTCATTTTATGCATTGCATTTATCTATGCAACAGTTTTTAAATGGCGAACATTTGTGGAAATAAATTGCATTGCATTTGTCACTCCAACAGATGGTGCATCACAAACATTTGTAGCAATTCATTTTATGCATTGCATTTGTCAATGAAACAGTTTTAAAATTGCAAACATTTGTGGTAATAAAATGCACTGCATTTGTCACTCCATTGGTGCATTACACACATTAACACTGCTTTTATAAATCCCATACTAAATGGCATATGACAGAGACATATGCCTTTCATGTATCATGCCAACAGATGGTGCATCACAAACATTAACACTGTTTTTATAAATCCCATACAAAATGGCATATGTTATGGCAGATATTACATCATAAACCTTTAGTAATAAAATGCATTGCATTTGTCACTCCAACAGATGGCGCATCACAAACATTTGTAGCAATTCATTTTATACATTGCATTTGTCAATGAAACAGTTTTAAAATTGCAAACATTTGTGGTAATAAATGCACTGCATTTGTCACTCCATTGGTGCATTACACACATTAACACTGCTTTTATAAATCCCATACCAAATGGCATATGACAGAGACATATGCATCTCATGTATCATGCCAACAGATGGCACATCACAAACATTTTTAGTAATGCATTTTATTGCTGCAAATGTTTGTGATGCTCCATCTGTTGGAATGACAAATACAATGCATTACATTACTACATTTTTTATTTTTTTTCATTTGATATACTTTATTAATCCCCAAGAGGAAATTGTTTTTCTGCATGGAGGTACATTCCATGCATTACGAACTACATTCCAATAGATAGTGCACTGCAAACATTAGTGCTGAGGTCTACGCTGATGATTTAGATTTCAACACGTCTTTGACAGGTAGCACCGCTAGTATTTTAGTACAAGTACATGTGCTTGGGATGTTGTAAGCAGATGACTGGATGACTTCACATGTGAATTATGTGACACAAATTGATGTTTTTCGTATTATTTGCTGTTGTCCAGCGTTGGTCCCCATCAATGCCTATTTCATCAGAAATTTTGCTATCGCCGTTCCGCATGAAAACATGAAATTAAAAATTTTCTCTGCCATTACTGTAACCTCCATAGTGTAAGTAACATTTAAAAATATATTTTTGTGGGAGTGAGTATTCCTTTATTTAGCACTGGAGGTCTCTCGTTGGGACTTCACCCTGCCCTTCAGCTTCATGTTGGCCCCCCTTTGCAGACATCAGAGGTAATGTTTATTGTTAGCGGCGGGTTTTTTATCCCACCTTTTAATTATATTCAGTGTTTATGGAAGTCTTAAAGAAAATCAGTGAAAAAACAAGAACACAACACCCCCCCCCACACACACCCACTTTCCAATGATTTTCCTTGTTAGTCTAAACTAATGGCAATTACTATGAATTTAATAATAAAGAAAATAGCTGAAATGAATAGGCCGGGTGACTCAAGAACAATTTTAAGGCCGAGGTGCATAACGTCGGTGAGTAAGAAGTTGGGAAATCGCTGTGATAAATAATGAAAGAAGCCAGATCATCAATTATTCATCGCCCTTTGCTCATGAAGATGTATTTCCTAATTTGTTTTTGTGTTTGTGAATTTACCAGCTTGTGGAATATTACTCTTCCCCACATTAAACACACAATCCTCAACGAACGTCAAAGACGACGCCCGCCAGCCTCCCCTACCCAAAGGATGCCAAGAGCTTTCATTTTTTTTAACTCTGCTCTGCCAGACGTGTGCTCGGCGCTGCTCCCGGGGGAATGTTTTGTATTTGAGTGGCGACACTTGAGGCAACGTGCCATTCCTACCCGCAGTCTGGAGGTGTAGTAACTACACCTGACAAAGCGAGTAACTTAAATCAAAGCAGAAAGCGTTAAATTAACTGGATTGCCTAGAGATGTTTGCATCTTCTCCCCGGGGGGCTGCTAGGCGACTGTCGCCGCTCTTCATTTGAGCACTCATTTGAAGTAGTTGAATTCCTTCTGAAAATGGAAAAGAAAAAAAAAAAGTAAAAATAAACCCACTAATTGAATTTTAGTTCCACATCGAAGTACCGTGAAGCCGTGTAAAGCACTTCATATAAATAATCAAGGAGGGGCCGTTGGGCCTGCCGTACTTCATAGAGATCTGACAGTCACCTCAAAAGCCGTAAAAAAATAAAATAAAAAAAAATCAAATAGCGTCAAAAAACAGACATTTACAGTGAGCGGAGCGGGACCACCAGGTGGGGCCGTTCAAATCCCCCTCAAATCAGCCTAGCAAAGCCCATGTTTTGTCTGTATGTATCTTAAACGTATTTGCGGTTGTTTTGGACCATATAGGTGGGCCCAATGGCTCTTTCTAGTCCAAGGCTTATGAAACGCCACTGTGTGTTTTGTGCTTTCCACCCAAACCTTAAGTATTTGTATCACTGGTACATTAAATGCCTGTAAACTGGTATGAAAATCCCATCTGGCAACCCAAACTCCCCCCATTGTCTCACCGTTGTCATTCACACTTTGATTTCCTCCCTTGCTTTGAATAAATGGAGGAGATTTCCCCTAGGGGATACAGAGGGGTGAGAAGCATCCCCAGCCCACCATTCCAAGTGTCATCATCATAATGACAGTGTAGGGGTTGAGCTTGAGCTCACACTGACACACACGTAAAGACAAGACAAGACAAGTATCTGACCAGGGGATGGGATGGAGAGAAAATGAGAGTAGAATAAGCGTTTCAAGCAAAGAGCGCTTCCAGTAAACCAGGGTTGGAGGGCCACGGTGGCTGCAGGTTTTCATTCTAACCATCTTCTCAATCAGGCACCAGTTTACATTACTAAATTAACTTCTTTTCCCTTGTGAGAGACGGCCAACAGCTCAGTCCACCCGGGATGCCCCTGATATGAAAGGATGGGGGAAGGCAGCTACATGTGGACAATGGCAGCTCCCCTGGAGTGTAGCGGTGCCCCAGATTCCTGCAGGGCATCCTGGGACTTGGAGTTTGGTTGCTCAGCCCTGTTGGTTGTGCCGTGGGTGCCGCCAGGGGGAGCTGTGAAAGGACCTGAGGAAGTGCTGGCAAGTCACGCAGAAGGAAGAACAGAAGCACTTCCGGGTCAAGGACTATATAAAGGACTGGTGGAGACCCAGCAAGCGAGCCAGAGTCGGGAGGAGTGTGACAGAGCTGGCTGGGAGATGTGGAGGAGAGAAGAATTGTGGATTGTGAATATTATTGTGTTTATTGCCTGTTCTTGTGCTTGTGGTCCTTGGAGGGCACTGTTTAGTAAGAAGAATATCATCTTGGTGCCTTTAACCTGTGTCCAGTGTATCTGTCTGTTGGGGTTAAAGGGGTGATAGTGGTCCTTAGTGTCTTACACCCTTCATTTTAATAGCCCCGTGTTTAAGGATTCAGTCCTCTGAATTGATTTCTTTCTTCATTAAATGACAGCCAAACAGAAATGAGATGTGAAACAAGCCAACAGATGACCAGCTAAACTGGGATTTCAAACTCCAACCAGTCTCTTAATGAGAAGCCGATTCTTGCTGTTAATTAAACCCGTTATTTAATTCTTTTGCTTGTCGCTGCTCTCATTCTGCCACAGCAGACATTTCCAAAGCTGTTGATTTTTCTGTTTTTTCTAAGAACATTGTCAAAATGTTTTGGTGACCCGAGAGATCAACCTTACCGAGACCACCACCTGTCTTTATTTTCAGACATTGTGTGATGGGCACAGATGAGCTGGTCATGTGGCAACTAAGGGTGCTGAGTCAAGATAATTAAAACTAAGGCAAAAGAAGTTAATTAGCAGTAATTACTGATCACTAATGGTTAGAATGAAATCTGCAGCCACTGTGGCCCTCCAGGACCTGAGCTGGACAGCCCTGCTCTAAACAAAAAGGATTTTCAAACGACAAGAGGCAGAAGTCGATGTCATAGTGAGGGACACTTCGATTCACTTTACTGATTTGATTCTTCAAACTACCGATTAATTGACTCGAATCATTTCATTAATTTGATTGATTTGCCAATAATAAGCAATAACACCTTTTGGGAGGGAGGTGTCCCTTGAATGAATCGCCAAATAGTTATTTAATTATAATTTATATTTCATATGTTAAACATGGTGGTAATTCATATCATATAACATTGACCTCTTTGAAAGCACAAAGCATGATAATATAATTTAAATGCATAATTAAATTAAGAGAATACGTTAGAGAATCTTAAGTGAACAAAAATTGTGTGACTCGTTCTCGGGTAATGACTCAGTTCACAAATCAAATGAAGAACATTGTGTGATTCGTTCTCGGTTTAAAGTGAACAAGTTTGTGTGACTCGTTCTCGGGTAATGACTCAGTTCACGAATCAAAAGCACGAGTATTGTGTGGCTCATTTGCAAATCAAACTTTCAGACTAGAAAGAATTAGTGAATGATACATGCTCAGTGCATTCTATCACCTGCAACAAATGTGTGTTAAAGATGAAAACAAGTAATTGTCAGAAAAAAATCAATATTTTTGACACTTTATGGTAACTCGTCAATATTCATGAGTTGGGCGGAGCATTCAACCAAAACACACAATGGCACGTAAACGAACAACAGTAAAGCCAGTTTTAGAACAAACTGAAAGTGACCCAATACCTGAAGGAAGCGACAGAGGTGACAATTTGATTGAGAGAGTGGGTATTTCTCAACATGGCGTTACTTATGCAAATGATTAATTTTAAATCACGCTTGGCACTGCATTATGCTGATGCAAAACCATCAGGAGGATCTTGTGGAAATTAGTTTCTTTATGTAAGTTTTCCCTGACTTTAAGCCAAATAGCCGTTAGTCTTGGTGTGGAGGGCTGTCTCAAGGACCACCTCCTCCTATCAAAGCCTCTAAAGATGTCACTTTCAACAGACCTAAAATGTACCACAAATCTTGAGAAAAGGCTCTGTTTGAGTTTCAAACAAAACAAACATCTACTTCTCGCTTGTGCAAGTCAATCAGGTTTGGCTCTTGTCTTGAGCTGAATGCTGTCGTTATAAGCTGCAGTTCAATCACAACCCCGTAAAGGAAACTTAATGAAAGGCTGAAATGCAGGAGAGATAGAAGAGACCCATATGTCATACCCAGCCATGCCCCTAGAGGGAGCTTTAATTAAGTGAGTGCCTTCCTTCTGTCTGTCTCGCTCTGCTCCAGGCTTACTTTGGGCCACCTAATAGGTTAATATTCCCTGTCTGCCCTGTGGCTCCTCTTTCCAAATAAATTAAACAGGTCCACCTTGTATTCCTTCATTTATTGTACAGAATATTGCTTGTGGCAAAGAATGGGCATGCACAGTGTACAGAGTTGTGGGGGAGGCATATTATAGCACATTCTATTATGTTGTGCCATGATAAGACATCCAGATAGAGCTGGCACCAGGACAGCTATAACCCAAGATGAGTCGTACCTAATTTACACACCCAATTTGGGCAGTGGGGTTTCCTCCTGAATTCTGTAAAGTCTTGTAGATCACCAACAATGGGCCTCTACACAAAGACACATTCATCGACGGGCCGAGCCTGGACTTAACCCATCTTAAGAAACCGTCCGCTTCCCTCATGCCATCTTAGCTGACACGCTGAACCATGCTAGATCCCAATATGTAGACCACTGAATGGCCATGTGATGATGGTAGAGGTGGTTTGCCATGGTGCCCAATACTTTTTGGCATTTTCATGGGCTCTCCAGATTACAGACTTCGCTAGTCTGACTGTGCAGACTCTGCCCACAGTTAGATGAAGAGCCAACTGGTAAAGTTTGTACAGGCTGGCAGAGAGACAGTGGGCGTGCATTAGAAAGCCAGTTCTCTCAGTTTTAGTAGAGGTACCCGGTAAACGATGACAGCTCACCATAGCAATTGATTATGAAATCAAGACTGATTAAATGCAAATGATAGTAAAGGTATATTTAAAATTTGTTGATCGTATGCCACCAGATTTGGGTCTTGTTCTGTAATGTAGTGGTCAATGTTTAAAGGGCATTAAAAGAACCTGATATGTAGGACTGGGACCCCCCCAAAGCAGTCTACCTCTAGACCACCTGGTGGCTGAACTGGTTTCGAAGGCCAAGGCAAATGTCACTACATTTTATGGAGTGCAGTACAGAGGGGCTTCTCAAATAGCAAACAATAAAAGCAGATGGACCGACCATTAATGCACACTTCTTTGGACATTACGTTTCTTTTAATAGAATCGAGTGTTTTTTGCAGTAGACAAGAAAAAATATTCTCCTTTGGACTCCGTTTTGTAAAAAATGCCCTCATTCTGAAAGGCAAGCACTGGCATAAATATGCTGATCTGTGGGACCTCAGCTTTAAATGCTTATCTTCAATAAGAAATCAATGATTCATCTATCAGGCCTCTTCCCAGGTCCAGTTTACCTGCTGTGGCCCATAGGGGGTGTACCAGGACCCCAAACCCCAGATACATCAATATAAACAGAAGTCCCGGGTGCAAACAAATTATTTATTGCACAATTACCTTTCCAATACAGGCTTCTTTGTCCAACAACATACACCATTTTTCTTTCTTTCTTTCTTTCTTTCTTTCTTTCTTTCTTTCTTTCTTTC
>JANRMT010062850.1:6888335-6907615 GCA_026402145.1 Polypterus bichir lapradei | reverse complement strand
TTCTTTCTTTCTTTCTTTCTTTCTTTCTTTCTTTCTTTCTTTCTTTCCCTCCACTCCTCCTCAGTTGGCTTCATCCTCTTTCCCTCGACTGTGACTCACTCAGTGAGGACAAGTGGCTTCCTTTATACTGTTCCCTGGAGTATGTCACAAGTGGCTTCCTTTATACTGTTCCCTGGAGTATGTCACAAGTGGCTTCCTTTATACTGTTCCCTGGAGTATGTCTGGTGCAACCACATTGCATCCAGGGAGCACTTCCAGGTATGGTGGAACCGCCCTAAAATGAGGATACTTCCCCCCCACAGTTCCCTCTGGTGGCTCCCACGAGACAAAGCAGGGCTACCCATTGGAACTCCAATTCCTTCTTCCACCCTTTCATTGCTAAGGCATCCCGGCTGAGCAAGAAACCATCCATCCCAGCCAGGATGCCAGTCAACCCTTGTCTTCTATGCCACTGTTTAGTTCTTCCTCAACCATCACTACTTCATCCATTTTGTAACCCACTTATCCTCGCAGGGTTGCGAGGAAGCTGGAGTCTGTCTCAGCAAGCAAGAATCAGGAGTGAACCCATCACAAGGTGAACACACACATATCAGGGGACAATGTAGCATCGCCAGTCCACCTAACCTGCATGTCTTTGGACTATGGGTGGAAACTGGAGTACCCAGAGGAAGCCCATGTGGTATAGAGCATTTTGGGGTAGTGTGGCATTGAGCATTTTTTTGGATAAATAAATATGGTACACTTCAGGCACAGATGGCACAGCAAATGATTGCTTGGCCAATGACGATGCGGCAATCAGCAGGCACCTGCACCCTCAAAAGAGACTGCATAAAAGGAGCCTGAACAAGACAGGAAAGAGGGAGAAATGAAGGAGCTGCCAAGGCGAGAAAAGAATCAGAAACAGAGTTCTTAGGCCAGTATGGTGGTGAGGACGTAGGTGGTTAGTGGCCAGGCAGAGGAGTGGGCTGGTGGTGCTCCAGGGATGGGTCATCCCAGCTGAGCATTTATCGAGAAGCAGGGGAGAAAATGGCACCCTGTCAGGGATCCGGTAAACGCCAGGAATACGGAGGGGTTGGCTCTGAGTGTCACAGCTGATGCTAATGGAGGCAGTTGTCACCAGAGCTAGATGAAGGGTGAGCTGGGGAGACAGAGAGAGGAAGATGTGCTGATCTGGGAGAGAAAGAAGGAGAAGAATCTCATTGTCTGCACGGTTTTATCCTGGGATTTGTACTGTTTTAATGATTTGGGATTTTATTCTTCACATAAAAGGTTGGGGAGCATGCACTGGTACAGCATGTTGCTGCACCCATCATGCAACGAAACACCTCGGGATCCCATTGGCAGCCCCCAGCCAGACACACAGTCCAGTCCCACCTTATAGAAATGGCAGTCCACCTGCTGCCAACAGGTGCTACATGGGTATCCCCTTAGTCTGATTCAGCCGCTTGGGTCCTCAGGGAATCGCGCCACATGGCCGTAGTGCCATAAATGACGCCCCCTCACATTGCAGGTAATGTGCCTCATTCAGGACTCCATGAGCAACCGCTCATTCGACACAAAGTCAACCCAACAGTACCCAAGGATTCTTTGAAGAGATGTAGTACCAAAGGAGTCCAGTCTTCATCTCAGGTCACTGGATAGCGTCCATGTCTCACAACCATATAGCAAGACAAGAAGCACCAGGACTCTAAAGACTTAGACCTTTTGTCCTTTTGCATAGATATCGGGAGCACCACACACCGCTTTCTAGTGACCTCATGATCCCACATGCTGTCTCAGTCTGTCTACTGACTTCATAGGAAAAGTCACCAGAGACATGAATGTCACTGCCAAGGGAAGTAAACCTCTTGACAAGGTCAACACTCTCTCCGCAGACAGACACACTGCTGATTGCTGTGCCCAAGAGGTCATTAAAGGCCTGGATCTTGGTTTTTATCAGGACACTCACAAGCCCAGACACTCAAACTCCACACTCGGTCTCTTGAGAGTCCTGATCAGAGCCTCCATTGACTCCGCGAAGATCACAGCATCGTCAACAAAGTCAAGATCCATGAATCTTTCTTCACCAACAGATGCCCCACAGCCACTGGACCCCACAACTTTGCCCAACATCCATTCCATGTAAGCATTGAAAAGAGTAGGAGAAGAGCACACCCCTGATGAACCCAAGAATCAACTGGGAAAAAGGCAGAGGTTCTGCCTCCACTCTGCGCAGCACTTACAGTACCAGTGTACACATAAGAGCACCTGGATTATTTATTTATTTATTATGAAGGTCTTCACTGCACTCTTTACACTATATATTGATGGAAGAAAAGTCCTTCTGCACCTTACTCTGGCTGTTACGTGTCCTCATTGCTCTGGCTCATCTCGATCCATGGCTATCATCGGTCCTAGGTTCATGGAGCGTGGCAGCTGCAGCTAACCCAGACCATCACAACCCACACAAACACAGCGAGAACACACCAACTCTACCTCATATGTTGTTGAAACCTTAAGAGATTTAATACAGTACCTGCATTATGGCCCTCTCACTTTAATACTAAGCCTAATACTTCTGCTGATTATCAGGAAATTGTTTGCAAGATTGTTGGCAATCCGGGCCTTGAACCCTTACAACAATGTGGCCCCATTTTCTGTATTTCAAGAATTGGGGCCCAGGCGGGCTAAATGACTTGATCAAGGGGTTACAGTCAAAGATGCAGGATTTAGCCAATGGCACACAGTTCTGGATAAAAAGTTGAAGGAAAAGACTTTGTTTGAAATTAAGCCATTTCTTCTTCTTCTTCTTTTTCTTTTGGCTGCTCCCATTTAGGGGTCGCCACAGCTGATCATCCATCTCCATCTATCCATGTCTTTTACATCATTTAATGCCACACCGACTGCCTTCATGTCCTCGCTTACCACATCCGTAAACCTCTTCTTTGGCCTTCCTCTTTAAGGTTCCATTCTCCACATTGTTTTCCCGATGTGCCCCTCATCTCTCCTCTGCATGTGCCCAAACCATCTCAGTCTAGCCTCTCTCACTTGGTCACCAGACTGTCGTACCTGGGTTGTCTGTAATATACTCATTTCTAATCCTGTATACCTTTGTTACTCCAAGCGAAAATTGTAGCATCTTTAACTCTGCCACTTCCAGCTCTGCCTCCTGTCTTTTTGTCAGTACCACTGTCTCCAAACCATCCAACATAGCTGGTCTCAGTACTGTTTTGTAAACCTTCGCTTTCACTCTTGCAGTTCCTGTTCCATCACAAATCACTCCTATCACTCTTCTCCACCCAGTCCACCCTGCTTGCACTCTCTTGATTTGGACTACTGAACCCAAGTATTTATATTTGTCTAGTTTCACCATCTCTACTCCTTGCAGTCCCACCCTTCCACCACATTCTCTCTCATTTATGCACATGTACTCCATCTTTCATTCCCATTCTCTCCAGTGCATATCTCCACCTCTCTCCAGGTTCACTTCAGCCTGCCATAAACTCTCACTAAAGATCACAATGTCCTCCATGAACATCATAGTCTCGGGGCTCTGCTCTAATTTATTTTGATAAATTCCCTAGTGTTCTATTGTGTTCTGCTACAGTTTTTTGGTATAACAGCAACATGTTTTCTTCTTGTCCCGTGACAGTCAGACAATAGTGACATGATGCTGTTATGCTCTACCCAGGGTTTGCTCCCTTGCTTATGTTTATTTTCCTTTTTTTTATTTTTTCATGTGTTGATTTTTTTTTTGTTAATATTGTTATGTTTATTGTTTGTTTTTAATATATATATATATATATATATTAAATTTGTTTGATTTCTAAGTTTTATGTATTGGGTATATGGGTTTAAAGGATATATTCCACACTTCCTGTGGGTGGATCCCAAAGAGGTGGGGCCACCATGACATCACTGCTGAGGGACCGCCCTCAGCCTTTATATTTCTGGCCTGAGAGTGAGTCCCTGTGACTCAGTCAGTGAAGTTCATGGAGTGAAGCTCTGATTAGCAAGTATTGGATTGCATTTTCTGGTGTATTGAATTTTTGGATTTTGCTTTTGGTTTATTGTTTGCTTGGTGTTGCATTTTTAGGGCAAATGCTTTTTGCCCTTATTTTGCCTTTTTTTCATGTTGTTTTTTTTTGATGAATATGAAAAATAATCTTTATTTTATAAGGATTCTTAATGGGCCTTTTTCCTCTTCCTTGAAGGGCGTATTTTTATTTCTTAATATCCTCCCAAGGGTTCTAGCTGATGAAAGGAGAGTAAACTTATTATAAATGTATAACCTGACTATATGATAAGTACAGTGGTAGCAGTGAACGTAGAAGAATGGACAGATTGGCATACTGGTACTGAAAGTATTTGGAGTTTTTTTAATCATGGAGCTCAAACGTTCTTTCATGTTTTATAAAATCATTTATTTTTTACTACAAAGAATTGGCAGACATTGAAATTCCAATTATTTTTTTGCAGTTTGAAACTTCCTGCACCAAAGTGCTAAAAAACAATCTCTTGATATGCTAAATTTAAGAGAACTGGGCATTTTGCCCCTCATCTGGATAAGTGGGTTAGAAGGAGGACGGATACATGGCTAGATTACTACCCCAAAAAAAAGCACCAAGTGTTACAATTTGATGGGCTTTCTGAGGGGTTGTGTCAATAAGGAGAGGCAAATCGAAATGTAATATTCAATAACATAATATTCTCAAGCCTGCTTAATCCAATTCAGTGTCACGGTGGGCCATAACATCCAGAACAAGGCAAGAGTAAACCCTGGACAGGGCGACAGTCCATCATAGGGCCCACTCACACCAACACTCATTGTCATGGGGGCTAATTTAATGTCACCAAACATACACACCTGTGGGGATGTGAGTTGAAAACCACACAGCCATGGGTAAAACGTGCAAACTCTACACAGATAATAACCAGCAGCTGGACTCACGAGGCAGCAGTCCCTTTGCAGAAGCATCATCAAGGAAAAGAAGTTAAAAAAAAAAACAAACACTCCATCGTTTACATGGAAAGGCACCTCTCCATATCTTTTATCCATTTTTTTACTCAGGAGTGATGCTACATTTGCTTATCTTCCACCAGTGTTGGTTTGAATTGTTTCTGGCATGCCATTCTGTACCAAAATGTCTTGTGAAGTAAAGAAGAAGATATTGTGTTTACGTAAGGCAGAGAGGAACGACTTGTTTAGCATTCACTTTAGTAAAGGCCAGCGTGTCATGAGGCCACACCAGGAAAAGTTTATTCATTGATCTGCTCTTAGTGACGTTAACTTAAAGCAGTTCCATGTAACTTGTAACATTACATCTCAGACGAGTAACAAAATTCAGTCAAGTCCTTGTAATTCAGAGCAGACGTAGGGAAGGCCATGGAATAAGTGTAAAATGTTTTTTCAATGTATTCATCTAGAAACTGATGTGTTAAAATAAGAAATGCAGTTAATATTATATTAATCTTACCTTGCCTGTCTTATTTAAGAAACTCTTTGCATCTTTGACAAAGCACTGAGCAGACACTGACTTGCTTGTTGATCTCCCCTCCTACAGGACCGCGACTTTCCAATGACGTTCAACACCTCCCTGCACCGATCCTGGTGGATGGAGAATGGGCCGGGATGCCAGGTCACCCCCATCTTGAATTCAGCTCTGGCGCTTGAAGACCATCACGTGATCACCGTTTCCGGCTGCCTCCTTGACTATCAGTACATTGAGGTGGTCAGTAGTGCCCTGCAAGTCTTCCTGGCTGTGAGTCCAAGCAAAGCTTTTTATGATAAATAATGTTAGAAGAAGCCCACTGGGGGACAGTTGTAAAGAGATGTCTTTTTGTGTCTGTTAGTTTGGATGAGTGTGGCAATTCTCCTGTGAGCTCCCTTATTAATAAAGTGTTTCCAACCCTAGAACTGCTGCTCACCAAAATTTTTTCTAATTACACCATTCTCTTGGAGACTGTAGTGAACATCCCAGGAGGGCAGCTGTTTCTGGGATGCTGGAACCACCATATCTGGCACCAACAATCATAACCAAAGAACAAGTACACCTCTTGACCATGTCTGCTTTGGGGGAGCAGCCACATGATTGGCTGTTTGGAAGAACAGCATTAATGAGCATGTGGACCTAATTAAGTGGATACGGTGTTTATACAGCACCTATAAAAAGTGTTCACAGTGTATTGTTATACAACAGTGGATCACAATGGATCATTGTGTGTGTGTGTTTATATATTATATACATATATATAAACTGCTCAAAAAAATTAAAGGAACACTTTGAAAACACAGCAGATCTCAATGGGAAAAAGCATCCTGCTGGCTATCTCTGCTGATATGGACTGGCTAATGTGTTAGGAACGAAAAGATGCCACCTACAGGGAGCATAATTCAAAGACACCCCAAAAATCAAAGTGAAAAAATGATGCGAAAGGCTAGTCCATTTTGCCAAAATTTCATTGCAGCAACTCCAAATTGTACTCAGTAGTGTATATGGCCCCCACATGCTTGTATGCATGCCTGACAACGTCAGGTTGGCATGCTCCTAATGAGACGACGGATGGTGTCCTGGGGGATCTCCTCCCAGATCTGGACCAGGGCATCACTGAGCTCCTGGACAGTCCGAAAAGCATCCTGGCAGTGTTGGATGGAATGAAACATGATGTCCCAGAGGTGTTCTATTGGATTTAGGTCAGGCGAACGTGGGGGCCAGTCAATGGTATCAATTCCTTCATCCTCCAGGGACTGCCTACATACTGTCGCCACTTGAGGCTGGGCATTGTCGTGCACCAGGAGGAACCCAGGACCCACTGCACCAGCATTGGGTCTGACAGTGAGTCCAAGGCATCCCGATACCTAATGGCAGTCAAGGTGCAGTTGTCTAGCCTGTAGAGATCTGTGCGTCCCTCCATGGATATGTCTCCCCAGACCATCACTGACCCATCGCCAAACCGGTCATGCTGAATAATGTTACAGGCAGTATAACATTCTCCGCAGCTTCTCCAGACCCATTCACAGCTGTCACATGTGTTCAGGGTGAACCTGCTCTCATCTGGTGGATCTGCTCTTTCCATGGTGCCAGGCAGTGAGCACTGGGCCCACTAGAGGATGTCAGGCCCTCAGGCCACCCTCATGAAGTCTGTTTCTGATTGTTTGGTCAGAGACATTCACACCAGTGGCCTGCTGGAGGTCATTTTGTAGGGCTCTGGCAGTGCTCATCCTGTTCCTCCTTGCCCAAAGGAGGAGATACCGGTCCTGCTGATGGGTTAAGGACCTTCTACAGCCCTGTCCAGCTCTCCTAGAGTAACTGCCTGTCTCCTGCATTCTCCTCCATGCCCTTGAGACTGTGCTGGGAGACACAGCAAACCTTCTGGCAATGGCACTTATTGATGCGCCATCCTGGAGAAGTTGGACTACCTGTGCCACCTCCGTAGGGTCCAGGTATCGCCTCATGCTTGACCATAGCCAAATACAAAACTAGTGAAAAAACAGTCAGAAAAGATGAGGAGGGGAAAAATGTCAGTGACCTCCACCTGTTAAACCATTCCTGTTTTGGGGGTCGTCTCATTGTTGCCCCTCTAGTGCACCTGTTGTTAATTTCCTTAACACCAAAGCAGCTGAAACTGATTAACAAGTCCCTCTGCTACTTAACTGACCAGATCAATAGCCGACAAGTTTCATTGACTTGATGCTATAATTTCATTAAAAAGTGTTCCTTTAATTTTTTTGAGCAGTATATATATTGTGGAGGACTGCCGGCTTCTCATGCCGGTCCTCACCCCCAGGCCGCCAGGAGGAGCTCTCCCGACAGCAGGATAGTGCCCCGAGGTCCAGCAGGGCCTCATGGACTTTGTAGTGTTTATACACAGCCCTGCTGGATACCTTGGGGGCCACCAGGAGTCGCTGTGGGGGGGGTTTATAGGCTCTTTTGTGCCTTATGACCCAGGAGTAGGTCACGGTCACGTGACGGGAAGGAACGATGTGCTCCCGGGTTGAAGTAAAGGACTGATTGCCCTGACCCGGAAGGAATAAGGAACTGTGGACTGTTGGGACAGGAACACCTCCGGGTCAGGGGCTATAAAAGGACGATGCCTCAGTCCAGGCGCTGAGCTGAGCTGGGAGGTAGAGGAGCAAGTGTCTGGGCGAGGAGGAAAGAATATTGTGATTGAGTGATTTATGAGTAGTGTGGAAGGTGCTTGGTGCACTGTGAAAAATAATAAAGAGTCTTGGACTTTTATCCGGTGTCTGGAGTTGTACCTGAGGGTTCAAGGGAGCACTAGCGCCCCCTACTGCCACAATATACATACATATATACGAGTGGAGTACCCAAAAATAACTGGAATTGAAAATAAAATTGTTTTAATAATTTTTACTTATTGAAACTTTAGCCTCCTTCAAAGTACTCTCCATGTGAGTGAATGCACTTGTCCCAACGGTTTTCCCACTGGTGGAAACATTTTTGGAATTGCTGAAGAGGAACGTTGTCCAGTGCCTGCAGTGGTTTTTCTTTAACTTCCTCCATGGTACAAAAACACTTTCTTTTGAATTCTTTTTTCATATGTGGGAACAAGAAAAAGTCGCACGGAGCAAAGATCAGACGAGTAGGGAAACACAAGTCATTTCAGAAATCTCTTCAATAATCTGGCATTGCGAAATTTTGTAGATTTTCGTCATTCTTAATTGTGGAAGATCAGCCAGATCTTGGTTGGTCTTCAAGTGACATTTCCCCTCATTTGAAACGTGAAAACCACTTGTAGACCTGTGTGTTTTTCTTTAAAATTGAACTGCAACAAAACTGAACTCCTGCAAATTGGGACTAAAATGCAACTTAATAAAATGAGCTCCTTCCCAGTCCATCTTGGCGGTGATCTCATCAGACCTGCCTCTACTGCAAAGAATCTTGGTGTCATTTTTGATTCCTCCCTCTCTTATTCCGCCCACATAAATCACATTAAGAAACTTTCTTACTTTCACCTCCGTAACATATCCCGTGTTTGCTCCTTCCTCTCCTTTTCTAATGCTGAGAAACTCGTCCATGCTTTTATCACATCCCGCATCAATTATTGTAACTCGCTGCTGGCAGATGCCCCTTCTAATCTTATATCACAGCTCCAGCTTATTCAAAACTCGGCTGCAAGAGTCCTGACTCGAACCAGCAGCAGCGAGCACATCACACCCATCCTGCTCCGTCTTCACTGGCTCCCTGTGTCTTACAGAATCGAATATAAAATCCTACTAATAACCTACAAAGCCTTAAATAACCTCGCACCAAACTACATCAGTGACCTTCTCCATTACTATGTGCCTGCCCGCCTACTAAGGTCCTCTGATTCTGGCAATCTTGTTGTGCCCCACACTAATCTACACTCCATGGGTGACAGGGCCTTCAGCTGTATAGCGCCCAGACTCTGGAATGACCTACCGAAATTAATCAGGTCAGCTGACTCCATGAATTCTTTTAAAAAACAACTCAAAACTCATCTGTTCAGGAAAGCTTTTAGCTCTATTTGACTTCATTCCCCTTCTCTCAGTTTACCTCTCTGTCAAGATGCTCATGTAACCTGTATGTGTGTGTGCTAGACCATCAATTTTGTTGTCTGTTAGGCTTTCTTTGAACTTACTGTCTTAATATTCTTTATTTATTTATTTGGTTTGTACAATGCTATACGCTGTATACCCTGCTGTTTTCTCTTATTTTCTGTAAGTGCCTTGAGCATGGGAAAGGCGCTATATAAATAAAATGTATTATTATTATTATTATTATTACTTGAAGCTTCCTCTTTAAAAGCAGTTTCAAGCATCACTACAGTTTGAGCAGCTGTTTTCCCTAAGAGAAAACGAAATTTAAAGCAGACTTGCTGTTCTTTATGATCACCCTTCACAAAAATCACAGAACACGTTTAATAAGAACCAAGAAAAACCAACACGGTATGCCGTATGAACAATACAGAGCAATGCCACTTGGCAGACTGACACAGAATAGTGTAAGTATGCTACACCTAGTGGTAGTCTAGATTGTGTGCCAAGTACTGATTCCGGTTATTTTTGGGTACCCCCTCGTGTATATATATATATATGTATATATAAATATATATATATATAAGCTGATATACATAGACATTCTTTATAACTTAAAAACTCTGAATCCATTCTAGTTACTGCATTACTTCCAACTGCTTTCTTCTTCTGACAAGATTTTTTTCTCTTTTTTCAGCTCTTTGGTTTTGTGTACGCCTGCTATGTCAGCAAAGTGTTCCTGGATGACGAAGACAGCTGTAAGTGCCCTCACTTTCCTCCTGCGGTGTGGTATTGAGGTCAGCCCTGGGGCATGCCCTGTTATCAAGTCAAATGAGATGTGCAAAGTGCCAGGAGAGCCGAGAGGCAATAAGACTTTCTAGTCGGTCCTCTCTAGCAGGTGTGAATGTGCCTACCAGAAATGTAAAAAGCAGCTTGGAAGCCATTTGAAAGTGAATGGTTATGAAACATGCATGGCACACGGGGGAGCCACTTGAAACATTTCTTGCAATGAGACAACATAATGATTTAGAATAAATTCTGTGAAAGCTTGTTCCTACCAATCAAAACAAAAAATGACTGCATTATTTTGCAAAGATAAGTGTTGTGTTATTTCGCAAAAGTTTTGCATTATTTCAAGGGTGTTTCCTCAGAGGTCGTGACCCACAGGTAATCGACACAACGAGTTGAAAGGTTGGCTGAAAGTTCACGTTCCTCGTCCATTCTGTGGATTCAGAACGCTTATTAAACCTCTGTTAGAATTACTTTTGATGGTCTTTTTCAGTTCTGACCTTTGCTTCGTCTTTTTTGACTTTGTTTCGCTTTGACGTTTTGCTTGTGTATTTTTAATCTCCCAGTTTTGACCTTTTTTCTATTTTACATGCATCTACTGGTTTTCCCATTAAAATGTCTTTCCAGCTTGCTGACAGAACAGAAAGAGCCATCTGATATCTTTGGCACATTGGGAGTTTTAGCAAGAATAGCTGCTTTCCATCCAGGTTGTGCTGTTGTCAGATTTGTTTGCTTTGCTTCTGTTTTTGGCACATTAAGAACCATAGTTTGGAGAGTGTTTGTGGTATGGCGGGTCCGCAGCTCAAAAAGAGCAGGTTGGTGTGATGCGGTCAGCCGTCTGTGCATTGCCTTGCCGGCACTTGTGGGCAGCCTGGGGTGACAATCAGGCAATCACACCTGCAACAGCGCCCCAGCCTATAAAGGGGAACGCATGTAAAGAGTCAAGATAAAGAAAAACGAGACAAGAAAAGAGAAGGGCGGTTACAGGACAGGAGAAAAGAGAGAGAAAACAAGCCAGTGAACAGAGTGGAAGAAGGTGGACAGGAGTGGAGCCCCAAGGAGGAGCAAGTGGCCATCACTCAGGAGAGGGGGCTGTGGGTTGCGCCTGTTGAGCATTTTGGAGCAGGAGTGACCATCTTGCCAAGGGGTACTTTCGCCAGGTGGAGCCATTAGCAACGGTGAAAGTGTAGAGCGCCCGCACCGGGTGGAGCCTGAATTGTTCCTGAGAATGCCTTCCACGTCTGCATTGACGACACTGACAGACTCCACTCCTTGGACCCACACTCCCGGACCGGGTCTTGTCACTGGCTTCATTCATCTTTGTACTATCTGCAGTGTGAGCCGACATTAAACCAAGCTAAGTTACAGTGCATCCGGAAAGTATTCACAGCGCATCACTTTTTCCACATTTTGTTATGTTACAGCCTTATTCCAAAATGGATTAAATTCATTTTTTTCCTCAGAATTCTACACACAATACCCCATAATGATAACGTGAAAAAAGTTTACTTGAGGTTTTTGCAAATTTATTAAAAATAAAAAAATTGAGAAAGCACATGTACATAAGTATTCACAGCCTTTGCCATGAAGCTCAAAATTGAGCTCAGGTGCATCCTGTTTCCCCCTGATCATCCTTGAGATGTTTCTGCAGCTTAATTGGAGTCCACCTGTGGTACATTCAGTTGATTGGACATGATTTGGAAAGGCACACACCTGTCTATATAAGGTCCCACAGTTGACAGTTCATGTCAGAGCACAAACCAAGCATGAAGTCAAAGGAATTGTGTGTAGACCTCCGAGACAGGATTGTCTCGAGGCACAAATCTGGGGAAGGTTACAGAAAAATTTCTGCTGCTTTGAAGGTCCCAATGAGCACAGTGGCCTCTATCATCTGTAAGTGGAAGAAGTTCGAAACCACCAGGACTCTTCCTAGAGCTGGCTGGCCATCTAAACTGAGCAATCGGGGGAGAAGGGCCTTAGTCAGGGAGGTGACGAAGAACCCGATGGTCACTCTGTCAGAGCTCCAGAGGTCCTCTGTGGAGAGAGGAGAACCTTCCAGAAGGGCAACCATCTCTGCAGCAATCCACCAGTCAGGCCTGTATGGTAGAGTGGCCAGATGGAAGCCACTCCTTAGTAAAAGGCACATGGCAGCCCGCCTGGAGTTTTTCAAAAGGCACCTGAAGGACTCTCAGACCATGAGAAACAAAATTCTCTGGTCTGATGAGACAAAAATTGAACTCTTTGGTGTGAATGCCAAGTGTCACGTTTGGAGGAAACCAGGCACCGCTCATCACCAGGCCAATACCATCCCTAAAGTGAAGCATGATGGTGGCAGCATCATGCTGTGGAGATGTTTGTCAGCGGCAGGAACTGGGAGACTAGTCAGGATAAAGGGAAAGATGACTGCAGCAATGTAGAGAGACACCCTGGATGAAAACCTGCTCCAGAGCGCTCTTGACCTCAGACTGGGGCGACGGTTCATCTTTCAGCAGGACAATGACCCTAAGCACACAGCCAAGATATCAAAGGAGTGGCTTCAGGACAACTCTGTGAATGTCCCCGAGTAGCCCAGCCAGAGCCCAGACTTGAATCTGATTGAACATCTCTGGAGAGATCTTAAAATGGCTGTGCACCGACGCTTCCCATCCAACCTGATGGAGCTTGAGAGGTGCTGCAAAGAGGAATGGGCAAAACTGGCCAAGGATAGGTGTGCCAAGCTTGTGGCATCATATTCAAAAAGACTTGAGGCTGTAATTGGTGCCAAAGGTGCATCGACAAAGTATTGAGCAAAGGCTGTGAATACTTATGTACATGTGATTTCTCAGTTTTTTTATTTTTAATAAATTTGCAAAAACCTCAAGTAAACTTTTTTATGTTGTCATTATGGGGTGTTGTGTTGTAGAATTCTGAGGAAAAAAATGAATTTAATCCATTTTGGAATAAGGCTGTAACATAACAAAATGTGGAAAAAGTGATGCGCTGTGAATACTTTCCGGATGCACTGTATTTCTCCTGCGTGATTTCTTACCGTCATATCACTAGGGAGGGGTATTGTCTTTTATGTTATATCTGTATAGATTGGGGTTAAGTAACATGCCACAATCACAAAGAACTCATTCCCAGGAAGTGAGCGCCCCCTAGTGGACACAATCACAAGGAGAGTATCCATCCATGGGATTCAGACCCCTGATGTGGATAAACAGCCCTCTGTTTTATTGAAGAGTAACGCAGGATTCAGGCACCGATGTTTCTCCTCCAATGTTCCTAACATGTGCATGTTAGTCTACTTTTCATCTTTAAATTGGCCTGCTGTGAGGGACTTGTGTTTACAGTACTCTGGTGCCTCATGTGTTCCCACTTTGTGCTTGATGCTGCTTTCAGTTTTTAAATAACCTTGAGCTTATTCCCAGCACTGAGACATCTGTTGTCTTCGGTCCCTTAACTTCAGGTATATGTTTTCAGGAAAAGCAGATTTTTCAATAACTTGCACCACTAAATAAAGCTAAAACTTTTCAAACAAAATCAGCGCTCTTCTTGAACAGTGGATGTGTACGGTTCAGAGATGCACCCAAGGACAGCATTAAGGTCCAGTGACTCGGCCATGCCATCGAACACAATGGCTGTTATAATAAGCACTGGAGCTGCTTTGTTTGTTTTCCTTTTTTTTTCTTGCCTCCCAGACAATACAGTGCAGATAAATTCACTTTAGTTCAATGCCATTTGGAGCTTTCTGAGTTCAAGAAATGATTTATAGTGGTGTGCCAAATGCTTAATTTTTAAGCCAGTTTTACTGTGCAGTTGTTTTGCTACATTCCAAAGTTTACGGCTCATTGTTTTATAAAAGCAGAAATAAGTTGCTCAGGGTGTTATCTGGACAGCTTGTGTGATAAGACAGAATTTGCTTTTAGCGAGTAATAAACTAGATGAGAAGTCCCCAGTCGCTCTCCGAGTACGGCAGAGCGATAGGTGAATTGTGCCACTGAGAGCCCATCCAGCCCGCGGAGTACGCAGAGATGGAGAGGGAACTTAATAGAACTGCTGGCCGTACAGCCGTCTGAAATTTGTGTTTGATCAGGGCGGTCCTGAAAGGTCATTCTTGTGCTCCAGACGGGAGAGCCTGCCAGAAGCAACAATTCTTTTCCCCAATCATCTTTGGCATTCTCCATGCTTTTCATGAAGCAGGCTCCCCAGTGGTGTCTGACACCTTTTACTGAAGGAGAGGAGGAGAGGAGAATGACTCGACTCATTTTCTCAAGTTATAGATGAAGTCAAAAATGATTTATATCAGTGAATCCTTAAAAAGGTGACCATTATCTGTCTGTTGAAAAAGAGAAAGCCAGTTAGGGACGGTGACAGCAGTAAGTCTATCTGTCTCTTAGAGCACCTTTTGCACAGTGTCTATCTGTCACTCTGGATTTGTCCGGGGTTCCGCCTCTTGCCCCTCCTTTTGCCTGCAGTTTGCCCTTGAACCCTCCTATCAGTGTCTTTTGCCACACAACATTAATCAAATGTCAGTGTCCCCTCCGTCACTACCTTGCTATCAATTTGTCTGCTCTGATGAATCAAGAATTTGTTCTTTTTGTGTATGATTGGGCTCCATAATTGCCATAACTACTTGCGCGGTTGCCACTATGAATGCTCCTCCTTTGTATTTCTTGGTTTAGTGTGGTTTTGCGACTACATGTTAATTAAGCGGATGGCTTGTGGAATAATTGAATCCATGAACCGAAGCATCTCTTAATCAAGTGGCAGTCACATGATGAGAAGGGTAAGAAATAAAAGATGGAGTTTGATTGAAGCTCTTTACTTGAGAGTCGCGTCTTTTGTCAAGTTCCTTTGGAGATGTCTGATCTGGAGACTCTTTATCAGGTTTTTGGATTTTGTTTTTAGTACTTCAGCTTATTCTGATCTTCTCTATGGGAACATTTGCATTTAACTACTCTTCTGGATCACGGACTGTAATAATACAAGCATTTTGTGTTTTATTCTGTCCTGACATTGATTCAGTCGGCTCATTCTAATCTGTGTACCAACCCTGGTTGTGCCATTCCTGGACAAATTAAGCAGAATCTTCTAATTGGGCCCCCCCAAACTCTCTAACCCCACTTCCTGAATCCTCTACATTAGAATGTCTTGTAACAGCTTTAATTTGAACAGTAACTATATAAATAATAGATTAATAAGCAAAGAAGAATCACACAACACAAGCTTAACTATGACTGTTTAACGTCAAATATTTTTTTTTAAATAATAGCAATAAGATAAGAACTAAATGAGTAATGTCAGCTTCTAATAAAATTAAACCAACAGCTGAGGTTAATCTGAACTAACTGCTCTTTTTGTATTGTGGTTGTGCCAGGAATGACACTGGATCCGGATAAATGTTTGTCTGTCTGCACCAGAAAATCAAATCAAAATCAAATAGCATTTTATTGTCAATTCACTATATGTGCAAAACATACAGGAGAATCGAAATACTGTTTCTCTCTCAACTTCGTAGTACAATAAAATATTAAAAAAAGTATAAAAGTATAACATATAGATAAATAACATTAGAACTTATAAAGTAGACCTGTGTACAATGTGCAATAGTCATTAGTGCAAAAGCCAATTACAGTAAAAAATGAGAAAGTGCATTATAGAGTAGCTTATGAGATGTACAAAAAGACAAGCAGTTAGCAGTAGATGTAATATTGAGCCCTTATATAATACCAGCTGAAGTAGGGTACTTGGTAGATAATGACTCTTGTTACAGTCCAGGGGCAGGGGGCAAGGGGCAAGGGGGAAAGGTAGGGGACAGAGTTCAGCATCCTGACAGCTTGGTGGATGAAGTTGTTATGCAGTCCTGTGGAGCAGGCCAGGAGGCTCCGGTACCTTTTCCCTGGTGGGAGGAGGCTAAAAAAGGAGTGAAAGGGGTGGGAGGAGTCACCAGCAATGCTGATGGCTCTACGGGTGAGACGGGTGTGGAAAATGTCTCTGAGGGAGGGTAGTGGGGCACCAATAATCTTACTGGCCGCATCCACTATGCTTTGCAGGGACTTCCTACAGGAGGCAGTGCAGCTTCCATACTACACAGAGATGCAGCTAGTGAGCCCCGGTGAAAAAAAGCACATAATGTGGGGTGGAACTTGTGCTCTCCTCAGTTTGTGTAGAAAGTAGAGGCAGGAATGAGCTTTCTTGGCCAGTGATGTGGTGTTATCTAACCAGGAGAGGTCCTCGGAGATGTAAGCCCCCAGGAACTTGGTGCTACTCACCTTTTCCACAGCTGCACAATCGAAGGTCAGTGGGGCGTGATGTGAATGACCTCTCCTGAAATCGACCACAATCTCTTTGGTCTTTCCCACGTTCAGGAAGAGACTGTTGTCTTTACACCGCTGGACCAGTTGGCTCACCTCATTTCTGTAGTTGGCTTCATCATTGTTGGTGACGAGGCCGACCACGGTTGTATCATCCGCAAACTTGACAATGTGATTGGAACTGTAGATTGGTACACAGTCGTGGGTCTGCAGGGTAAAGAGCAACAGGCTGAGCACACACCCTTGTGGGGCCCCTGTGTTCAACGTGATGGTCTTAGAGGTGTTATTGCTGACCCGCACATTTTGTGGCGTCCCAGTAAGAAAGTCCAACACGCAATTGCAGAGAGAGGTCTTGAGTCCCAAATGGCTGAGTTTTTGTATTAGTTGCTGGGGAATGATTGTGTTGAATGCTGAACTAAAATCTAAGAACAACATTCGCACATAGGAGTTCTTTAAGTCCAGGTGGGTGAGGGCTGGATGAAGAGCAGCAGAAATGGCATCCTCTATGGACCTGTTTGACCTTTATGCAAACTGAAACAAGTCATGGGAGGGGGGAAGAATGGACTTAAAGCATTTCATGATGGTGGAAGTCAGTGCTACGGGCCGATAGTCATTATAGCTAGATGGGAGGGGCTTCTTAGGAACAGGAATTATGGTTGTGACATGTGGGAACAACAGCTTGGTCCAGGAAGATGTTAAAGATGTCAGCAAAGGCATCCTTGAGCTCCTCAGCACAATCCTTCAAAGCACGATCAGGTATGTTGTCTGGTCCGACTGCCTTCCGTGGGTTGATCCTAGAGAGGGTTCTCTTCATGCCGGCTGGGGCCAGACGTATGGCCTGCTCACCCTGGGGGTATGATTGTTTTCTGTGCTTGTGAGCTCTTTTGTGTCTCGAACCGGCCAAAGAAGTCAAGTAGGCAGTTAAGCAGTGTGATGTCACCTTCACACGTCTGTAGTGGGGGTTTGTAATTAGTGAGGGTTTGGATGCCACGCCAGAGAGACTGTGCATCTCTGGTGTTGTTAAAGTGTCCAGATATTTTCTTGCTGTACTGCTTTTTTGCTTCATTGATGTCACGTGACAGGTTGACTCTGGCTGTTGCTAGTCCTGCAGTGTCACTGGCCCTAAAGACTGTGTCACAGAAGCCTCAGAAGCCTGTGGACCTCTCCTGTCAGTCATGGCCTCTGGTTAGTACGAACAGTAATATTTTTGTAATGGGTGACATCATCAGTACATTTTCCAATGTATGCTGTAACCACCTCAAGGTACTCCTCAATGTCTGTGTGGTCATTGTAAGTGGCTGCTTGTTGGAAAATGTCTCAGTCTGTAGTGCTAAAACAATCCCTCAGAGCACTGGAGACGCCCTCTGGCCACACATGTACCTGCTTTTGCGTTGGTCTGATGGTTCTCACTTTGGGTCTGCATGTAGGTCTCAGCATGATGGTGATGTGATCAGAGAGACCTAGGTGAGGAAGGGGGGAGGCCTTGTAGGCTCCCTTGAAGGTTGTGTACACCAAATCCAGTGAGTTGTCTCCTCTTGTAGGAAAGTCCACACGTTGGTGTAATTTGGGCAATAAACCTTTTAAATCTGTGTGGTTGAAGTCTCCTGCTGTGATGAGGAATCCATCTAGGTGCACTGTTTGTTGTTCACTAATGGCCTGGTAGAGTTCATTGAGTGCCTCCCTCCTATCGCTGGTGATAGTGGTTGGAAGGATGTGTACAGCAACGAGCAGAATCAATGCATACTCTCTCGGTAAGTAGAAGGGTCAGCACTTAATAATAATAAACTCCGCCAGTGGAGAACAGTGTCTATGCACAACGGTAGTATTTCTGCACCAAGCGTTGCTAATGTAAACACACACTCCCCCATCGTGAGTCTTACCTCCTTCCATAAAGACTCGGTCAGCTCGTTAGCAGAGTCCGGGATGTTGTCATTAAGCCAAGATTCCGTTAAAATAAAATCACAGCAGTTCCTCGCGTCATGCGGCGCATATCTCAGAAGCTGAATGTGATATATTTTATTGTCTAGTGAACGTACATTGGCAAGGATGAGAGATGGTATTGCAGGTCTATATGGTCTAGCGGCTAGCCTAGCCTAGCCCGGATGACTCCACGTTTGCCCCACTTCTGTTTTCTCTCACACCGTTTCCGGCACCTCCTCTCTGGGTAAGATACAGCAGACGAGCCTGGGGATGTAATAGTCTGGCGGAGAAGTCCCAGGCCCGAAGCGTCTCTGTATCTCTCTGGTCCAAGATATTTGGTTTTGTGTCTTAAAAGGCAGTGGTGACAGTATCTTGTAATCAACATTATCGGTTGACTACACTCGAACTCACTCAAACACTCGCACGAACATAACAAACACAAACATTCACTAAAACACACATTCGGTACTACATACGGAGAGAGTGGGGCCGCTGCGTTCGATCACGCCGCCATCTCGTAGATTGCATATGGGGAATGCACTTATGCTAATAAACTGACCTTTCTTTTCTGAGCGACCAACTGTCATCTTCTCTTCTCTCATTCAAGCTTTTCTTGCCATTCTTTTCTGGAACCCGGAATTTGGCTTTGACGTTTCAATTTAAGTAATACAAAAACGTATCTAACATTGGCTAGCAAGCGTGTGGAATTTACCCCTCGAAATTTAAGTGCTGTGGACGAAGTTTTCAGACCAGACAGCAGGTGAAACAATAAAGCA
>JANRMT010062850.1:6868976-6888325 GCA_026402145.1 Polypterus bichir lapradei | reverse complement strand
AGACATGACTTAGTACAAGGGAACGAAGAGAACATTCAGTTTCCACAGTGCATGAGGGCCGGGCCAACCGTTCTGGCTAAAAGAGAGTTGGGGGAATAGAATTGAGACTACCTGAATGGCTCCTTTTGGCAAAAACTCTTAAGTTTCTAAATCTTAAGTAATTTGTTGTTTCCATTGTAATTTTAATGTATGGCTTATAACAACTGACAATGATATGTTCCTATATATTTGATGGCCCCCATCAGTGAAGAGCACTTTGAATCCTCATAACCCCAAAATATCAGTCCTTCGATAACGGGCCCCACACACAGTGTGTGATGTGTGTACAGGAAGTGCCGGCTTTGAACCAGGTAAAAGCCATCAGCCATGATTTGCCAGGCAGTGTGCCTACCATAGTCTAGGAGACCACCAGAAATCAGGTGCTGAGAGAGGCTGCATTGCACTGAACTCCAATGTGTGATCAGCCAGCCTGCACCTTAAAATTGAGGCCCTCTGTCTGTCTGTCTGTCTATCTATTGTATAGGGTGGTCCAGAAATAATTATGCAATTTTCATTACGCTATAACTTATTACGTTTATTACATAGAAAATCACCCGAAAAATCCCAGACCATTGAGAAGTGTGCAAACTGACGACATGAAGAATCATCTTCGCACTGAACTGGAATCGTCCCCGCATAAACCCTGTAGATACCCCAGAGGCCGGTTGGGTGTCCCACCCAGGACAGAGGAGGAGTCCTTATCTGGTCGGGATGCCATAATGGAAGGATGGACTAAATGGGGGTAATACCCATTTGGGAAGCCTTATGATTCTTGTCCTGGATGGGATGCGCAAAGAGTACAAGAACTGGCAGGAGCGCACAGCAGGCAGCAGTTAATCCCCACTTTAATAGGTGGCATTGTCCCTTATATAGCAGGGCAGCATGGGAGTTGGAGTGTGGACAAGCAGCCTTGTGGGGAGCCCTGGCGAACAATAGAAGGTGCTGCTAGGGAAAGATCTCCCTGGCTTTCTCATAATCCGGAAGTGCTTCCAGCTACATCACGTCACAGGAAGGACTCCCAGGTCCACAATAAAACGGACCGCACAACCTTGTCCAGGCGAGTTGGAGCTGGGAAGAGGATGAGCAACACTCAGCTGGAGGAGTAGCAGTGTGGTGGTGGTTGTGAAATAAACACCCATTTATTTGAACCTGGGACTATCCTGGTGTGTCTGTGTTGGGGTTTGGGGCACTCTGGCACCCTCAACCTTTCTATCTATTGTCACAAAGATGAGACATACTCAGATAAAGGTTTGGGGCAGCCACCCGTATATTCTGGTATCCTGCCTGCAAAAGTCATTATTTCTTATAGTAAACAGCACTGATGTACATACCATTGAGTCCAAAACAAGACTGAGGGAAAAGGGAAAAAGGGCAGGCTTTTAAAGGGGAAGACAGGAAGTGAGGTCATAAGGCTCGGACACGTGTTCATCAACCATTGGATCAAGCCCGGACGTGACATCAGAGGGGCTCGAGCTGGTAGGGTCTACTTCCATTGGCTCGGTACCGGAAGTGACGTCAAAAGAGCCAGGTGGAATCTCCCGGGAATGGTCTACAGGAAAGGGAGAAAAAGAGTCAGTGCACTCTGCCACATCCCGGCATGCCTCCGAACTGCCTTCACTCAAGCCTTTTAGCTGCCTCCCATGTGCACGTGTGTGACACTATCTATCTATCTATCTATCTATCTATCTATCTGGCCAAAGGTTTGTGGACACCTGACCATCACATCTACTGTATATGATCTCGTTGGATTTTCAATTATAAAATCATGGACATTAATGTGGCGTTGCCCCTAATAGCCAACAGTTTATAACAGACTCAACCCTTCAGGGAAGGCTTTCCACAAGTTTTTGGAGTGTGTCTGTAGGAATGTGTGCTCATTCAGCCAAAAAATAATTTTTTTGAGGTCAGATGCTGACTGGCTTGCAGTTGGTGTTCCAGTTCATCCCAAAGGTGTTCAGTAGGGTTATGGTCAGAGCTCTGTGCAGGTCATTCGAGTTCCTCTATGTGTTTATGGGCCTGGCTTTGTGCACACAGAAACACTCATGCTGGAACAGAAAGGTGCCTTCCCCAAACTGTTGCCATGAAGTTGGAATCACACAATTCTCAAAAATGTCTTTGTATGCTGTAGCATTAACAGTACCGTTCACTGGTACCCAGGGGCCCATCTCAAACCCTGCCATTGTCCCTCCTTCACCAGACTTTACAGTAGGCACAATGCAGCCCAGAAGGTAGCATTCTTGTGGCATCCTTGAAATCCAAATTCCTCCATCAAACCTCAGGATAGTGAAGAGGGACTCATCCCTCTGGAGAACATTTCCACTGCTTAAGTGCTTTGTACCATTTCAGCCAACCAATGCTTGGTGTAATGGGGTTTAAAAATTTAAGGTCTTTTTTTAGTTTATCAAATAACTTGTTATATTTAATTTGTGTGTTTTATTTTAACAATAATAATAATTTTTATATTTATATAGCACTTTTCTTAGATAAGACATAGCTTTTAAGTGAATAAATTGGATGACCAAGACTAGAGGACTTACCGTACATGGTAGGATTCTTAACCTGAGGTCCATGGGCCTCTAGGGGTCCGTGAGGGTCAGATAAACATTAACATTTATATTCACTATACAGCCTGGTACTGTTGATTTAGAGTAAATGTAGTAGCAGTAGTATTAGTTATGGTAGTAGAAAATGTAGGAGTAGTAGATCTGTTTTAATTTGCACCAGAGGATTGTATTTTATAATTAAAATGAGTAGCCATTACTTTTTGCATAAAAAACGAGTGTTTTTTTTATTGTTTACTTTAAAGTTTAATAATACATTGTGTATGCCATATATGTTTGAGACAGTCAAATCTCGATAAAGTACGTTACATTCAGTATATGCAAAGGTGTGTTTATGTGAATATTTCTGGGGAAGGGAGTCCATAGCTTTTACCAGATTCTTAAAGGGGTCCGTGACTTAAAAAAGGTTAAGAAGCACTGCCTTTTAATGTGTGCATTTAAACCAAAGCTGTAGAAAATTTTAAATGCAGGAAAAAGAGAAACAGGCAATTGAGCTCAAGGATGACATCACACTGTCAGGACAGCCCGGTTGGAGATAGAGGTGAAGAAGAAAAGTGCTCGAGGGGATAGTGAGAAAGATAACAATTTCAGCGCTAAGTATAAGACAACTTTAGAAGAGGGTTCCATTAAATCTGTTTTTCTTTAGAACCATTAGCTTAACAAACTGAAAAGGATAAGAATGAGTGTTTTCTTGCAGAATTGAATTCTGGGATGCAAATCGACTTGCTAATACAGAGAACTCTGGGAGAAATATGCAAATAGAAGCAAACGTTAGGAAGAAGTTACTTGTTACATCTCATGTTTAAGCTCAGATAAGCTAACCAGTCTATCTATATATGCCTGTAAGAAGATGGGGAAATGGGAACTTTTAGTAACTTTACTATTTAAGTAGATTAAAGTAAGTTATGGTTGACAGAAGAGCAAGACCAAGGGTAAATTCTCAATCGTCCGATTTTTTTTTTTTAAACAAAGCACCTATTTTCGCATATTCAGCTGTGCAGAGGGACAGTTACGAGACCGACATAGATACTGTGAAAATGGAGAAATGACCCTGGTGTTTTAACTTGAGAACACCGTAGCTGCTTTGAAAAGGCGAAGCACTGAAAACGACTCGCGGTCTAAGGTGGAGAGCGCAGCGCCAGCGAGCGAATCTGCTTCATTGTGGAGCATCCCTTGAAGGAACGCCTTACTTGGATTCAGAAGAATCAGCTCTTTAAATTATAGGGACATCTCTCTCCTGGTTATACTGAGGCAAACCTAACTGTTTCGGGCACTGATTTAAATCCTTCAGGTTGTATCTTTTTTTCTGCTTTTGACTTCTAGTATTTAATGCCCGTTTTCAATGCAAATAAACGCGAGTAACGATGCAGTTTGACCATTTCCTCGCAGAAACTTGCCTTGTTTATTGATGTCATCTGCTCAAGCTGTGCTTGTTTAAATGAGGCATAGTTTGTTCTTTCAAAGGTAGCGATCTGACCTTTTGGAGTGTGTCTTTTATGCGGGTTAAGGTGTGAGCCGTGCTCGTGCTGCTAGCATTGTTCAGCTCTTTAACAATAGACTGTAGCTGTGGCCCTCCAGAGCTCCACTTGATTGAGGTGATTGTCACTTTATTGGCCGCAGCTGGACCCATCTGGCTCTTTCAGGGGTAATGATGAAGCAGCCAGCTCTCAACCCCAACATTAACATTTATTTGCTTAGCAGACACTTATATCCAAAGCGACTTACAAAAGGCATAAAAAAATAGAGTAACATTAGGCTAGTGCCCATTTGTTCAGGACAGGTACCAAACTTTCATTGTCACAAGTGAAAAGATGTAATAACTATAGTACATTATAGATTACAATAAAGCGATTAAAAATAATGAAATTAACCAAGAATATAAAAATATTGCAGAGTTTTCTGTTTTTCTCTTCATCACTTTGACAGATATTCACACAACAAATGGGACTTCTTAAATACATTGAGGGAGTCGGCAATTCGGATGGAGGTGGGCAGCCTGCTCCACCAACTAGGAACTACACAGGAGAAGAGTCTGGATTGAGACATGATGCCACATAGAGGTGGCATCACCAGACGCTGTTCCCTGGCAGACCTGAGTGGGCAAGAAGGAGTGTAGCGCCTCACCGGTGTCTGCATATACTCAGGTGGTGACCCACTGACTACTCTGTAGGCAAGCTTCAGGGATTTGAACTTTAAAAATTTTCCAATAAAAAAGCCTAAGAGGATACACAAACCAGTGTGTTTCTTCGTGCCAGTCCCAAGCCCAGATAAATGGGGAGGGTTACGTCAGGAAGGGCATCCGGTGTAAAATTTTGCCAAATCCATATGCGGACAGATGATCCGCTCTGGCAACCCCTAACAGGAGCAGCCGAAAGAAGAAGAATAAAAATGCCTAAAGAATACAGACAAGAATGATTAATGCAGACATATCTGGCCGCCTGCAGGGACTACTAGAATCCTCATATTGGTGTGATTGTACGAAACAAAGGGTTAATCAGGCATGTATAAATTGCTTTAGAGGAGATTTCTAAATATTGAGATATATATTGTGCATCACGAAATAGCCAAAAAATCCCATGAAATTATTTATAAACCATATCGCCCAGCCCTAATTCTGCATATCTGTAGTGATTTGTTTTCTGCCCTGTCCACTTTATGTAGAGCCTAAGGGGAGGGTCCCACCATGTGATGCATCTGGGGACTACCCCATCTGTAGAAATGGAGAGGCCATGTTTTTCTGGCTTTCAGTTCCTGCTTTTAGTGATTTTTTTGTACTTCTTATTTGGATATTGCTCTGCAACAAAGAGAATTACTGCAAATGTTTATGAAATGGGATTGGGAGAACAAATGTCAGCATTCACACAAACTTTGTTAACCATAAATCAAAACGGAGCCCTAAAGTAGTTTCAAAAGTCAAGATCAAAACAATCAGAGCATGAGGCCTTAGCCACGAAATCGATAAACCAAAACGCCCTACAATCGAGGTTTCTGTCTGCAAGCTCAGATAACCAAGAAGCCTTCGTGTTGACCTTTATACCAACTTACTGCTGACATCTGAGTCTAATAATGTTGAAGTTACTGAAACAAAATGGCAGCCCCCATAACAAAAAATGTGGCATCAAGGGAAGATGTTAAAATATTTGAACATATTTAAATAAATGTTTATATAAAGAACTGTTTTAAGAAACATATTCTGCATAATTCAAAACTACAGAATTAACAAGAAAATCCAGAAAAATATGTAATGTAATGCAAAACAAAACAAAGAATTTAAGAAAATCCATTTTTAACAGATATTCTGACTCCACCCCCTTCTTCATCTTTCAGGTACGATCTCCATTTTGTGATTACTAGATTTGTCCTTTAAGGCAAAACCAATTTTCTAATTCTTTGGTACTTGTGTACTAAACGAATGGCACAGATGGCAGTTCTTACTGATTCTAGTGTGGGGGAGGTGCCCCGGTTGCTTAATTTTTGGAGTTTAAATGATTAGACTGACCTACCCCAACCACAAATACTAACCTTAAAGTTAGTGGGGGTGGAGCATAGTTGCCTATGGGTCCCTAATGTTAATGACCCCTTTGGGTGCCTAATGTTAAAAATGAAAATCCAATTTGCGTCACGATAATAGAAAAGGGTACTAGCCGTCTGTGCCGTCCATTTAGTACACAAGTACCAATTCTTTTATGCTTGCTTTTTTGTACTTCCTTTTTGAATTGTTACAACAATTAAACATTAAAGGGATTTTGTATTTTTGGTTTTGTATCAGAAGTTTTTAAGATGTTCCTCTTCTTTCTTTGTGAATATTGTGGGCATTTAACCCTAACCCTAAGCCTAACCCTAACCCTTAGTCCCATTGTTGTTCCTGTGCAGGACAGAAGCCTGCTATTTAAGTTTACGGCTAGGCTTCCCAGAGTGGGTCCAGGCCTGGGAGGACAGCTGGTCTGGCTGCTGTGGGTTTTGAAGCCTGCGCCCTTTTTATGCTATTTGTGTGTGGCAGCAATCAGAACACCAAACAGCTGCGTCCACAGTGCCGTTGTATGAATTGATGCCACTTCATTGTTATCCTGTCTAAAGAGCAGAATGGCTGCAGTCCAGCTTTGCTGTTGTTGCTGTCTCTCTCTCTCTTTCTCTCTCTCCCTGTTTTCCCGTCTATTCCTGTTTCTAGTTTTATTACTGCCAGTTCATTTCAAATACACTTCATTGACAAGACTAACATCCTGTAATGCTGGCAAAGTGATTGCAGTATAAATCATGGTGTAATAAAGGCAAATCATGAAGCTTTATTATTCTCCTTCTCTATCTATTACACTTTCAACATATTTATCTCTTGAGCTGCTGTCACAGCTAAAAAATCTAGTAAAACAGAAACAGTCAAAAGTTGGCAATTTTCTGTATCCCTCATTTTTAATGCCAGTCATTGTCAGCCAAAGAAAGAAGAAATGAAAGTAGATGAGAAAAAGCTGCCCTTAGAGAAGATGAAGGGGGAGATTTAAAAGTTAGCCTAGCTGAAGGCTGTCACCCAGGGAGTGCAGGTTAGTTTGAGGAACAACAAGATTGCTAGAATCGGTGGACCTTAGAGGGCAGTGACGGAGGAGGTTACTGATGTAGTCTGGTACAAGGGTATTTAAAGCTTTACAGTGTAGATTACTAAAAGAATTATGTATTCAGTCCTATAAGATGTGGGAGACCTTCCGTGACGAGACCCTAAAGGTTGCTGAAGGTTGTGTTGGTGTTACCAATGTACCCAGAAGGAGGTGTTTCATCTTGCAGGACACTCTGGATATCATTGAGAGGGGTCGCAGCGCACAACTTAATGGCATCTCCTGTAACGGGAACTGAAAAGGGCTACAAGGGCTCTGAGAGCAGATAAGGAGGCGTTTGTTAGAGGAATCTACTAGCAACTGTCACACCATCTGTGGTCTAGTGACCCATGTCCTGCTTACAGAGGAATCAAAGCATTATGCACATCCAAATCTATTCCTCGGAGAGTCGCAGTCACAGCGGCTGGTGGGCGTTGGATATCTCTGGGTCCACAGTCCTTGAGGCTGATCCTCCATTTGCCTGGGGGGCACCAGCTGAGCGTAGGGAAGGTAAGGTTGCAGGGGTCTGTGGTATCTGGGGAGAACCTCTCCAGGCTTGTTGATAAGGCTGTCCTCCTGGCATTGCAAGCAATCTTTGCTTCCACTTGGGAGACGGGCATCGTCTGAACTGGCTGGAAAACGGGACTTGTCCCTGTCGTCGTGATTGCAGCAATAACAGGGGGATAACACTGCTCTTGGTGCTGGGTAAGGCCCTTGCTGGGGTCATCCTCAATAGGATACGTGATCACTTGCTCACCTACTAGCGATCGGAGCAGTCTGATTTTACGCCTAAAAGGTCTGCCATCGACCGCATCCTGGCACTGAGGGTTCTCATAGAGAACAAACGCAAGTATCAGCAGAGTTTCTTTGCAGCGTTTGCCAGTTTTTGTAAAGTCGTTCAGCTCAGTTGATTGAGCTGCTCTGTTGCACATCCTAAGACTTTTCTGGATCCCCTCATGGTTGCTGGATATTCGGTACTGTGAGTGCTGTGCAGAGTGGAGGCAGAACTTCTGTGTTTTTCCGAGTTGATTCTGGGGTTCGTCAGTGGTGTGTTCTACTCCTACTCTGTTCAGTTCTTGCATGGACTGGGTGCTGGGCAAGGTCGTGGGGTCCAGTGGCTGTGGGGCATCTGTTGGTGAAGAAAGATTCACTGATCTTGACTTTGCTGACGATGCTGTGATGTTTGCAGAGTCAATGGAGGCTCTGATGGGGGCTCATGAGAAACTGAATGAGGAGTCTGATTGTCTAGACTTGCAAGTGTCCTGATAAAAACCAAAATCCAGGCCTTTAATGACCTCTTAGGCACAGCCATTAGCAGTGTGTCTGTGTGCGGAGAGAGTGTCAACCTTGACGAATGATTTACGTACCTCGAAAATTATATTCATGTCTATGGTGACTCTTCCATTGAATTCAGTAGATGGATTGGGTGAGCATGGGGGGGGGTCGGGGGTCACTGGAAAGGGGTGTGTGGTGCAACCGATATCTATGCAAAAGGATGAAGGTCCAAGTCTTTAGAGACCTGGTACTTCCTGTCATGCTATATGGTTGTGAGACATGGAAGCTATCCAGTGACCTGAGATGAAGACTGGACTCCTTCAGTACTGTGTCTCTCTGGAGAATCGTTGAGTACGGCCGGTTTGACTTTGTATCGAATGAGTGGTTGCCCACAGAGTCCCAAATGAGGCACATTACCTGCATTGTGAGGGAGTGTCAGTTACGGCACTATGGCCATGTGGCACAATACCCTAAGGGTGATGTGGCTCGCAGGATCCTCATTGTTGAGGACCCGAGTGGTTGGACTAGGCCAAGAGGATGCCTACATAACACCTGGCTGTGGCAGATAGATCGTTATTTCCAGAGGATGGGACTGGACTGCATGTCTGCCTGGTAGGCTGCCAACCAGGATGACTGTTTCGTCATGTGGTGGATATGGCAACGCGCTGTACCAGTGCATGCCCCGAACCTGACACTGGCAAGTAAGAGTTATAGTGGTCAATGCAGAATGTAATAAAAACATGGACAGGTTTCTTAAAATTGGTAAAAGAGAGAAATTAGCAAGCCTGGGATACGTTACAGAAATGGAATTAAGAAACTTATTGACTGTGATTTATGTGGGTAGAATAAGAAAGACTCTTAGCAGAAGAAGGTGGTCTGATGGTTTTATCACCAAGTATGATTGTACTGTAAATCAGTTCATTTTCTTAAGCCTTTGTGCAAATTAGCAGGACTTTGGTGTTGCTGTAGTTTCTTTTTAAAGAGTTACTGTATATTCCATCCAGGTTTTAATTTCACTGAAGCAAGTAGTTTTCACTTTTAATGCTGAAATAGATCTGAGTATCATCCACATAAAAATAATAACCCAGTCTAAAGCTACAAGCAATATGGCCAAGGGGGTAGCAATATAGACAGAGCAGAGCAGAGAACCGAGGACAGAGCTTCCTCACTCATCTCCACAGGGAGGGAAGGCTGCGCCATGCTTGCTGCTGCTCCTCTCTGTGAATAACTCTCTTTTTTTATTAACCTTATAAAGTAAGAATGCCAAAACAAAAACAAACTATTAAACCTTCAATCAAGTCAAGCAAGGCCAATAGTGTCAGTTCAGCATTTCATTCTGTTAATTCTTCTTTTCAGTAACAGAGTCCATGTAAGGTTGGTGCAGTTTCTCCTGTGGGCGCACCTTCATCATCAGAATGGCACAGAAGAATTGTAAACATAAATCAGCTCCAACTCCAAATTATCATCTACGTCATCAATGTCAGTATTTGAAGGGTGCCTTGTATCTTTGAAGCTCCTCAATTGGGCAGTGAACATGGTATATGTACAATATAAATAAATGAATGTACATGTGGGTGCGTCATGCACACATCCATTGCTATTTTTTTTTTTCAGCTCTTTTTCTCACTGAGCAAATATGGGCAAAGTTTTGCTGTTTTTAGCAAATACCAGCATGGCTTTGTTGTCCGTCTGTCTCTACTCTTCCACTGTTTCTCTCTGCCTCCCCGTGTATAATTATTGCCTGATATGTTGTTGACATTGAATTGCTGACCCCTCATTCTGGCCTCTCTCTCTCCCTCTCTCTTATTTTCCCAGTTGATTTCATTGGTGGATTCGACTCGTACGGTTACCAGCCTCCTCAGAAGACATCTCATCTACAGCTGCAGCCCCTCTACACGTAAGCATGCTTTTTTTTATTCCTATTGCATTGGAGCCTAGAGAGGATAACCTGTTTTGTTGCTGTCTGCGAGGTATTCCACAAGGGTGAAGCAGTCCTCTGGTATGATTTATGCAGTGGGACAGGAGGGAGTGTGAGAGCCCGCCACCCACAAATAACTCCAAAGAGGCCTGAAGTAAAAATAAATGGTGTATTTTATTAAAGGATCACAAAGCAATAAACCTGCTGCCCCTTTGGGCCAGGCAATACATGTCTTGGATTTGAGCTTATCTGATGTTGTGGCTCACCTGCTTGGCCACCTTTAAAGTAGTGGTAAGTACTCACCTTCTCGACTTGCATGTAATGCTCTCCTCCTCTCACCTCAACTCACCTCTCGACTCCAGACTCAGATTAGCTGTAGCCACAAGGAAAGTGTTAGAAAGTGAGTTTAGGAGCCTCTCTAACATGTTTTTGTGCATCATGTGTACATATGTTTTGCTTTTGAGCGCTTTGAAATATTTCATTGTTATTCTGACAATTTCATTTTATTTTGTTGTTTTGATACGGTCATTTTGTGTGGATCATTGCTCTTCATAGGTGTATTGTTTATGATTGCTGTGCCTGTTGCCGATGATGTACTATGTTGTTCAGTCCAGTGATACAGGATGGTGGTGCACATCTTGTGCCCTCTGAGTATTGGGTTCTCTAAGAAAAACAAATGAGTTTGATCTGAGACAGCTGGGGATAATTAAGGTAAGGTAGTATTGGAACCTTTTCTGGCTTTTTTGACCACAATTCTTGCTCTTGTGTTTTTTTATTAGATGATCTTCTTCTTCTTCTTCTTTTTCTACTATAGGTATTCCCATTTTTATGTAGGGTCTGGATGATCAATATTTTTAATACTTATGGTATTCAAGTCAGAACTTGACTTCATCTTGTCCTTCTCCCATTAATGTTTTTCATCTCCCGATCACTTTATCAAATCCGATCAAATTATATTTTGCTTGTCACATTAAAATTATACATGTAGTACAATGTGTAGTGAAATGCTTAGTTGTTCAGCTCCGATGATTGTGCCTTTAAGAAGAATAACAAAAGATAGATAGATAGATAGATAGATAGATAGATAGAACTTTATTAATCCCAAGGGGAAATTTAGAAAAGGTCAATAACAATAATATGTGACTTTATAAATATTAAAAATCATTAATAGAATTATAAAAATGTGAAAGTAATAAATAAAAAATGTAATTTAATCGATTTAACAATAGTGATTCATGTGATTCTAGCCACTTTCCTTTCCTTATTCACGATACGGATAGACTATGGACAGAAGGTCCTCGTCAGTCCCTCTCAGCTGGTTGTCAGGCAGCCATAATATACTGTATAACTGACCACAATACAGAATAGAGGCTGTTCTTCAGAATGCTGGTATCATTGATAATTTTCTTTGCCCCAGTCCGACATCGATTGGTTAGGAAGTGCGTACCCAGTGTTGTGTACAGCTCATCACACCACTCTCTGCAGAGCTTTGTCGTCTGTCTGTGTGCTGTTCCCAACCCAGGCAGTAATACTTCCAGAATACTTCCATTGTCAGAATACTTTCAGTAGTGGATGTGTAGAAGTTCTTTAGTATTTTGGTGGGCACACAGAAATCCCTGAGGCATCTGAGGTGGTAAAGACCTTGTCATGTCTTCTTTACCAAGGTGTTGGTGTGTTTGCCCATGGTCAGCCTCTTTAGGATCATACCAGAGGCAGCTTTAAACCATCTCCTCAGGCCACTGCTATCTAAGCTCCAAAATCACTCTTGGTTTAGGGAGCCTCTGTTTTTGTTCCAGTAACACCAGGCTGGAACTCCCTCTAGAGGCCTCTGGTGTCCCCGTACCTCTGGGGTTTCTGTTGCCCTTGAAATGTTGGGCATTTGCTGCATGTCCTCTCAAAGAAGACTCACTGTAAACTTCAGTCATGCATTCACGGATCTCCTTTGGCTTTTTCCCTTCTTTTTTGAGAAATTTTATCACTGAGTGTTCCTCCAAATCTAGCATTTTCTTACTTGATTCGCACGAGGACTCTCCTGACATCCTGTCTCTTGGAGTGTTAGACTCGCACTGTGCCACAACTGTGCATGAGTAACCTTGAGACGTGTCAGTCACAATAGGCCCCAGACTTGATTCAACATGCTTGCTACTTTCTTTCCTACTGAGATAGATAAATTATTGAACACCCCTCGTGTGCGTATATATATATACTAGCTGTGTAAGCCCGTGCTGTTAAAAGCCCGGGGTCCTAGAAACTATTGAAATCATCAGAAAAAAAATTGAAATGTAGAAATGTCAGGTAATTCAAAGGAACTACTCTGGACATCTCTCTCCTAGGTTTCATTTTGCTGATGTGCTCATCTATCCTTGCATAAGAGTTTCTGTTTTCTCAGCGGTTTTACTTTGGCAACAGAGTCGCTTTCTTCTTCCGACACAGTAACTTGGGGCCACCTTGCCGGCTGTAGTAGTCTCACAATTCCAGGCCAGACAAACAGACACACACACATCAACACGCAGACATTTGGTTTTCTGTTTCCTCTGAGGTGGAGCCCTTACCCCGACTCCACCTTTCATTTCCGGGCTGGACAGACACACACACTTCCATGCATAGATGTTTATATATAATATATATATATATATTTATTTACACATAGCTTAGAAACATATGATGTGTAAATATACATGTATATAAATGTTTATCTTTTAATACAAGGATATGTAACCCAGTTCTTCTGCTGCCCTTATGGAACATGGCAGAAACATTTGTGGTTTGAGCTAAGGCAGGCAGACGTTTGAGATAATTAAAGCTGGTGTCACATTAGATGACTTCTGGTTGAAGGAAATATCACACTTGACGACTGCAGTTGCTGATCTTGTCACCTGACAAGGTCACATTACACTAATAGAAATCGCTGGGTTTTTCCATTCTGTCGTGGCACACAAAGAACGGGACATCAGGCAGGCAGGCATCTGTTCTCTTCGTGAGGTCCAAAACACCCGAGTTCCTTCCGTATTTGCCGCTGAAATGTCATTGGTTGTCAGCTCTGATGCACACAGAGATGGTCTCACCGCTTACAGAATCAAACCTGTTTGATTTTGTTGGTTTGAGTCACAGAGTGGTTGGACGAAGCCTCTGGGGATGTCGCACCACAAGACTGGCCTGAAAATTGCTGGAAAAGTTGTGTAAGGGACTTAAGGTCTTTATAACTCATTAAGAATGGCACTGGAGAGTGGCGACGTGTTGCATTTTGATTAGCTTATGCATATGCAATTATTAATTTCATTGAACTGCTTACATATGAGGACCCTATAAACCTACGTATATTTTGAGTGGATAAGTCATGCCATATGAAGGCCCTATTTTCAGACGTCTACTATCCTAATGCTTTTGGTGTAGTTTGCCTACAGCATCCGTCTTACAGTGTGGTTGACCCAGGACAGTCGGATTTTACAATTAAAACCACCCACATTTATATTTGTAAATATTGTGTGATGTTTCTCAAATTATAACATTAAGTTTTGTGATTATTTTGCCTTTCATTTTGTATACTGTATTTTTTTTTTTTACCACACTGGCCTCATAAGTGCAAGTGCGCATGATAGGAATTCTTTGAGTTGAATTAAACACACATTCACATTAAACTCTCTGCAGTCTCTGCCATTGAAGGTGTGCCGCTCGCTAATCCTTTTTTTTTCCCCACAGGTTCTTTTGCCCAAGCTGGCAGCACATCAGTAATAGTGTGGCTCTTTTCTTTTGATTCATCTTTGTTTAGACAGTCTTGGCTGGTCTCCAGTTTTATTTTAAACCAAAATATGCCATTTACCGTCCTTTTTGGTGATATTCTCTGAAAGTGTTTCTGTGCGTATTACCGTCACATTTTTCGAATCGGCTTTGCTCGTACTTTGTTGATGAGCAGACTGTTTGCTGTGTTAAACAGACGGCTTATTAAGTCAAATTATATCTACAAGGCACAATGTTGTAAATTAATTGCTGGCAGTTATATTAATTTAATATACTGTTAAACCTTTATGGGTGTTTGCAATTGACCCAGCATATAAAAGGTGTTTGTTGGTTCTGGAGGTTAATGATGATGCCTGAGCTCACGTTGCCCTAAAACTAACAGCACGGCCAGCCAGTCAGTCAGGCTTATGCTTCTCTGCTGCCGTTGATTGCAGTATGTCAGATTTTTGTGATTAATCTCGTCCTCTGGGAAGCCTTGCCTTGAATACTTAATTTATTTTCAGGTTTTGTCCACAGTGTGCCTACTGTACCCGCAAGTTTGGGCTATCACTGTGGAAGTCATATGCGCCTTTTGTTATTAATTGTAAGGTAGTAAAGTACACAACCTCAGAAGTATTAATAACTCGTCCTTTTGTTATTTTGTTTCTCCTTTGTTATTCGTCCTTTTGTTATTTGTTTCTCCTTTGTTATTCAGTCTCATCATAAGAAATAAGACAAGGGAGAAAACATAGGCTTGTTGTAACATTCAGGTGCTTTTTGAGACTTCATAAAAGATGAAGTTCTAAAAATTTTGTTTATTTAGATGGAGATGTCATATTTTCATTTATTAAATATTTTTGTAATATAATCATAATACAAAGTAACATATTAGAATGTTGTTACACATATAAGCATATAAAATTAATGTATTAATAACATTTTATGATATAACTTGTTGTCATTAGGAGGCCCAAACACAGCAAAATGGGAGTGAGACCTCTTAAAAAGACCGTAAAGGCAGGGCCTTAACTTACCAGCCTGCCCAAGGAGACTCACCCCAAATCCTGCTATCCTCAAAACTGCTTAATCCCGGCTTCAGGCCTAGCAGACTTCAAAAATGGGAAGCTGGCAAATAATTAGAAATGTCCCAAAATATAGCAAAATCCCCACCAGAAGAAGTATAACAGAAAACCTTCATTTGTATGAACAGGGCTAACAAGAAATCTTTATATTAAAAAAAAAAGGATTTGTCAGAAAAGAACAAACAAAGGCAAAAAGGAGTTGCCTAAAAGACAATCCTAAACATAAAAATCCCAATCTGCAATTCCAGAAAACAAAATTCAGTAATCAGAGCAAAAAGATTTACAAAGAAACAGAAATTAAAACTCCTTCACACTAGAGTGTTCTCCTGATCACAGTTGCTATGGTCCTTAAAAAGGTTATATTCCAAAATCATGTAGTTGACCAAAAAACTAGCCCATTCCATATGGATTAAGGACATACCATTGAAGCCACTTTTTGGGGGCTCAGAGTTTCGAGAGTGATAGAAAGGCTATATACTATCAAACAGAGGTTTCTCTCCTTTGTAAGACATTCTTGTGAATTATGAGACAGACTTTATTGCATTTTAGATACTTTTAAAGCAAGCTTTTTTTTCTTTTGTTCTTTATTTCACCTTACATTTTGTTAGTTTTCACATACCCTTTGGGGTCAGAGCACAGGGTCAGCCATTGTACAGCGCACCCCTGGAGGTTAAGGGCCTTGCTCAAGGGCCCGGCAGAGTAGGATCTCTTTTGGCAGTGACGGGGATTCGAACCCGCAACCTTCGGGATACCAGCACAGATCCTTAGCCTCAGAGCCACCACTCTGCCCATGTTACCCATATTTAGTCCTGTGTGGACTGTAGCCTGCAGGTGGCAGTTTGGGGTGAGCCTTTTCTGGGCAGGCTCCTGGTCTGTTTTTGTGGCTTATTTTGAAGGCATCACAACCTTTCACCATCTTTGGAACTCCTGATTATGACACTTTTCAAATGGGAGCTTTTTAAAATTAAAAACAAGTGTGCAGCATGCTACTATCCATTTGAACAATAGTTACACCCAATATTCGGTTAAATTGGCTCACAGGGAGCCAAGTTGTGTCATGTGGACAGACAAATGGAACAACAGCAATAGGTGCTTTCCTATATTATACAAAAATTACTAAAAAAGAAGAGCTTTGTGGTAAGAAACAAAAATCCTAAGTGGGCTAGCATTTAAAATTTTATCCATAGTCAATCACGTTTCTTCTGGTGGAGTGTTGGCCATAATCATAAGCTCCTGGGCAGTGGCGTAGCGTGGGTGTCAGCCGCCCGGGGCGGAGGAAAATTTCGCCGCCCCCTTATTTAGGTATTTCAATTTAAAAGACTAAAATATACAGTCATTCTTTGCCGCCCCCTAAAAGTGCCGCCCGGGGCGGGCCGCCCCTGCCGCCCCCACTACGCTACGCCACTGCTCCTGGGGCCTCATGTATAAACGTTGCGTATGCACAAAAATGGCATAAAGGCCCACACATTTTCACGGTAGCTCCAACCCTGGCGTATGCAAGTTCTCCGCTCGGTTTTGCAAACTGGCGGCACCCAGCATCAAAGCAGTGCTACTGTTCCAGTGTGGTTTCCCTTTCTTTTTTAGTTCTACATCCCTGATGCGGCTTTATAAATACACTGAAATTAACCGCATGGTGTTTATTAGTTTAATGCATCTGATTGTAATTAATCTGTAACAATATAATGGTCCACAGAATGTTCAAACTATTTTAAATACCATAGCTGCTTTAGCGTTGTTACTCTCACTGCACCTTCTTCTTCTTCTTTCAGCTGCTCCCGTTAAGGGTTGCCACAGTGGATCATCTTTTTCCAATATACTCTAACTGCACCACTCTGAAGATTTATATCACTGTATCTGAGTGTGAATCACAGCTGTACAGCAGCTGATCGGAAAAAGAATTATTGGTATACAGCATCAAGCACACGCTGCCTCAGCCATGCTGTCTATTGAACTGCACTCATACTGCAAACGCTTCAGAGACTTTTCTTGCGGTTCAGAAACAGTTTCATCCCAAGAACTATAAACGCACTCAATCAGTCCATCAAGTGCTCCTTGTACAACTGTTTGTACTTATAAGTACAATCACCTCACTGTAAACTTGCGATCCAGTTATAATATTGCACAACCTGGGCCACTTTATAAAGCGTGTATTTACATATGATGACGATATCATTTTTAAGATTAAATGCAGTAAAATATGTTTATTATATTATACAGATAACACTTTAACTTCATGTAAATAATCTATATTGTTAATAATTAAACATGTGAGGACACGGTGCTGCAGTGCTAGCAAGGTACTGGCGCTCCGTTCACGGATTGTTCCTTCCTAGTTCTGTATTCTTGCTGGGGCTGCCGTGACAAGGGATATTTCAATGTTCCTTAAATGTTTTGAAGAATCGGCGTTCTTAGCTTACGGATGGCTTAACGTCTATTACAGAGCTGATTGTGTGGCGATTGGTTACTTGGAGAAAGAAAAGGAAGGACAGGAATTGGAGGTTAGTACGTTTGAAAGAGACAGTGCTGCTGCAATAAAGTATTTCATCGAAGGTCGCGCATGGCACAGCAGCATCATGTGTGAGACATGAACAATCACTGCGCCACCGTGTTCCCATGTTTAATAACATGCTTTAACTCCTATCATCATGAAAATGATATCAAGTATACATCTCAGTATTTTAATTATTCAGAGAGCTTTAATATCACGAATGTAATGGATTCTACTGTATGTCCTGTCAGAGGAAGAGAAAAACGGTTCACACACATAGAGCACTTAAAGAAGATTAAATACAAAACAAAGCATTTAACGTGCTAATTTAGTTACGATGGGATTTGAGAAACTAGTAAATTAAATGATTTTAAGATGAAGTTTATGATGTTCTACTTTAATGGCAAAGTAAACTAAGTGATTAAAGTGGAAATTTATAGATTAAAGTTGACATTTCGTGCTTTTTCCGCACTGTGTGCCTGTTTTTTTTTTCTCTGTACCCTAATAAGCTTTTATATGACACTAGCATAATACCCGCGCTTCGCAGCGGAGAAGTAGTGTGTTAAAGAAGCAATGAAAAAGAAAAGGAAACATTTTGAAAATAACGTAACATGATTGTCAATGTAATTGTTTTGTCACTGTTAAGAGTGATGAGTGTTGCTGTCATATACATATACACATATACACATATATATACACACACACATATACATACACACACATATATACACACAAATACATATATATATATATATATACATACACACACATATATACACACAAATACATATATATATATATACATACACACATATATATAAACATATATATACATACTGTACATATCTACATATATACATACACACACACACACACACACAACTATCGTATATGTTGAAGTTCTATTTAAATTTTAAATAGAAGGAATTTTTATTTAGTCGACAGAATATTATTCCGGAATAAATCAACTCAAACCTTAAATAACTTATAATATTTTGCTCTCCATAAAAATATATCCTGTCTAAATTATACAAGTTAGAAATAAAGTAAATGTTAAAAGAACAAACATTCAAATTTCTTTACTCTTATGTAATCTATACTAATAAACGGCAAAGCTCTCACTCACTCACTCACTCACTCACTCACTCACTCACTCACTGACTGACTCATCACTAATTCTCCAACTTCCCGTGTAGGTAGAAGGCTGAAATTTGGCAGGCTCATTCCTTACAGCTTCCTTACAAAAGTTGGGCAGGTTTCATTTCGAAATTCTACGCGTAATGGTCATAACTGGAAGTTGATTTTCTCCATTTACTGTAATGGAGTTGAGCTGGAGGGGCGGAGTTTCGTATGACATAATCACGCCTCTCACGTAATCACGCATTACGTAGAAAGCCAGGAAGAGCTACAAAACGCGCTTTAGAAAACATGCCTTATATAATTAAGAAGGCAGCGAAACAATTAGAAGCGAGCGACTGACATATAAAACCATATTCAGCGGCTCACGTGAACTGACGCAGTGCGCAGACAAAAAGTAACAGTTGCAAAGAGTGCTGAACAAAAACCTAATTACACTGCTACGCTCGAATAGATAAACCACACGCAGTGGCGCGATGGTAAAGCATTCGCCTGTAGCGCCCACGTCCGAGGTTCGATTCCCGAGAGGGGATGCACTAAGTATGTACG
>JANRMT010062850.1:6852653-6863976 GCA_026402145.1 Polypterus bichir lapradei | reverse complement strand
GGCATCGTGTGGGCTAGCTTCGCAATAACTTGCAGCATCATAAGCTAGACTTGATTAACGCGGTAAGTTTTCGGCAAGGCAGCTGAAGCGCTGCATTATGGGATCTGTAGTTTATTGTGTTACCAGCGCTTCATATCCCCGGGCCATTAATAACAATAATACAGTATATAAAATGATCTCGCGGGCCGGATATAATTACACGCCGGGCCGGATGTGGCCTGCGGGCCTTGAGTTTGACACATATGGACTAAATAGAACTTGAAAAGATATATTTTTTCAAATGTGATCGCGCAATTCAGATAGAGTTGACGCGCACTACAGTACATCGAGCCCGCGTGCTATTGTGGTTTTGCCTGCATGCCGCAATAAGTCATCCTCCCCTCGCTCTTACTTTTTTACCGTTCATCTAATGAATACACTGAGTATGGCTTTACCAAAACAATTATTGATGGCGAATAAAGTATCCATTATTCGAGTATGTAGATCGGGGTATATATATACATATATATATATATACCCGCTCTTCGCAGCGGAGACGTAGTGTGTTAAAGAAGCTATGAAAAGGGAACATTTTAAAAATAACGTAACATGACTGTCAATATACAGTAATTGTTTTGTGAGTGTTACTGAGTGTTGCTGTCATCAAGGATTTGATTATCATTATTTCTTTTAATCAGGTTCGTATTTGTAGGATGTGTTGTGTTCAAGTTACATTCCGTGTTTGTCAATCGTTGTAAAGATGACAGGTTTCATTCATCGATTCATTTCTTACTGCATCAATAAACAGCTCGTCTTCTTCATCTGAGACCTGACACACTGCATGCACGGGGTTTTTTTTTTTAACACTGTCTTCCTTTAGCGGGACATTCACTTTTTCCACCGTGTGCTTTGTTTCTGCAGTATCTGCACTTATGAATACGCTTGTATGTATCAGAAGCTTCATATTTTTTTGCTGCCTTTTCAATTGTGTAATTCGGTTTTTGTTCAGCGCTCTTTGGAACTGTTGCTTTTTGTCTCTGCACTGCGTCAGTTCACGTGAGCCGCTCGGTGTACATGCATCGAAGTTTCCCAGCTGTGCTGGTGCCATGTCGTGCTATGTCCATGGCTGTATCTAATGTTACCTAAGTCCCGGCACTTAAAACTTTCTCTCGCAGTTTCGCTGAGTTTGTGCCAAACACCACCCTGACCATCTCATCTTCCTCTGCATAAGCACAGTCCTTCACCCGTGAATATTTAGTGGCAGTGTTTCTATTGGATTGCCGCTGACGGACGGCCTTATATGGGCAGGCACTAAATTACAAACGCCAGTGGCAGCCTGTCTATGAACTTAATTTAAAGTTTAGGTTTACATCGTGCTTTGTTTCCGAAGTAGCAGAACTCATGAATATGGTTGTATATATCACTCGCTCGCTTCTTATTGTTTCGCTGCCTTCTCAATTATATAATGCATGTTTTCATCAGCGCTTTTTGGGGCTCTTCCTGGTTTTATACGTACTGCGTTATTACGTGGGAGGCGTGATGATGTCACATGAAACTCCGCCCCCACGGCTTTCAAGCTCATCTCCATTACAGTAAATGGAGAAAAACAGCTTCCAGTTATGACCATTACGCGTAGAATTTCGAAATGAAACCTGCCCAACTTTTGTAAGGAAGCTGTAAGGAATGAACCTGCCAAATTTCAGCCTTCCACCCACACGGGAAGTTGGAGAATTAGTGATGAGTCAGTCAGTGAGTGAGTGAGTGAGTCAGTGAGGGCTTTGCCTTTTATTAGTATAGATTCAGACGGTGGGCTACAACTCGCCTTTTCACGGCGACTTTGATATCTGGCAACGTATTTTTTATTTCGGGCATTGTGCAACTTTGTCAACTTGAGTTTTCGAGTTTCTCTGACACTCTATGTCACTCGATCAACTTCCTTTTGTTGTTTATACCACTGTTTAAACCAACAAATAATACGTTCTTCCTTTCCTCCAGTTCGTATTCGCTGAAATTCTTCTATTTCCCCCGTGTTTTTGCCATTGCCTTTTCACAGAATGCTGAGTTTAAGGGCTATTTATATTGATTTGCATATTCAAAGAGATGTAATTCTGGGAGGAGTTGGGGCAGGACAGCAGGCACGTGTACATGCATTACTTTTCACACTGACCGGGATTTATGTTACAGAAGAACATGGAAGTTGGCGTTCACACAGATTTATGCATCTGGATTTTTTTGTGCGTACACATATTTCCGCTTTTGTCCATACGCCATGTTATAGTGTGAATTCTTAGCACGGCATTATACATGAGGCCCCTGGAGAGGCATTTTTTATTTATAAATATACCTTTGTGTAACACTGCTAGCTTCAGTTATCATAATTGTGAGAAAACTGACGTGAAAACTTGAATACATTTTAACAAGGACTTAGGAGTCTTCCTGGGCTTCTTATCTCACTCTGTAAGAGGACTTGCAGGATCCCAGTATTTTGTTCCTGGTCATGTCAGTACCCCTTTATATCCTTGGAGTGCCTCCATCTTGATCAGTTTCCTTGATAGCAAAATTTAGTTCATAAAGCTGTGTGCGTGTTTTTGTTTTTTTTGTTTTTTTTTTACTTACTGGCAGTTCTTTGGGTTTGTTTCACTCTGTCCGGTCTTTTCCACGCAGAAGAAAGCCATGAAGGTTGTGACCTCTAAGTCATAGGAAAGATTCAGTTGCAGTTTAGCTTTGGACCACTGAGATCTAGCAAGATGTTTCAAAGATTCGCCCCTCTAACATGTATGGGATAGAAAATTTGCAACACAATTCCAATGTGCTATTTTAATAATCGGAATAGAAACTGGGCCAGCTGTCATGGACCCAGGCTTGAAGCGGATTTAGAACAGGAGTAGAGAGACTTTGTTCACTCACACTGTTGTACCCACATGGAATAAAAGTTCACAATCTATAGCCACAGAGATTTATTTAACTCGACATGCAATATTTTATCAGTTGCCATGTGGCTGGTCTGCTCAGGGTTGATTGGTGCCTCTAAAAACCAAAGGGAGTGGAAGGCAGTGTATAACATAACATAACATAACAAACACTCACTGAGCAAATTATTAGGAACACCCATACATCTGCTTATCCATGCAATTATTAAATCAGCCATTCATGTGGCAGCAGCGAAATGCATCAAATCCTACAGGTACACGTCAGGAGCTTCAGTTAATGTTCACATCAGACACCAGAGTCTACTCAGAATGAGGTGAAAAACAAACATCCAGAGAGTGAACATTTTTGATGAGAGAGGTCACAGGAGAATTGCCGTTCTGTTGTGGGGAGCGAGGGAAAAGTGTTTCCCCCTTTCTAAATAAACGTGTGCTGTGCTGGAACTCGTGTCTCTGCCTGTCTCTGTCGGGGTTAGGGCAGTTGGAGCGCCCCTGGTTTCCACAATATATAGAAGAAAACATATATAACATAGTCACAGAAGTACGGCACGTTTGATATATCTTGTAATAGGTTTTATGTTTCATATAATACGACACGATATACTGTATGTAAATACAACCTACATTGTTAGTTGAAAAGTCTTCATCAGTATCGCTTCACTTTCAAAACGAGTTACGCACGAGCAGCCAAGATGACACGAGTACATGATGTGCACAAACACTCGGATTCAGCTGACAGTTACATATTTTATTCAGAAACGGTGGTACGCCAGGCTGTCTACAAAAATTTATTGAATCTCTTAAACTAGATAGTCAATATAAAAATTTAATTAAGATTTTTTTTTACATACAATTTTTTTTCATTTGGCATTTTCAAAGGCAATGTGGGGCTCAGCATTTGTCTGTTGAACTCGGGACAGTCCCGCTCAAATCGGGACGTCTTGCAAGCCCAGTTGTGCTAAACAGTGCTGCATCCTTCAAAATGGAGACAGCTCTTGAATACTAAAGAAGAAGCATAGTGCTATTTTTTTCAAATGGTAGCTTGAGTCTGATTGAAGGTAAATCAGCTCATTCATTCTTCATCGTTACTTTTGCTGGGGCCCATCCAGGATTGGTCCTTGGCCTTGGACTCTGTGCTGTTATGGTAGACTCCAGTCCAAGGTTTGAACCCTCTTGACTAGGCAGCTTCACGAAATTGATGGATGAATCCTGCTAGATGTCCCCTCGAGTGTTTATTCCTGCCTAGCCCCCCATATATCTGCAGCCCTGGTAAACGTGTAGTAGACTAAAAAGCCTGAGGATACGGATGGATGCCTCTTAGCTATGTTACCCATCCAGGGCTGATTTCCACGTTAAACATCATCTTACAGAATAAGCTTTGGCTTTTTTCAATCTTACACTTGGTTTAAGCAGGTTGATAAATAATATAGATTGTAGAAAAGAATATCAATTTGGGAATACAGTTCTTTCAGGGGTTTCTCTCGACAAGGACCTCAATCTCAACATACAGGGACACAGACAAAAGTAGAAACTTTTAATTTTTATTTGAAAAAATAGTAATGACACTTGTCCTAATAATCATCTGTCAGCCCTGCACAGGCCCATTCAAAGCAGAAACTGGAATTAGAAGCTTAGAATATTAGAAAAGGTGTGACGAGAACAGGCCATTCAGCCCGACGAGCTTGTCCATCCTGTTCACCTAGATCTGGGGTGTCAAATTCCTGTCCTGGAGGGCCACAGTGGCTGCAGGTTTTCATTCTAACCATCTTCTTTATTAGTGACCAGTTTTTGCTGCTAATTAGCTTGTATTGCCTTTTAATCAGCTTGACTCGGGCCCCTTAGTTGTCTCTTTTTCCTAAATTACCAGCCAAACAATAATGAGACACAAAACAAGCCGCCACATGACTAGCTCACCTGTGCCCATCACACAAGATCTGAAAATAAAAAAAGGTGAAGGTCTCAGTAAGGTTGATCTCTCAGGTCACCAAAACTTTTTGACAATGTTCTTAGAAAAAACAGAAAATCGACAGTTTTGGAAATGTCTGCTGTGGCAGAATGAGAGCAGCAGCAAGCCATGGAATTAAATAACGGGTTTAATTAACCGCAAGAATTGGCTTCTCATTAAGAAACAGGTTAGACTGAAACTGGTTGGTCATCTATTGGCTTGTCTCACATCTTATTTCTGTTTGGCTGCCATTTAATGAAGAAAAGAATCAATTCAGAGAACTGATTCCTTAAAAACAAAGCTATAAAAATGAAGGGAAAAGAAGTTAATTAGCAGTGAAAACTGGTCACTGATTAGGAAAAGGGTGAGAATGAAAACCTGCAGCCACTGCGGCCCTCCAGATCTGGAGTTAGTTCAGCACCTGTGACTTAGATTGTCCAAGTTAACATCAAGTCGAGATAAGAAGGTCCTGACAGTCCTACTCTCTACCACACAACTTGGTAATTTATTCCATGTGTCTGGTTCTTTTCAGGGCGGCACAGTGGTGCAGTGGTAGCGCTGCTGCCTCGCAGTTAGGAGACCTGGGTTCGCTTCCCGGGTCCTCCCTGTGTGGAGTTGGCATGTTCTCCCCGTGTCTGCGTGGGTTTCCTCCGGGTACTCCGGTTTCCTCCCACAGTCCAAAGACATGCAGGTTAGGTGGATTGGTGATTCTAAATTGTCGCTTGGTGTGTTTGTGTGTGTCCTGTGGTGGGTTGGTGCGCTACCCGGGATTGGTTCCTGCCTTGCGCCCTGTGTTGGCTGGGATTGGCTCCAGCAGACCCCTGTGTTTGGATAAATAAATGGATGGTTCTTTTCATGACGAAAAACTTTTGTAATATTTGTACAAAATCTGCCCTCAACAAGTTTCCAACTGTTCTTATTGCAGAATTTATTTTGAAGTAACAACTGGGATCCACTGGACTAATTCCTTTCATAATTTTAAGCACTTCAATCATGTCACCTCTTACTCTTCATTTGCTTAAACTGGGAAGGTTCAGCTCCTTCCATCTCTCCTCATACCTCTAGTTGATCTTCTCTGGACTTTCTCTAGTGCTGCTGTGTCTTTTTTGTAATATTGAGACCAAAACTGCACGCAGTACTCCAGGTGAAGCCTCACTAGTGTGTTATATAAATTAAACATAACTTCTCTTGACTTGTACTCCACACCTCGCTATACGTAACTTATCTTCTCATTAGCTTTATTAATCACTTCTGTCCACTGTCTAGATAGTGACAAGTCCGCTGTGACTCCCAGGTCCTTCTCATAAGAAATACTTTCAAGTTCCAGGCCTCCCATTGTGTACTCAAATCTAACACTTTTATTTGCTAAACGTGACACTTTACATTTACTTTCATAAAATGTGGCCAAGCTTGTGTCTGTCCAAGTCCCTCGGTAACAGTTTAGCTGATTCCACATTATTTGCCCTTCCACCTAGTGTGGTATTATCTGTAAACTTCACCAGCTCATTGATTATATTCTTTTGTGGATCTTTTTTGTATACTAAAAAGAGCAGCAGCCTCAGCACTGATCCTTGAAGGATTCCTTGGCTGTTGTGAGGGGCAGCAATGTTGCTTTTCACCCTGAGTTGTCTTTCACTCCTACTCCTTCCACCCACGCATGGCACTCCCCACTTCTTCATAATGTCCACCTTCCCACTCTGAACTCAACTGTCTCTTGCAGTAAGCAGCCATTGTAAACATCATTGATGTCTACTTTCAGGTTTCTTCCTGGAATCAATCTTTGGGGCATCCAGGCCCATCAGGACACAGTGGACATAATGTGGCTTTGAAAGCCTTGAAGGGCAGAGAATAGAATTGGCAAGTATGTCTTTGCCAGGCTGACAAAAAAAAATGTACTTGAAGCCAGCAGCAAGATATCTGTGGCCAAACGAAGAAAGCCTTCTGATGCACATCGTGATAATATTAATGTCTTCCACAAGCCATAAATAACACATGCAGTGTGCGCTCCCCTTTAGATGTTCAGCACCAGGGGCTTTTATAGATTGGAGTTAGAGTGTGAACTTGTCAATAAGTTACTGTGTGTCCTTCAAACCTGTCAGGTAATTTGGGCAGCTATTATACCTTCTAATCTTCATTACATCATTTATTATTATTATTATTATTATTATTATTATTATTATACCTTTTTGACAAATTATTGCTGCCCTTAACCCGGGGGACTGTACAATTGCTGATTCTGCACTCTGACCCCCAAAAGGTCAGGCGAAAAGACAATTTCCCTTTGGGGCTTAGTACAGTGTGCGAAAAAAAAAACACTGAAAACATTTATTATCTTCTTTCATGGCTTGTCTTTAACTTTCTCCATCCCTTTTGAGCTGTGCACTACAGTACCTTTGGTTGGCTATTCCAGCTTTTTAAGAGTGGTATTCATTAAAATAGCATGTTCCAGGATGTTGCCATTTTCAGTTGTAGTTGTTTGGTGTTACATTTACATTTATTACATTTATTTGCTAAGCAGCTGATTTTATCCAAATTGAATTAGAAAAGAGGTCAACATAATCGGGTCTGGGGAAATATTTTGAAACAAGTGTTACAGGACGGCATTATAAAATTGACCATCACAAGTGAAAATCTCAGAACAAGATACAAGCGAGTTATCAGTTAGACAGAAGTTCACCAGGCAGGAGGTTCTTCACACACTCCTTAAACACACTGAGGAAGTCATACGTTGAAATGGAAATGAGTTACATGAGTTACACATGAAAAGATTTGACACCCTGCAGAGGTCGCCATTCATCAGTCGACCCGAGTGGTCAGGAAGGAGCACGGGACCTCTTAAGTGTCTCCATATATATATATTTTGTTGCTGACCCATTGATTACTCTGTAGGCAAACGTCAAAGACTTGGACTTAATACGTGTTGCTGCAAAGAGCCAGTGCAGTGATATGAATAGAGGAGTGACGTGTCCCCACCTCGGTTGATTGAACGCCAGGTATGCCACTACGTTTTCAGTCATTAGTACTGTTATTACTGGGCTGACACCTTTATCTAATGTCACTTACAACATTTGAGATACAATTGGTTACATTTCTCTTGTTTTTCCAGTTGGAGTGCAGGCAGGTGAAGCGCCTTGCTCAGGGTCACACTGTGTCATCGATGGGATCTGATCCCAAGTCTTAAGCACTGCATCACACACTGCCTGCCATCATTTGCACAGGCTTGGTGACACATGGCACTACTCCTGCCGGCAGACGGTTGTAGCAGTCCAGACATCACCAGACCAAAGCCTGGAAGAGGACTTGTGCTGCATACTCTGTCAGATGTAGTCTTGTGGACGTTGCACAGACTGAATGTGTAAGACCAGGAGACCGTAACAAAATGGTCCCTGATCTAACAAAAAGCTAAGAATGGTTTAAAATGACTGACAAACATACAGCGAACTGCTGTACCCAATGTATCGAATCCAACTGAAACATGGTGGATGTCTAAACAAGTAACACTCAAAGCACACATCACCCCATCAAGCATAACTCAGGTGAAGGCCTTCTGACAGAAAGAACATGAATCTCGTCAAATAAAAAGGAAGAATTCCAAGATTTTATTTACGATAAGGAGAAGAACATTTCTATAGCTGAGTGAAACATAAATGGTACTGCTATGCAATAAACAGGTTATTTATGATTAAGAATATGTGTTTTTTCTGTATCTTGACAGCTGATACATTGTGTAACGCTAATACGGTAAATTCCTCCTCTTTTTGTGATGTGCAAATCCTCTCTTCGAAGTTACCTCCAACTTTGTAATGATTATTATTCATATCCATCCATTTTCTAAACCTACTTCTCTTATGGAAAGTTAGAGCAAACAACATAGGAACAATCCCTGGCCGGGGTGGCAGCCCGTCATAGGATGAACACACACACACACACACACACACTAGGGCGAGTTTAGCAACTGCGATCCACCTAACCTGCACAGCCTTGGACTGCGGGAGGAAACTGGAGCACCTGGTGGAAATCTGTACAGACCCAAGGAGAACGTGCAAACTCCACACAGGGAGCACTGGTTGAGCCCCCGTCTCCTTGTTTGCAAGGCAGCAGCGCTAGCATTGAACGACCAAGCTGTCATTATTGTTGTGTTACAAAGCCTTGAAATCACTTACTTTTGTTTTTTTTTTATTTTGTTTGGCGCTTCCTGATTTCCCAGTATAAGAAAATCCACAAATATGATAAACCATTTACCAATGTTGCCCTTTTGTTCACAAGCCACGGCCTACCTCTCCCATGGAGGATGTTTAAGTATATTTGTTGGACATTTGTTGTACAGTATATGTTTTAAATGTTTTACAGCCAGCTCCCCATTCTGGGCCTGTGTAGGCCAAAGCTTGAAGGTGGGAGTTGGGGACTGGCTGACTTGGAGTCCACCTTATTTGGACAGGATGGTGAGGGTCCTGGCCTGCTTTGTGGAACATTTTGAAGACTTCACACCACGTTTTGCTACTTTTTTGACAGTTTGCTTTGTTGGTTTAGAGCCTTGTGGTTTTTGATTTTCTCCTCAGTGTTCTTTGGTTTAACAAATTTTAATATATTTTTTTTTTTGTTTTTGTTTTATGACTTCAGTCTTTTCCTGTTTCTTGACCTCAGCTTTTTTGTTTTATTTGCTCAATTCTGGATTTGGCCTTTGGCTGCTTTTCTTTGTATGACCGTCAGCCTGTTCCTTTTTTTTTCGGATTGTGTTTTTTGGATTATAGGCTTGTGTGGTTAAAATCAAATTGTTTCACCAACATGTCTGCTTCTTTTTCTTGCATGATATGATTCATGCAGTTAGTCTTGCTTTACCGTAGGGCCATTACTTTGCCTTTTCCTCCTGGAGGACTGGTGTTGTAGGTTCTGTGATTCTTGTGGGCACATCTGGGTGAGCCACCCTACACCACAGGCACCACAGTTTGTTCGCTGTTCTTTGTGTTACTGTTCCTTGTCCTTTATTCATCCCTCTCTTGTGCTTATTGGTCTAATAAACAGATTTCTAATATTAATAGGAAATAATAATTACAAATATAAAACACATGGACGGCCAACCAAGAACTTCCACCACCTGTGATTGCGACTGCTTTTAATTCCCATTGTCATTTTATTATTATTAACAATTCGTTCATTAGTTGGAGAGGTGAAATTTCAAGTATTCCTAAACCTTGTCCCAGGCTGTCAAAATTCACTCCACACTAACGCTGTTTCCATGTGGGCCTTGCAGTTTAGCACACCATATGAGGCGGTATTTTTATTTATGTGTTTATTTTTGATAGATGACATATACTGTAAGGGATAGCATTTTTTATACATTTACAGCTTGCTGAACTTTATTATATTCCAGCGCTCCAACACATATTGCAGACATTTTGGTCAGAATAATGAAATCACTTGACACATAGTATCATTGCAGCTAGCAGAGATCCATCAGAAATTCCCTCAGTAAAGCAGGGAGCCTGCTGATTTATTGTTGTCGGTGTCATGAAGTACATTTTAAAGGCCAAAGGGCTCTCAGATTGTTACTCATTTTTGTTAAAAAAAAAAGAATCTGACTTAATTCAAAAGTAAAACATAGATATGTAATACAATACATAAATAAAAATTGTTTTTTAATATGAGATCCAGGCATCTGTATTTTATGTAGCGCTTTTTCAGACGAGCACCATTTAGGAGAAATTTTCTAAATTATTAATTACTAGCTGTCCCCTGTGGCTCCACCTGCGTAGTAGTGAAACAGGACAAACTCTAAAAACCAATAAAAAAATTAAACAAAAATGTAATCATTTGTATTGAGAAGAATTTATATTGATAGCTCTTGTATCCGAGGGCCTCTTGATATACAATATTTTTGATTTTGCTATGAGAAGAGAGAATGTAGCTGTGATCTCTTTTGTAAAAATGTAAAAAGTTGGCAAGTTATCTCTGGCCAAGCGGAAGGTAGATTCGCTCCAATGTCAAACATTGCCACTGTATCTGATCGTGTTCAGCTCTGATGGGAGAGCATCCCCCACGTGGGGAGAAGAGCACGTGGCCATGATATCTCTGCCAATGAGCACCTACCCTCTAAAACACACGTAGCTATGATCTCTCTCTCAAAAATGTCAAACATTACTCTTTAACAATCTCTAGATGATAATGTCTGCTGACAAAACAGGTATCGCTAGCTAAGCAGAGGCAAGGTACGCTCTAACACGTGGCGAGAGTTAGAGCGACTTGAACGGAGGCTGGCGCATGAGTGAGGCCTGCCTGGCTGCCTACTCCTGAAGTCCCGCCTCCCCTCCCCTCTGCCATCAGCCTATCGGATTCACGCAAATGAATCAGTGCCGCAACTGAACTATAATACTTAGCGCGATGAGAGAATTTGCAAAATAAACCGGAACTGTCATATAGTGTCTTTCCTATCTATCTATCTATCTATCTATCTATCTATCTATCTATCTATCTA
>JANRMT010062850.1:6820479-6852643 GCA_026402145.1 Polypterus bichir lapradei | reverse complement strand
CTTTCCTATCTATCTATCTATCTATCTATCTATCTATCTATCTATCTCTCTCACTCTCTCTCTCCTCTTTCTCTCTCTCTCTCTCTCTCTCTCATTACTGTCTAAGTCCAGACATTGTGTTGAAGTTCTCAAGATAGCTAATAAGATGCTCGGTTGTATATGACAAGGTGTGGAGCACAATACAAAGGAGGTTACATGTAGAGTTACATAACACACCATCAAGGTCTCATCAGGAGTACTGCATTCAGTTTTGCTCTCCATATTACGTAAAAGACACACTGTAGCAGCACTAGAGAAGATCCAGAGAAGAGCGCCAATGCTGATTCTGAGACTTGCAGGTCTGTTGAATCCTTTCAATTTAAAGAAATGTAGATTAAGAGGGGTCATGACTGAAACGTTCAAAATTATGAAGGGATTTAGTACAATGGATCCCGGTTGTTACTTTTAAATAAAGTATGCATCAAGAACATGGGGGACACTGTTAGAAGCTCTTAAAGGCAGTTATTTCCAAAATATTAAGAATCTTTTCTTCACACAAAGAACCACAGATGCAGAATAAATGACCAAGCAGTGTGGTAGAGAGCTGGACTTTATTGACCTTCAGATCTTGACTTTATGTTACTTTGGACAATCTAGGTGAAGAGGATGGACCTGCTTGTTGGGCTGAACGGCCTATTCTCGTCTCAGCTTTTCTAATCTTTATTCTCAATCCATTGTCACAGAGGCCAGGGTCTGTCCCAGCAGGATTGGATCAACCCCGCATGGGATGCCAGTCCATATAGTGCTAACTCACAGTGTCCAAATAAGATAACTTTCATATCTTTAGAATATGGGAGAAGAAGCAGAGAAAACTCACTTCATTTCAGAGAACAGACAAGGAGAGAATGTGTAAACACAGTGAGCAGGCCAGGTATGAGTTCAGGACTCCAGGGCCGACATGCCATTCCTTCACATGAACAGCACATTACAACTTCCAGGGAAGTTCCGTTTGTTACTCAGGAAAGAATTTAAAGCTTTGATCAGGGTCAAATCTGTGAGATGGGATTAGTGTTTGAATCTGCAGTATGTGGCTGGGAGGCCTACTGCTCTGCCGCTAAATCACAGTGATTACTAAAGTCTGCATGAAACTGTAGCACTCGTGGCCGGCGGCTGATGGACAGTGCTGAGAAAGACAGGGAGATGGACAGTTTAAACCAAATGACTAACGCTGGGTTATACATGCCCCTATACAACAGATTGAAGATGTTGTTGGTACCCCGTGAGACCGCCTGCACGTCACACCACAGTGGTTTTGCTCATGCTGCTGTGACGGTGAACAGCTGGCCTGCATTGGGGTGTAAACTGCAGACAGCAGAGCCCAAGTGTTCTGTCCTCAGGAGTCGGGGCTGCGATGACCGCAGAGGAACCGGGGAGGACAGGGAATGGCACGTACACTGCAGCTCTTCTAATTTAGTTAATGGGGACAAAAAAAAAAGAAGAGAGTGCTAAAATCAGCTTAGAGTTTACAAACTGTCCCAGCTACTAATAAAAGCTTTAAAGTCAGCTAAAATACAGATCATGAAACATGGGAGGGAAAAAATGGAAAATGCTGATATTAAAGCATTTTCATTGAGCTGAGATTGCATTTTAATCCTCAGATACTAAAAAAAAAACTGCATAACCTCTGTGATCAAAATATGATAAGGATGTGGATGAGTGATGAGAGCAAATAATAAATACATTAACAAGTAGACCACACCTGGGTCCTATTGACTAGTCTGAAAAGTCGTTTTACTGTTCAGTGCAGTGTACGGATGGGGCATTGGGGTCGGCAGGCCTGGGGAGGGGGGTGACCCGTCTGTTTTCTTTAATACTGACGGCGGGTCACGATGGGTTATGTCAGAATGTTTAAAAATACACCAAAGCAGTAACTAAGATCTTGTATGTACTTGAAGAGTTCACGTCTTCTGCTGGCACATTGCCGACGTCATTGACCAGAGCCTTAGTCATTCTTTGTTAATTATCCGTTATCCATTAAATTACCCAACGTTTATCCATTAAATCATTTTTTTAGCCCTCTCAAGTTCTGTTCAGTGATCGTTCATTAAGGACTCTGAGCTAATGAGCTGGAGATGCATTGCTTATATAGAAACAAACTTGATTGCCATTTATTGGTCTATTATTAAAAGCAGGTATTGTCAGCCTCATAGTCATTTATGAGTCATTTTTAACATATTTCAGTTGTTCAAAGGCTGCAAAATGATAAAGCAAATTTTTATGAAAGTTTTCCCAGATAGGCATAACAGTGAGGAAGTGAATAATGCTACAGCTCCACGGCTCCAAAGTGTGGCTCTGCATGCTGGCCCCATCCCTCTCAATGTGGAGTTTGGCCTTTCTCGTCCTTTATACCTTTGACTTTGTGAGTTTTCCTCTCCCGTCTCAGAGACATCCATATTAGGTTTAAGTTTAATGGTGGGCACATATGGGTAACTTTAACGTGTCAAGGTCTGCTTCCTGCCGTGTACCCAAATTCCGCCCATCACTACAGTTAGCTCAGTTAAACAGTTTTGATGAAGGATGGGGGCATTTGACCCTTGAGATTGTGCTGTCACCTCACAGTTTTGAGTTTGATGCACTGAATGTGTGACATTTGCACGTTCCCCCTGTCTCGACGTGTGTTTTCTCTGTGTAATCTAGTTTATGTGTCCATCACCATACTGTGCATGTTTGATTATTTCTTCAAGAGTGAGTGGGCACACCCAGCAAAAGGCTGACATGCCATCAGTAGTTCTGCCTTGATTTAGCTTCCTGGTCTCTATAACGGATAAATGCAATTCATAATTTCCCAGTAAATAGTTTAGAACTTCAATGCCTTGTGTTTTATTAGTTCACTTGGAACATATTCTGTGATGGGGCTTTGTTCGGACACCTTCTGTCCAAATGAAAGTATCATCATTAAACTGTGTCCACCCCAACAAATCCATTCCAGTGTTTCAGATGCTCAAACTCAAGGGACGCAGTATTCTTATAACATTAACTCCATCCACCAAGCAATCCACAGACTTTTAATGAAAATCAACAGGAAGTGTGGCTTTAGACCTCAAACCATGAGCTTGTGGGTTCAACATACGGCCTCTGACACCGAGTGAGCGTCAGAATGTCACTTAACCTGCCTGTGTTCCAACTCGAAGCAATTTTGATATTTCTACTTCAGCACAAATATTTTTTTATTGCATATTAATGACAACACACATGGAATTGAAATTCACCAACTGTGCTGTCTACAATTTGAACCGTTTTTAAGCCCCTTATACAGTTTTGCAGTTCATCCATCCATTCTCGGAGCCCTCTTACTCCATGAGCCAGATTCTATTACAGCATCACCGGCTTCAAGGCCTGAACAAAACTTGCATGCCAGTCCATCCCAGAGCACACGCACTCAAGCACTTCAACTCATACAAGGCTATTTTGGGGATGTCGATGATCCGATGTGTTGGAGTTGGGAAGGTGGGGGGGGGGAACTGAAGTTCAAAAGGGCAGGTAGACCATGCAGATCCCACAGAGAGACCTCCTGGAAATGAAACCCAACTCTTTAGAGCAGCAGCAGTTGCTGTTCATAACGGTTATGCTGCGAGGTGACACTTGTGTGATTATGTCACAGTCTCAGTCAGAAAAGCGCTATATAAATGTACAGAATTATTATGTCAGGGGAACTCTACCTTCTTAAAAGAGGTTTATCTAAGTTCTTTGAAAAGTCGTTATTTGTTCCAGGCAGTGTTGGGAGTCTGAAAGCAAGTTTTATTTTATTAATAAACAGTGTGAAATATAATGATTTGCAGTATTCATGGTTTCAGTCAGTCTGCATGTATTTTTGGAAGCCAGGCTTACTAAATGGCACTGTTGTGTTTTGGTGAGCTCGGTTGCTGGTAATAATGTTGGGAGTAAGACAAATTATTTTTTTTATTTTCAGCAAATGTTTCTCACTGGGTATACTCTCTATATTCTATGTCTCCCTTTTTCACATTTAAAGAACTAAATTGACTTTGAGGTGTTCAGTGACTGCACTTTATTTACAGTAACAACACTGTGGTGAGTAATAAAATAAAAATACATGGACGTAAATTTCCCATACCCATTTACGTCACGGTACACTGGCACGTGTCAGTGCCCGCTAATGGTTCAGAGCCGAACGGCACTCAAGATGCCCCAAAACACACATGAAGCACAGAGTACTTAGAAACCGAAGTCACGGAAATTACAATCCAGTATTTGTTGGTAAGGGGGCGGCACGGTGGCGCAGTGGTAGTGCTGCTGCCTCGCAGTAAGGAGACCTGGGTTTGCTTCCCAGGTCCTCCCTGCGTGGAGTTTGCATGTTCTCTCCGTGTCTGCGTGGGTTTCCTCCAGGCGCTCCGGTTTCCTCCCACAGTCCAAAGACATGCAGGTCAGGTGGATTGGCGATTCTAAATTGGGCTTGGTTTGTGGGTGTGTTTGTGTGTGTCCTCCGGTAGGTTGGCACCCTGCCTGGGATTGTTTCCTGCCTTGTGCCCTGTGTTGGCTGGTATTGGCTCCAGCAGACCCCCGTGACCCTGTGTTTGGATTCAGCGGGTTGGAAAATGGATGGATTTGTTGGTAAGACGAAGAACAAAAAAGATCAACAAGAAGAGGTAAAAATAAAATGCAGCAATCCAGCAAAAGCAAAATAGACGTATCTGACAAAAAAAGAAAAATTCAAGAACTAAAACTTCCAAACACTGTAGTAACTGACAAGAGCTCTGAAAATGCAGATAGTCCAAAGCTGCGAAATAAAAACAAAATGATAATGGGAAAAAAAGCCTGATCAAGTAGCTCTGTAGCAGACAACAATTTACGGTTCACACCGGTGCTGAAGCACTCCCAAAAACTATTAGGCACCTTGGCTTAACAGGGTTGAAAGTAATACCTTTTCAACAGTACAAAAAAAAAACACAATACACTTGTCTCTCCCCACTAGTGATGTGCAAAGAACGATCAAACCAGTTCTTTTGTACTCGTCTTTTATCTCTGAATGAACGTGCTGGTTGAGTAGCATTAAAGAACGAATCTTTTCGAGACATGCGCAGTGTGTGTTACTTTTTTATATAGCGTTTCACGACAGTCCGGGGCTATCATCTTAACTTCACTTAAATGGCTGCTGTCGTCATGAAGTAGCCTATCAGTAAACGGTTTCAACTAAATGGTCATGACGACAACTAGCCAATGGCTGACATGGTAGATGACACCAAGCACCGCCTGTTGATCGATTGACTCTGACTGAGTGACTGTGACCGTCTCAGTGCAGTAGTATGCCTCCTACTGATCTGGAGTACCATTGCATGTTTGTTCATGAACGGCTGACAAGAGACTCGCAGTACAATACACTGAAATAGTTCACTAAAAGAATAAGTTCAAGTACTGAATCGAGGAACAAACTGCAGAACTAGTGATTCAGAGATTTTGAAACATTTTGGTGAACTGAACGAATGGAATCGAATCACTAAAAAGAATTGTTTTGCACAATGCTACTCCCCACTGACCACCAAACTAATGGCACAGTGGCTTTATAACTACTTCCGCCACACTCGCCTAAAGGCAATGGATTCCTACCATACTGAAAAAAGGGGGAATCTATTCACTTATGAACATTTTAACACCTAACTACATTTCGCACATCCCTGGAGATTACATCCGAACCCTCCAACAACAACAAAAAACACAAAATCCAAGAATGACTAAATTAAAACTTCTAGCACCCCCTGCACTGTGACTGCTCTCCCCCGTTCAAGTTCCGCCGCTCTCGCACGTGAGAAATCAGCTGCTTGCCGGCTTTTTGTAGCATAAAGGGAGTAAAAAGACTTTCATGCATAGATGGAAAACAGGCCTTTTACTGACCACAACAGTAGCAAGTCCACTAAAGGACTTTATAAAATCTAGAAAGCTGGGTCTCGTTATAAACAGAGAAGTGCGGATTTCATTAAAGTAACTTGTATTTTTTTCAATACTGTGCTTTCTAACTCCACACTATAATGTCTTTGGCCAATTGGTGGACAATACTGGTACTTCTGACTCACCAGAGCTGCATAGGACCCATTGACGGTTGTGTTACCATCATAATTTAATCCAATTCAGGATCACAGGGCACAAGGGCAGAAATTCTTGTGACACTCCAGCATAATGGTGAGTAGAAAGAAGAAAAATAAAGTCACGGACCAACACCTAAGTGGCTCAGATTTCACAAGAGTGACACAAATTTGGTCCTACTCTTAGGACCAAATGAAGTAAATGAAGTTAAATGAAGTTAAAGCATTGCATCCATTTTCCTAATTTAGGAAACTTCTCTTATCTTCACCAGAGTTAGAACATTAGAACATTAGAACATTCTAGACGAGAACAGGCCATTCAGCCCAACAAAGCTTGCCAGTCCTATCCACTTGTTTCCTCCAAGAAAACATCAAGTCGAGTTTTGAAAGTCCCTAACGTCTTACTGTCTACCACACTACTTGGTAGCTTATTCCAAGTGTCTATCGTTCTTTGTGTAAAGAAAAACTTCCTAATGTTTGTGCGAAATTTACCCTTAACAAGTTTCCAACTGTGTCCCCATGTTCTTGATGAACTCATTTTAAAATACAAGTCTCGATCCACTGTATTAATTCCCTTCATAATTTTAAACACTTCAATCATGTCACCTCTTAATCTTCTTTTGCTTAATTTTTTTTTTTTTATCAATTTATTTTTGTTATTTTTTATTGAGTAATTAGTCTCCAGAAGCAAAATACTGCGATACAGTGTATCAGTCAGACACTGGCCTCTGCCACCAGGACATCCTCATCACACTGTAATTGACAAGGGCAATTTTGACAGTAAATAACTCATCTCTCAACAGTTGTGGAGAACTCGTGAGGTGCTGCAGGAGATCAACACGTACATTCTGTCCTTTGGGTCAGTTTTGACCCATCATTGACTTTAATAGATTTTTTTGCTGCATTGAAGGTTCTTTCTTTGTTCACAACTCATAAAAAGCATTGTAAATATCATATGTTTTAAAAGTTAGGATCATCAGCACTTCAGACTAAGATGGTCAACCAACATAAAATAGGTTTGGGATGGAAACTATGATATGCAGGGACCCTAAAAGTGGGTGTCAGAATCAGGTCAAAAACGACTTGTAAGGCACAGCATTGGGCCAGCATATGAAGAAAATTTAAAGGGTTAAAACACAGCCATGATGTTATTAGCATTTCTGAAAGGCTGTTACTGCATGAAGTGACTTAATTTTTAATTTACCATTCACGTATAACTGCAAAGCCCCATTTTCAGCAGTCATTACTACAGTGTCCTTGTACAACCAGGAAATATGCAACTCTGACCTTTATACCTTCTCGACCTCCAGTTGTCCCATGTGACCACCTTCGCAAATGTATACAAATGTATAATTGGTGCCACGACCCACCTGCCAAGTTGTTTGCCTGCCTATGGTAAAGTCATACCTGATGGAGGATCACAGGAATCATGGGAAAGAGGGGCCCTTTCATCGGATTGGCTGGCCCAGCACTGTTTTAGCCGTGGAATGGCCAAATGGGGGAGGCAGCTTGATGGATGAGGTCTTCAGGACTCTAAAAATATCCAAATCTTATTATGTGATATCATCTACTGTTAAATTCTGCTCCGTACTTCTAAAATTTTTATTTTTATGCTGTATTAAGGATTTGTTCTGTTCTGTGTATTGTATTGTATTGACCCCCTTCTTTTGACACCCACTGCACGCCCAACCTACCTGGAAAGGGGTCTCTCTTTGAACTGCCTTTCCCAAGGTTTCTTCCATTTTTTCCCTACAAGGTTTTTTGGGAGTTTTTCCTTGTCTTCTCAGAGAGTCAACGCTTGGGGGCTGTCAAGAGGCAGGGCCTGTTAAAGCCCATTGCGGCACTTCCTGTGTGATTTTGGGCTATACAAAAATAAATTGTATTGTATACACAGTACTAAAAAATATAGTTGCCTATATGGAAAGCTCCTGTAAAAAAAGATTTGAAAATTAATAAGCAAATCAGAATATCTGCAAAAAAGACCCCCTATAAGGAAGTAAAAACTATGAAATTTGTAAATAAGAACCAAAGAAAAGTTAAAAAGTTTCTAAAATAATGACATTTTTCCATTTTTGTCTTTTTTCCTTGTTCCTTCCCCTTGCAATTGCTTGTTGTTTTCAGTTTAATTTTGAACCACAAGTCTGTAGTCACCTGGGAGACTTATAAGTGATCCCAGTGCATGTTTGGTCCTTGCTGTGCCACTGACGTTGGACCTCGGCCTAACCCTGACCCTAACTGTAACCTAGCAGTTACTGAGTGTGAATGGGGACAAAGGGGCATGCCCAAGGACAGGGTTCTGAAGGAAGGCTGTTGTCCGTAAGCTAACCCTAACCCCAGAGTGCGTCCCTGGAAATTACAATCTTAAAGAATATTTAAATTTTCTTTTAACATAAGAGATTTCTCAGTGTAATTTTCTTGCAAAAACGTACTTTTTTTTCCTTAGTTTGGATTAACACTTCTGGATTTTGAATGAGGCTTTGTTAACTATTTTTGGCTTATCTTGTTTCTACATTTGTTCTAGCCTTCACTTTTTATCCTTGGCTTGTTTTATGAACTTCATTCTCCTTAGACTTTTATTTTGTTATTTCCTTTCTTTGTAAGTTATGTAATTGCTTAGCTTTTAGTTCAGTTAAATTCTTCGGCACAAGCTTTTTGTAGTCTATTCGATGTAATTTCTTTTCTTTTCCCTCCTTGTTTTAATTTAGTTCGTCGACTGCTGTTTGTTCAATTAAAGTCTTCATTGTCATTGTTCTTTCTTTATTAGTTAAAACATACTAAAGGTAACTTCTGAGATGGAAGACAGAAATTGGGAAATTAAGGGGAAAATTCATTTAACAGACTTCATGTTAAGAAATTAGAAGGAATGAAGGCCATTAGCCACCAAAGCCTTTGAGATTCCTGGTTTACACAAAGTCAGTGAGAATTTATACTGGTGGGGGATGGAGATCCCAACTAACGGCTTTCCTGCCATTTGTAGATCGTTTCTTAAAGTATTTAGAATCACCTTTCTAGTAGGACCTTCTTCCTACTGTCTCACCTAAATGTCTCCTAGTGTCACTTATGTCGTTCGCTGCCCCCTTCTCAGTCACTCCATTTTAAATAAGGCCACATTCCTAGCTATCTGGTTCTTGTTATGAGTCCTATATTTTTTTCTCTAAACTATTTACATGCATTCTGGGTTGTTTGATATCAGAGAACAAATTGAGTTGGTCATTTTGAGTCTCTACATCTCTAGAAATAAGTACATTTCATTTTTGCATTGTTATTTAGCACCACTGTTTTGTGAGTCCCATTATCAGCATGCTGCTCCCAGTTGCAAGAGGACGTGATTTTCACAATTGCAGGATTTGACATCATAAACACGACACCTTAAATAATGACAAAGAGTTTTGTGTCTGTTTCTTTTTAAATTCTGCTCACTGAAATCTTCAGCTTTCCATTTTGACTGGGCATTCTGGTTCTTGGTTTGATTTTGGTTCCAGATTTAGTGCCTTTGAGTTACCGACCCGTTCCTGAGTTTTGACAAAAATTCATCTCCTGCTCTGCTGTTTCAATCTTTTTTTCTCCTCGTTCGGGCAGATACATTAAAACATTAGAAGAATTTTGACAATACTTTTGAAATGGCCCTAATGTAGGCGCTATTATATCTCAGCTAAGGTTTCTCCCATGGCTGGGGTTTAAATTCATGTTTTATGTCTCCACTTTTCATTCTTCATCTTTTGTTTATGTTTATGTGCATCTTTCTTTATTTTTCATTTGGTCTATGTATCTCCGCTGCCTTTGTTACTTTTCACGTGTTTTATGGGTGGTCCCTCAAGAGGCAGGATCACCTGCCAATCACCTCCAGGAACTGCCCACCACCCGATAAATCCGGAGTGTCTTCCACAGTACCTTGTATCTAACTGGTACTGGCTTCTAGCCATGGAAGTGCTTTTCAACTTGCGTTCTTTGGGTCTCCTAGTCATGACAGACACCATCCATGACATGAACAGCTTAAGGAACTTGTTAATATACTTCACTAATAAATAATATCTCCATGTGTTTAATGGACAGATGTCTGTAATGACAGGCCAAGCTATGCACATGTGAGATTCATAATCTTAGCATAGTTTTTGATTCTGCTGAGAGAGTTGTGCTGACTGCACAGAAAACAATGAGGTTCCTTGACACCCAAACCCCTCAAAAAGAGATTGTGATGCTTTTTTAATGGCCAAAGAAAAATGATAAAAAATAATAAACAGAATCTTAATCATAATAACAGTGGGACAAATCATTGGAATGTATAAATATTGGGTTAGTTAGACTATATTGCATTTTTATTTATTGTATGTTTAAGTAATGACTACAGGTGCCGGTCATAAAATTAGAATATCATGACAAAGTTGATTTATTTCAGTAATTCCATTCAAAAAGTGAAACTTGTATATTAGATTCATTCATTACACACAGACTGATGTATTTCAAATGTTTATTTCTTTTAATTTTGATGATAATAACTGGCAGCTAATGAAAGTCCCAAATTCAGTATCTCAGAGAATTAGAATATCAATTAAGACCAATGCAAAAAAAGGATTTTTAGAAATGCTGGCCAACTGAAAGGTATGAACATGAAAAGTATGAGCATGTACAACACTCAATATTTAGTTGGGGCTCCTTTGGCCTGGATTACTGCAGCAATGCGACGTGGCATGGAGTCGATCAGTCTGTGGCATTGCTCAGGTGTTATGAGAGCTCATGTTGCTCTGATAGTGGCCTTCAGCTCTTCTGAATTGTTGGGTCTGGCGAATTGCATCTTCCTCTTCACAATACCCCATAGATTTTCTATGGGGTTAAGGTCAGGCGAGTTTGCTGGCCAATCAAGAACAGGGATACCATGGTCCTTAAACCAGGTACTGGTAGCTTTGGCACTTTGCGCAGGTGCCAGGTCCTGTTGGAAAATGAAATCTGCATCTCCATAAAGTTTGTCAGCAGCAGGAAGCATGAAGTGCTCTAAAACTTCCTGGTAGATGGTTGCGTTGACCTTGGACCTCAGAAAACACAATGGACCAACACCAGCAGATGACATGGCACCCCAAACCATCACTGACTGTGGAAACTTTACACTGTACCTCAAGCAACGTGGATTCTGTGCCTCTCCTCTCTTCCTCCAGACTCTGGGACCTTGATTTCCAAAGAAAATGCAAAATTTACTTTCATCAGAGAACATAACTTTGGACCACTCAGCAGCAGTTTTGGCTTTAGCCCAGGTGAGACGCTTCTGACGCTGTCTCTTGTTCAAGAGTGGCTTGACACAAGGAATGCGACAGCTGAAATCCATGTCTTGCATACGTCTGTGCGTGGTGGTTCTTGAAGCACTGACTCCAGCTGCAGTCCACTCTTTGTGAATCTCCCCCACAGTTTTGAATGGGTTTTGTTTCACAATCCTCTCCAGGGTGCGGTTATCCCTATTGCTTGTACACTTTTTTTCTACCACATCTTGTCCTTCCCTTCGCCTCTCTATTAATGTGCTTGGACACAGAGCTTTGTGAACAGCCAGCCTCTTTAGCAATGACCTTTTGTGTCTTGCCCTCCTTGTGCAAGGTGTCAATGGTCGTCTTTTGGACAACTGTCAAGTCAGCAGTCTTCCCCATGATTGTGTAGCCTACAGAAGTAGACTGAGAGACCATTTAAAGGCTTTTGCAGGTGTTTTGAGTTAATTAGCTGATTAGAGTGTGGCACCAGGTGTCTTCAATATTGAACTTTTTCACAATATTCTAATTTTCTGAGATACTGAATTTGGGACTTTCATTAGTTGTCAGTTATAATCATCAAAATTAAAAGAAATAAACATTTGAAATACATCAGTCTGTGTGTAATGAATGAATCTAATATACAAGTTTCACTTTTTGAATGGAATTACTGAAATAAATCAACTTTGTCATGATATTCTAATTTTATGACCGGCACCTGTATATTGTGAAATTGACCCAGGCTTTTTCTTCAGACAGACAGACAGAGAGGCGGGCGGGCGGGCAGGCAGGCTTTAATGGACGATCAATAAATACATCAATAAGTATTAATTTATTATAACAATAGATAGATAGATTTTTTTCACACTCAAAATGCTTTACATAGACACCCAGGGTCTACTTCAACCCCAACCAATGTGTACCACCTACCTTGATGACTGCGACAGCAGCCATTCTTGCACCAGTACGTACTCCACACATTAGTTATTAGGTTGTGAAGGGGTGAGAGTGAGGGATAGCCACTATGGGACATGTGATGATAAGGGAGTCAGAGTGAACAAGGTCGTGGTGGACAATTTAGCAAGGACATGGGGGGTACATCCTACCCATTTCGAAAGATGTCCAGGGATCTTTTATGACCACAGAGAATCAGGACTTCAATTTTATGTCACATTCGACAGATGGCACCAATTTTTACAGCACAGTGTCCCCGTCCCTGCACTGGGGCGTTGGGATCCATGCACAAACCCCAGAGTAAGTTCCCCCAATGGCATTACCAACACCCCTGCCAGGAGCAACCCAAGCTTTTCCTAGATGGTCTCTCATCCAAGTACTGGCCGAACCCAAACATGCTTAGCTTCTAGTGGATGAGCTGAAGTGTAGGCACTATGGTATTACTTACCACTAGACATTTTGAATTACAGTAGTTTCTTTCCATACCCATTTTCTCACTGTTGCTTTTGTTATTAAAGTCAAACAGTTAAGAAAGATACATTATGAAAGGCAGGATGAGGTGTTGAACCACCCCCAAAACCACATAAAGTCAAGTAAAGCTAAAAATGAAGAAAAAGAGGATATTTATTTACAAAAGAAGTTAGTTATTGGGATAGTGCAAAACATAATCTGGGCCTACCTCTATAGGGTCTTCCATAAATACTAGTGTGGAGTGCGGCCTCTTCCTTTTCTAAACAGGATCTCTCACAAGGTCTCCACCTAAGCACACCTTCATTCTTCTCTTTATCCTGCCTGACCTTCCTCTACTGGTCAAGCTTTTGTCTCTTACTCCACTGCCAACTTCAAACCAGCTCAAGTTACATCTGGGATAAGCTTTTACATTCCAGCTACTGCTTGCATTGAGAACTAGAAATCCTCGTGTCGTTCTCAGGCGCCACTGCATTTCTGAATCCCAGCACTTACTAAGAGGGTCAGCCCAGCCTCATGTTACCTGTCCTTCTGGCTGAGTAGTAGAATGTGTGAACATGCGCTGTAATAACCTCGTTGTTCATAAGAGTCCTGGTTTTAATAATGCCATGTTTACTCTTATTCCAGTTAAAGAAATCAAGATATTGATCTCTCAGAAAGTAGTTTTAACAACATGTAGATTTCTCCGTGAGTAACCCGGCTCTGTGGCCATGGACCCTTAATTGAGTTACTTTGAAGGATTTCATGTTCTGTGCCTGCGCATGTCTGTTAGCCTGCGCATGTCTTTGCTTCACACACGCATCCAGCAGCAATGGGTAGAAAATACTGGTAGCATTAACAAAGAGAGACTTCTTGAGGCAACTGCTTAGGTGATCTCATTATTCCTTCTCCTGGTTGAAATAATCTTTCAGAAATTGATAAATTTATGTTGATGAGTAGAACATTCAGTGCCAACTTCAGCAGCACAATCTCAGGAGACATTGACTACATGCTTGTTTTTTAGATTCACAGCAGCCATTAATAATGTTTAATCTCTTTTCTTAGAGCTTTTTTTTAATGACATTGAACTATTTCACCAAAGAAGAACTCCTTAAGTGGACTTGTTCATGTAAATGGGGATTTTTAAGAAACCAGGATTCTGCCTTTATTCACCTTATCCCAGTTTTGAGTGTGATGCGCTCATTGAGCCTTTCCACTGGACTGGAGAACCTCTGCCAGTAGACTTGTACCTCCCTACTGCCCTTCATCTCATTCCGGGAATAAGTACCTCCAGAGTGCCCAATATTGCCCCTTAATGGCACCTCACTTTTATATAGAGGGTCATCAATCTGTGCCAAGTACTGGCTCAACTGCCCTCTGGCATCCTGGAGGACTGTGGTGTTTTCCAACCATGACTCAAACCTGCTATATTCTTATGGTCACACTTAGCCCTAATCCTTGAGATGTTCCACATAATTATGGGGCATAGTACATCACAGCACAAAATGCCTAGACTGCCAATGTAAACTCCTCCAGGACATTAAGCTGCAGTACTGTGTGCTTACGGCTCCTGCCTGCTGTCCCAGACCAAGCTGTTCCCTCCTCTACTACACAGTTACTGCATTTGACATCAGCTACAGCCATTTTTTCCTTAATCTTCCATCTTAGAAATTATTCATGACATGCAATATGAATCCTTTACCTGTTATAATTTGCATAAAAGTTTCACCTGTGCCCGAATTTAGTATATAATACAAACCAATTGTTAGAACGTGAACTCAAGTCAGCTGAGCCATGGAATAAAACACAATGATTAGCCCGCTTGGATTTATATGTGGCACAGAAATGAGGGTAATGTGGCCTCCCACACTTGGGCTTGTATCAACATCTGATTAATTTAGGAGAAACTGATCTCTTCTACTTGATATTCAGAGCCGCGTTCAAGTGCTGGTGTAGATTTGCTTCTTCTATGTATCTTCTCTTGTCTGGCCATCTGGCGTATTCTTAGAATTTAATTTTAGGTGTTCTTTTGGTAACTTTTTCATGCTTTACTGCGTAAATCATTCCAGCTGTTGAGTTGTGCTGAATGGATTCTTTTGTCTTTGTCTTTGCCATTTTGTCCTTAGCAACTTTAGTGGGAAATTATATGGATCGATCCCTGCTGAAATGATATTTGTACTGCAGCTGTTATTTGCTGAAGTTTTTACACCCAACACTTTTTCATTTAGATAAAATGTCAATTCCAGTGCTGTTCTCTTCAGGCTGTTTCTAGCATTATTGGGTAATAAACAGCACAAGACACACTATGGTTAAAGTACATCCTTCCATTCATTTTTCAAGCCCACTTATTCCAAGTTTAGTGTGGCAGGAATTCAGGGGCTATCCTGGCAGCACTGAGCATAAGACAGAAGTCAGTCCTGCATGGCAAATTAGTCCATCATAGGGCGTAATATACTTACATACGCTCACTGGGCAAATTATTAGGACCCCTGTACTAATACTGGGCAAGGCCTCCTTCTGCTGTGTAAACAGTGTCAGTTCCACATGGCATGGATTCCACAAGATGTTGGAAACACTCCTTTGAGACTCTGGTCCAAAGGAGACTTGGTGACTTGGTGACTGTGGTGACTTGATTTCCTCACACAATTTCTGCAGATTTGTCAGCTGCACATTCATGCTGTGACTCTTCTGTTCTACCACATCCTAAAGGTGGTCTACTGGGTTCAGATCTGGTGACTGGGAAGGCCACTAAAGAACACTGAACTCCTTGTCATGTTCATGAAAGCAGTTTGAGGTGACTTTTGCTTTGGGACATGGTACATTATCATGCTGGAAGTAGCCATTAGAAGATGGGTAAATTGTGGCCATGAGGGGATGCACATGGTCTGCAACAATTCTCAAATAGGCCATGGCATTTGAGTGATGGTTAACTGGTATTAACGGGCCCAGACTGTGCCAAGAAAACATTCCCCACACCATCACACAACCACCAGCATCCTGGGCTGTTGAAACAAAGGCAATTTGGGAACATGAGTTAATTCGGTCAAGCACCAAATTCTGTGCGTGTCTGCTGAAATCGAGATTCATTAGACCAGGATATGTGTTTCCAGTCATTAACTATCAAGTTTTGGTGAGCCTGTGTCCACTTCAGCCTCTGCTTTTACTTCTTAACTGACAGGTGTGAAACCCCAACATGGTCTTCTGCTATTGTAGCCCATCTTCTACAAGGTTTGACGTGTTTTTCTGCTCACCACAGCAGTACAGAGTAGTTATCTGAGTTACTGTAGCCTTTGTATCACCTCAAATGAGTTTGGCCAATCTCCACTCACCCCTCATCAACAAGGTGTTTCTGTCTGCAGATCTGCTGCTCACTGAATGTTGTTTTGCCTTTTCGCACCTATCTGAGTGCTCTACAGACAGTTGCACATGAAAATCCCAAGAGATGAGCAGTTCCAGAAGCACTCAAACCCGCACATCTGACACCAACGCTCATGCCACTGAGACCACATTTTTACCCCATTGTGTTGTTTGATGTGAACATGAACTGAAGCCCGTGCACCCTGTATCTGTATGACTGAATGCATTGCGACTGTATAATATAATATAATGTAACCGTTCATCCATCCATTTGCTGATTCTGCTTGTTGGCATTGCAGGGACCTTCATGTGCCAGGTACTGTAAGAATTGACCTACCAAATTTGATGGCATAGTGGTTAGTGCTTCTGACTAACATCTCCAGAATGTATTTCAGTTGTCCTTCTAAAGATATGTCTGTTAAGTTTTAAAAACTTCCCTTCAAGAAAGAAACATAGCATACAGTCAAACAGATAAAATTTGCCGAACTTATACAAGAAATAACTTCAAAATCAATCCAGAAAAAAACATCAGGGAATTAAAAAATAGCACAGGGGAGAAAACAAAATCTAGCAAAGCAAGAATTCAAAAGAGAAAGACATGTCTATTAGCAAGTTCAAGTTCAAATTTATTGTGACAGTGCGGTGAAATTCTTACTTGTTTGTCTCTCCCAGTGCTGTGCCAACCACAGATAAACAAGAGACAGTGAATACCACATCATACATTAAACACAACATCAGACGACATATACAAGTTACAGTCGTGTAGTTGTCAGTATGAGTGACTGCTGAATTGCATTATGGGACATGCCTTTTATCTGAGAGCCTAATCAGCCTCTGTAAATTGGCTTGACATGACTGGCCCTAACCCTACCCCTAACCCTCCTGCAGGACTGGTTCTTGGTTTGCACGAGGTGTTATCGAGGTACACAGCCCTCCATCTGGTGAAGCAGATACAATAATGAATGCGATGGATTAATATTTCAAAAGAGTGAACCAACAATGCAAATAAAAGAAGCACATCAATTGTCAGCTATACGCAGAATGTGCAAGATTGGCAGTGGAATTTAATAGCATCTGCCAAGTGTCTGCTGAACAGTAAGAGGAGTTAATTGAATGCTCATTGAATGGTATATGAAAGTTTATTTTAATAGGAAAAATGTTCCTCCCAGAAACAGGAATTCAGCTGCATTGTGTAATTCTGTCGATTCTTACAATACACTCTGTGATATAAGAATAGCTCCGCTCCGAATCAGTGACTGCCGATGTCGAGCAGCATCCTGAACAGATGATTTGGGAGGAAGAAGTGCATCCAAGAAATGAACATATCGGCCCACAGTAGGCCTTCACATTGGAGTGGTTGGCAGTGAGGAAAATCCTACTAGCAATACAAGGAGTTGTGTGCCATGCCACAGACTGTTTTAGCTGATTAATGGTATCCTGTGGCGCCTCAAACAGAGCATTGTGCAACTGCTCCTCCTGGGAGGCAGTAGTCCAAGAAAGATGTTAAGCAAACTCGTGGCCTACACATACACTTTCGGTGAGCAATTGTCCAAGTCTCCATTCCAGTCCCGGACTCCGTGTGGGGCCTGTTTCTGGTTAACATATTGGAGACATAACCTGAGGGTTGTGGGTATTTAAGAAGTCTGGAGGCCAAATTCAAGGCCTTGGAAACCATGAGCCTTTGGCCGTCTCAGAAGTATTTTGAGTGACTTTTAGGAGTTCTGTCCTTTTGTTTGTCTGCTGGATTTTTCTCTTTTTGACTTGTTTTTTGGATTGTTTTGTTTACTTCCAATGGATTCTGAACTGTTACCTGTTTCTGGGTTTAAACATTTGCATTTTGCGCTGTAATAAAATAGTTAATTTCTTCTTTGACCTTCATATTCCTCATCTTTTTCCCAGTGTTCACCAGTGGGAGCCATTTTTTCCTGCTGACATGGACCACTTGTGCTGCCTTGATCATACGGTGGTTCTGTGGCCTCATGATTGGTTTCTTCTTAACTTTTCAGAGGCTTCATTTTTTTTGTTTCATCAAACTCCTTTTTATTACCCTGATTGTGAAAAACATAAAACTGAAAAAATGTTTTTTCAGCAGCACTCTCATTGTCACTTTCCTCCAACGGCTCAAAATTCTCATCTGACATTGCAGAATCCGAGTTGTTGACAATACACAACACATGTCTGGCAGAGGATTTCTTGTACAAAGTATAGGGAATCCTCCAAAAATTCGATGTCGAGATTTTGATGAATCTCGGTTTATTCCTCCCGACTTTCTCATATATGAAGTACAGTGAAAGTATTAAATCCTCCAAAAATTCCATTTCGTGATTTTGATGAATCTTGACGTTTTAGACCTCCCTGAGTTCAAAAATACCATTTTTAGAATTACCTCTGTGTGCGTGTGTGTGCGTAAACACGATAACTTGAGTACGATTTCACTTAGGTCAACCAAATTTTGCATACAAGTATTAGGTACAAAACGTTGATTTCTAACAATGAGAAGTGGTACTTTACCTTTTATTCATGCAGCTGCAGAGTCCAATTTATTCAACTTTAATTTTATAATAATTGTTCAATATATTATTAATTTGATTTGATGTGGTGTTGATCATTCTTTAATGTACATAATATAAAAATATAATCATTGTCTTGCAGTTTACTCCTCAAATATTCATCCCCATTTCTAAGTATATGAGAAAGTCTAGGGGAGAGCACTCCCGATTTTTTATACAGTGGTACCAGGCTGGTCTGCTGCAAGAGGTAATAAAATGGGTTACATGAACTCCTCACTGTATGCTACTTGTTGCCCAACCTGTCTTTAACAAGTAGTAGGTGACTGTTGTTGTCCACCTACTTGTACTAAGGTCTGCTGCTCAAGAATGTTGCACTTCACTCTGTGTTGTCTCAATGTGTACACCTGTGGTCATTGGCCCCAAGGCACTGGTGATATTTATATCTGAAGCAGCCAAGATGACGCGTGACAAAAGGGAAAGAATGTTGGAGGATGCCATGAATGTTGTTCCTCCTTTGTGTGTCTTGGAACCTTGGTCCAATGCATCACCTGTGAAGGGAGCCAACTTTGATGCAAGGCATTGTTACAGCATAGGAACAGTTATGCCATTTTGTCCTCTGGTATCTCTAGACGTTTGTCCTTTATTTTTGGGAAACCATTAGTACTGCTGCCTCACAACTTCAAGAGACTGGGTTCAAATCCTCTCACAACCTTAAGACTTGTGTATCCTGATGGTGTTGGGACTTGCTGGGTTGCTGCTGCTGCTAACAATGATGGCCTTAACATCCTAAGAACCGACACCTCAATTAATTGTCTCCTGCTGCTGTGCTTGGGCAGTTCATACCCAAGAGCTGATGCTTATGTGTGCATGAGTCTGCCCTGTGATGGACTGGCTTGTAACCAGTGAATACAAATGGGTTGAAAAATGGAGGAATAAACTATTTTGGAAAGCAGTGTGTTACAGTATTTTCTCATTATGAGTAACGCCATATGACACAGAAATGAACTTGGCCGTTCTCAATGAGATGCCATCAAGATTTTGGTGGTCCATAGTGTGCTGCATCTTTCTATGCATAGAAGGCATCTGCATGAAACTGAATGGTTATATTTACCCATTACACCATTAACTATGAATGTATGATTATTAATATGAAGTGCAAATTTAATTAAGAACATTACCCCCTGTACACCACCCATCACATCATGTAACACCTTCCAGTCTGTGACAATGTCAGTGTGTTGAGATTATCTTATCAGCCATCTTTGGTCTTACTGATCTCACCATGGCAGATAATGCTCTTCAAAAGAAAGGAAGTGATGAGGCTGCTGCTGCTGCTGATGATGATGATGATGATGATGATGGCCTTAAAATTCTAAAGAACTGGCACCTGAATTGATTTTCTCCTGTCGCTCTGCTTTGGGCACTTCATACCTAAGAACCAAACACTTAGGCTTCTGCCGAGTAACTTGTTATTTCCGGGAAGCTCTATTCCGTTATCAGCCTCATTATAGAGATAAGAGAGGACCAGATTATAATAGATGTGTGCTGAGGATCATTTCTTTTGGGTGACACTTTGATTACAGGTAGTGCTGGGGGGAGATGGGACACATTTGTCTGAAAAATTCTTCCCAGTTAAAAGATTCATGTTTTCTGAAGTCTATGCAAAAGATACATTAATCAAGCAATTTTTTTGCATTTGTTTTCTACGAATAGACTGAGCTATCCATCAGCAAGATGAAGAAGTTGCTTCAGCATGGCATCTGGGCTTTGAGAACCATTTGTTAGATGGCATTAACGATTATAAAGATGTCAGAGAGACTTAGAGGTGAAGTAAATGGACTTAAAACTGCAGGTTCAAACCTCAATTGTGACTCACCACACATGAAGAAGAAGTTACTTAAACTGCTGGCTGTATAGTTACTCAGTATTAGAATGAGGGTCTGTTGAGGTCGGGCTGCATAAAAAATATATATATATATTGCAAAAGAGAATAAAGACAAGATAAAGGTTTGGGGTGACACTGTGTATAGTAAATACAAAATAATAAGTGCTTTCCATCATAAATAACTTCTCTGTAGATGTGAGTCTGAGATTAGACTGCCCAAGATGGCAGCACTTCTGGTTAAATACAAGCTAGACAGGAAGAGGCGGCTCCGGGTGAACGGACATCAGAAGTGATATTAGAGTTGGTAAGGTTCAATCATTCGGTCTGCAGAGGGAGGAAGATAGGAGATGTTAGAATACAGCGCCAAACTGTGGATTCGCAAGGAATTACCACCAACCAACAGAGCCTTTAAGCTGTCTCCAAGGAGCATTTGTGTGACTATATATATATATATTGTGGAGACTGGCCCGGACACAGACAGGCGGACACGTTCATTTTACCCACCACATGTTTATTTACACTGTTTACAGTCACAAGTGCACCACAAACCCCACAAGTCCCTAAAGTCCTGGCCACACAATGTCTTTCTTCAGACCGCCTCCTTCTCTCCTCTCCAGCTCAGTCCACTCCGCTCCCGACTCTCGCCATTCTCTGAAGGGAGGCAGCCCTTTTTATAGCACCCGGATGTGCTCCATGTGGTTCCAGCAATCTTTCACGGACACGCCCCCGTGTGGCGGAAGTGCCGGCTGCATCCCCAGAAGCACTCCGGGTGTCCCCTCTCTTCTTCCCCCCAGCACTTCCGGGTGTGGCAGAAGTGCTGAGGTCCGGGGCTCCAAAGGCATGGGGGCGCCCCCTGGCGGTGACCACGGGACCCTACAGGCTGGAGCTTCAAAGCTCTGTACCCGTCGCCCCCACATGGTCTGGGGAAGGCGTAAGCCCTAGGCATCCCGGCCGGGTTGCCACCCCAGCCATCTCCGACAAAATATATATATATATATATATATATATATACACTATATATCTCTCTATTATATAAAAAAATCCTGGGACAAGATGTGACTTTGTCAGAGAGATACATTCATGTCCCGCGAGACAAGACTTTGTGCCGAGACATTTAACCACGCCCGGGGCCAGAAATAGAAGATAAAGAGTAGATGACAAAGTAGAACGTCGTAAAGAGATTCAAAAATGTTGGTGCAATACACATGCAGAGCAGGTTAGAGATGGTGAAAGTACTAAAATTAGAAAGTCTCAAAAAATGATAGTAAAGATCGCATTAGTGCAAACAAATGGAAATTATTACTCAGTGAATTAATGAAGCAGCGTAAAGAGATCGAATATATTGTTCAGATTTAAACTTTAAGTTGGAGACTTGCAGATCGTCTAATTCGTGTTGCCATCAGGAAAAAGTAGTGTTTCTTCCCAATGAAGAAGCCTATCCATGAGAATTAAAAGATTTGTTGTTTGATGAAAGTGAAATCCACTTACGCAAGCAGCAGAGACACGAAGTGGCTGGCGCATAGTGCAGGCTATGGGGTTGGCAAGCGAAGCAAGTAGGGGGCATATATACTGTATATATATATGAGATAGATAGATAGATACTTTATTAATCCCAAGGGGAAATTCACAAAATATAAATAAAATAAAATATATACAGGGTGAGTCAAAATTCTGTTAAGACTAATGGTGCTGCTATATATATACTTGTATACAATTTATGTGCCACATATGGTTCATGTGCTGAACATGATGGCGAACAGGTTGAGACTTTCCTGTAAATCATCTTTCACATATGAAGTATGTTTTGTAAATAAATTGTTTCCGCCATTCAAATGTTAACATAATTTTGACTCACCCTGTATATGAAATCTGTGTATAATGAGTTTTATACATTTGTATACCTTTATTTATTGGTATTAAAGAACAAAGGATTTCTTCCTGCCTCACCTTAAAGATGGTGTAGGTTCAAGCAAGTGATAATTGGTTTAAGTTTCTAACTTTGCTAGTAACTTTCCACAGTCGATAAGATGATTTTCTTCTTGTTAGATGTCATTTCTTATGTATGTCATTATAAATGTAGAAATGTTTTTGTCTAGTCAGAGTGGCTCAAGCAGAATGAAGAATTCACTTGCTGCTCTCCCATATAACTAATTTAATTCAAATAAATATATATAAATACAGACCCTTTACAGAGAAGACAATTTATTTAAAAGAAATCCATGACAGCATACAGTATTAAAAAGACACTGATGGTATATATTACCATGATGATACATTTTAATTTTAATAATCTGGGTAGCTAAAGCATGCAAACAAAGAGCATGGATGTATTACATGGGGGGAGATGCTGCTACGCTCTCAAAGCCTTGAATTATCTGCCATAAAACTATGAGGGCTTTCTCATGAAGCCTTGGATCTCCATAGTGGCTGACACAATTTCAGTTTAGACGTAATGTTAAGATTCACAAATGAATCATGCCAGTTGCATGGTGGCACTGCATGTGGTATTGTTGATTCTTGTTCAGTCTCTTGTTGAGGCTCTTCTGTTGCCTTCTGACAATTCTAAGCTAGTGAGTTGGGTTTGAGGCATCCTCTCTCGTTTGCCATGGAATCACACCAAAATCTAACCCACTTCACAGATTTGTGCTGTGGCAACTGTCAATGGTCAGCCACAAACTTGCAACACCTGGTTCAGAAATACCTCCATACAGTGTGAGCTAATAGGAGACCTTTCAGTCTTGGCTGTACAGAGACTGCATCTAAACGATGAAAGTGATGTCAATTTTGCACTCCACTCAGCCAAAACCTTTTCTGCGCACCGCTTTACACTACACCCTTTCACAGTGCAAATCATGCCAGCAATGCCAAGTATTTTGCCATGGACTCATGCCACAAGCCATCCCAGTTTGCATATTTGCAGTTTGGTAATTGTCTGTGGTCAACCACAAACCCCCAGTGTTTGGCTTAGAAGCAGTTCTCTTACAGCATGGACAAATAGAAGACCACTCATCTCAGCCACATGGAGACGGCTTCTGGGCACTGCAAGCGGAATGATTTCTGGTGATACAAACTGAACACTCTACTCAGCCCACACCTTTTCTGCACCGCACTCCTTCTCTCCATTGTGCAAATCTTGCTTACTATGCCAAGTGTTTTGTTATGGAATCACGCCTCAATCCAGTCCAGTCTTCACATTTGCACTGTTGTAGCTGCTGGTGCTCAGTTGCATACGCATGATGTCTGCTTCAGAACCGGTTCCGTTACGGCACGAGCTAATGGTAGACCTCCTAAGCCTATATGGGCAAAGACTGCTTCTAAGCACTGTAGGCAGAGCACTTACATATATATAGTGACAGATAGGGGGCGCTGTCGTCCCCTTGAACCCTCAGACCCGACGCCAGACACCAGATAAAAGTCCAATAATAATTTTTATTCGGACCAAAATGTGCACAAAGCACCCTCCACTCCATTATACTCATAAACACAATCAATACCATAAACAATAATCAATCCTGCACTCCCAGACGCGTTATCCCTCTGCCACACGACTCAGCTCATCCCTGGGATCTCCCACAGTCCTTTTTATAGTCCTTGACCCGGAAGTGTTGCTCTCTCTGTCCATGTGACTGGTAACACTTCCGGGTCAGATAAAAAAACTCCTTTTCTTCAACCTGGAAGCACGTCATTTCTTCTGTCCATGTGACTAGGACGTACTTGCGGGTTGTAGGGAAAACAATCCTTGTTCCTCCCTGCAGCACCTTCTAGTGGCCCCCGTGGTATCCAGCAGGGCTGTGGATAAAAACTCCATTATCCGTGAGTCCCTGCTGGCATTCGGGGCACCTCCATGCTGCAGGGAAGACTCCATCTGGCGGCCTGGGGGTATTGGCCGGGATGACTGGCCGGCTATATATCACAATACATATATATATATATATATTTACTTATTTGGGTGATGCCTTTATTCAATGCGACATACAACATTTGAGTAATACAATTGTATACATTTCTTTTGGGTTTGAAGTCCAAAGCTTTCACCGCTACGCCCCGCTTCCCACAGTTACGTCAGCAGCCTCAGCTCCCGCCATACACTACTAATGCAATAATAGGCTTATTAAGCAAAGTCAGGCGAACTGAAGTTTAGTTCAGGTATGGCTGCCCCAGAATTTCTCTTCAAGGGTATGTGATTTAGAGTCTGTCTTAAACACTTAAATAAAAGCACTTGCTCAATACTCATCCACTGATTTTATAACCTGCATATCCAATTCAGGGTTATAATGAACTGGTGGCCATCTTGTCACCACTGGGAACAAGCCCATGCAAGACCCCAATCCATGGCTGGACATATTCCCCATCATTCACTCATAATAGACTCATTCTGAGTCTGCACTTGACCTACCATGCATGTCTTTGGGATGTAGGGAAAAAAAAACTGCATTATGTAGAGGAAACTCCACTTGGATAGCAGAGAATTTGCACTTGAAACACAACAAGGACCAGACATGGGGTATGGGCTTACGACTTTGGAGCTATGAAGCAGAAGCACTGAGCCCTGTTCCACCATGCCACAAAAAACGGTGTGTGTATACTTCACATTGTTCATTCTTCTTAAGTGCTGCTTCCTGTTATAGTGGTCAGCATTAGGAATAAGTTCCACAGTAGCTACTGGATATCTGCTTAATGACACTTGCCAGTTGGGAGGCAGACATCTTGGAGCAGAAGGAGAATGAGTGAGTGGCTGAGTGCATAGCCAGTGACTAGCAGCCTGAAGGTAAGTGAAAGCAAGTGCAGCCCCTCTCTGACATTTTGTAGCAAAAAGTGTTGATAGTGAGTGTTGCCTTTCAAAGCATAGTAACTGCCTGGAAGCTGCAGCTGAGATGAGACATTTCAAAAGAATTATTTCTTTTTCTTTTTTAGAATTTGAAGAGGGCAGCATTTGATTGAAACTCATCCCTGATGTATGTATAAATGTGCTGTACACATACATGCACATACAATGTATATTTTACTATAAACAGTATATGTATAAATATAAATATGTTTATAGGTATATATATATATATATATATATATAAAGCTTTCAACTTTCCTTTTAAGGATTTTAATTTTCAGAAATGTAATTTAAAGGTCATGTATAGTGATAAGTCCGGAGTGCTGTGAGAATGCCCATTTGAACACAGGAGTAAGTGAAGTGTCGAGATGAGCAGGCCAGGGCTACGTCCACACTACGACTGTACCTTTTCAGACATTAGTCTCCATTTTCACCTTTTGTCCTCACTACCCCGGCATTTTTCACCCCTGAAAACGCTCTCCAGAGCCGTATATTTTTGAGAATGATGGGTCAGTATTGCAGTGTAGATGGGTGAAAACAAAACGTTTGAAAACGCACACTGCTAGTTGCACTTCGATTGGTTTCTGCTTACTACGTAGGCCTTCCTCATTGGATCCTACTCATTAGTGATTCCCTGCATGGTCACCCTTCGTGGAAGAGAAAAAAAATATTGCAACATAGCTCACACAGAGGGGTTTTTCACAAAACTTGTTGTGTTGCTTACCTGAATGCATCTAAGTTGATAAATTACAGTTTTAATTTTGCATAAATGCGGAAAAGGTAGATAGGTCACTACAGTTTTATGAAAAAATCCCATGGTTGGCACGTCTGCATTACCAAACGTTCAAGGATTTTTTCCCCTGATGCATACCTGTCCAGTATGTAGGCAAGTGGCTCTGAGGCTAAGGATCTGGAAGGTTGCCAGTTCAAATCCTGTTACTGCCAGAAGGTATTCAGCTCCGTAAGACCCCTCAGCGAGCCCCTTAATCTGTAATTGCTCCAGGGGTGCTGACCCTGCGCTCTGACACCAAGGGGTATGTGATAACTACATTTCATTGTACGTGTACAATGACAATATCATCATTATTAACAGTTATGTCATGGGTTTTAGGTCATTATTGTGTGAACGGAGATCATTTTTAGAAAAAACACCATTTTTAAATGAAGTTGCAGTAGTGTGGACGTAGCCGAAAAGTTGAACACAGTTAATTCAATTTGAAAGATAGCTATGCCACCAGAACTATGGGAGGCATTTTTGCCAAAAGGGAAATGAAAATTAAAGTTATAAAATGAAAATGCAATCTCTGTTTTGAAATTTAATTTTCAAAGTCTACACACAAGAATGCTTCAAAAATTTAAAATAAAATGAATTAACACCATTTGCAATTTCATTTTCAGCCTGAACTGCAAGGAAGCTGCAGAAATGAAAAGTAAAATGCAAGTAAGCTCTGGCGCCACCTGCTGCTCATTGAATTTTCATTTTCTACTTTGCATTGTCATTTTCAAGTTATCAACATGCAAATAGTGTGGGTCAGTGGGTGGGACTTTGCACCTCGATTTCCCACAATTCTTTGTCCTTCGTCACTGGTGCCACTTCGGTTGTTAGTATGCTCCTCACTTCGACTGTGTTTAAGTCACGTAATTTTGATTTTTTCCACTTCCATACTGTGAGCTTCACAGCAAAACTGTCTAACAAAATCCATAGACCACTCATAATTGTAGTTCTGAAGTAATAAATGTGCTATTTAATTACAATATTTAACATGACAAAAACTAGCCTTACATTTATTTTGCACAGAAGTGGACACAGGACACTTTGATTTTGTAGTATTATATAACACACTCATCAGTCTTAAAAAGCATATTATTAAGATAGTAAGAGGCTGTACACAGTATATGAAATTATATTTATTGCAGAATAGCTTTAGTAGTATTACTTTTACAATGATTACAATAATTTAACTTTATTAAGTATCAAAATAATAAAATCATTAAAGTCATATTTCTTGATGGAATCATCTGATGTCTTGGTGACTTGATTGTTTAGGAGAGTGAAGAGTGTGCAGTGTGTCTAAATTTAAAGTACCAGTCACAAAGAAGGTAATGTCATAGAAACAATTATATGATCACATGCAAATATAAAGATAATATGAACCAACTATATAAATGCTAGCTGTTCAGGCCCGTGCTGTAAAACTACTGAAATCGTCAGAAAGAAAATTGAAATGCAGAGTCAGTGGTTTTGTTTTGCAGATGTGCTCGCCCCCCTTGTCTATAAGCGAGTTTCTCTCTCGTTTGTTTTTCCTCGGCGGTTTCACCTCATGGACATTTATATATTAGATAATGCAATTCAAAAAAATATTTTTGCACCTATTCAAGCATATGTTGGAATATTATTTTGGGAATGATATGTTCAATACTTTCTAGAATGGTCAGAAAATTGATTCCAGTTTGTTTCAATTTCATTCTTTTTGTTTATAAATATGAAATTAAACGATGGATAATACAGTTCATATTTGTTACACATATATGTTTCAGTGATGCATATTAAATAAAATCTTATAAATGATGGAAAAAGAAGCATGAATTAAATAAAAATTATGGATTATAGAAGGTCTGCGTAGTCAATAAAATAATCAGTACCATATCACCTCATTTTACAAAGTTATAACAATAAAGAGTCCATCGATCAACTACAGGGGAATGGAACAGGAGTAGAGGTGCTGAAAACTGTAGAGGGGTCAATTGTATAATTCAGCAAAAAAAAACAAACTTATAAAGCATCCTGTTTCCACTTCAGCGTAAATAAATGTTAATTATGATGCAATAAATGCTAGTTTTTGTCGCGTTAAATATTGTAATCAAATACCACATGTTTTACTTTAGAACTACAATTATGAGTGGTCTACGGATTTTGTGAGACAATTTCGCTGTGATGCTCGCAGTACAGAGGTGAAAAAAATGAAAATTACGTGACTTAAACACATTCGAAGTGAGAAGCATACTAACAATCGAAGTGGCACCAGCAACGAAAGACAAAGAATAGTGGGAAGTCAAGGTGCAAAGCCCCACCCACTGACCCACAGTATTTGCATGTGGAAAATTAACATTCAATGAGCAGCAGGTAGTGCCAATGATTATTTGCATTTTTGCAGCTTCATTGCTGTTCAGGCTGAAGATGAAATTGCAAATGCTGTTATTTCATTTCATTTTTAATTTTTGCAGCATTTTTGTGCATAGACATTAAAAATGAAATTACAAAACAAAGATTGCATTTTCATTTTGTAATTTTAATTTCCTTTTTTCCTTAATTACCTCCCATACCAGAACATTAGAAAAATGTTCTTTTTTTAATTTTTTGTCTTACAAATGTATTATTTGGACTGTAATAATATTAATTTACTCATGTTTCTACAAGCCATATGGCTTAATTCCATTTAATCGAATTGGTATTGTACCCCTCTAAATATATGTACATCAAGTGTGGGACAGGTGCTATATGAATAAACTGTATTATTATTATTATTATTATTATTATTATTATTAACTTGAAATGTTCTGGTTTTCCCTGTTATTTTCTATCCACCCATTGTTTTACCCAATTATTCTGTGCAGTGTTCTTGGGTCTGAGTGCAAAGTCGGACACAACCGTGAACACGATGCCAGTCAATTGCAGGGCACACTCACATACACACACCAACAGGGGGCTTCAGGGGTACCCAGAGGAAATCCCACACAGGGGGAGCCCAGGACTCGAGCTGTGAGATGGGAGGACTAACTACTGCACCACTGTAATAATTTTTTTTGGGGGGGGGGGGGGGGGGTTATTAATTTTTTACTTGTGTTTTTTTTTTATTTTAGGATTATTTCAATGTAGTTTTTAAGTGAAGAAACTGTATGATTAAGACTCTTAGCTATTATAGAGCTGCTAAGGGAAAACAAGCATTACTTGTGATTGTGTGTATTTAAACAGGAGTTTAGCTGAAGGTTGAGAGGAGCAAAATGCAGGCACAGGACAAGATGTCCTGACAAGCAGGTGATTAGCTCAGTGACATCATAGTGTCAAAGACAGCTGCAGGTTGGGGGGATTAGATCCTAAGGCTGATCTATGAGTAAATACAAGCATTTGTGGGGCTAGTGAGAAACGTACAAGATACTGTGGACCAAGTTTGGGACCACATTAGAAATGGGTCCCATGAGATCCATTCTTCTTCTGAACCATCAGCTAAACAAATTGATGAGGATAACAATGTGTTAAAACACAGTGTTGAGTTTTGAGGCGTAAATTAGGAAAGGATTATGGAAAGGAAATACAACTGTAAATGCTAGAAAGAAGTGTTACTATCTATTAGAATGTTTAATCTTAGATAAACTAACCAGAGTGTACATGTGTGTAAAAAGATTTGAAGTAAGGTCTTTTTGGGAGTTTGTTGTTTGTATCTCCTAATTAGCCTAAATTAACTTCAGATTGACAGATAGCAAAGACTAAGTTTAAATTCTCAGTTGTCCACTTTTGACTGTTATAACTTGCTGAAAGTATCCATCAAGCCGTGGTATAAAAGAAAGCAGTTATTGAGACAGGCAGACATGAGGCAAATGAAATAGAGGGATGACACGCAGCCTTTAATATGAGAGCACAGCATTGATCTGAGAAAGAGAGGGGGCATAAGCTGTTCTGAAGACTCACCAAAATATCAAGCTATCTGAGAACGAAAGTGCAGCGTCGCCTAAAATGTGCCCCAGCGAAAACGAGGATAAAGACTACGCCATAAAGGCAGCACATACTTTTAAAGAATGCCTCAGTTAAATTAAGGAGAACTGACACTTTAATTTGCATGGACATTGCTATACTGAAGCGTATGTTTTTACAGACATTGATTTGAATTGTTCAGGTTGTATGTTTGTAATTTTGACTTCTAGTTTTTAATGCCTGGTTTCTCTGCAAATAAACTTAAGTGAGGATTAAATTGAAGTTTGAATATTACCTTATTGAAATTTGCCTTGTTTATTACTATCCCCAGTGTGCTTGTTCGAGTGATTCATTATTTATTTGGCCCTTTCAAAGGCTCTTTCAGAAACTCCCAGCCTTGATGTAGTATGTCTTGCATGTTCAAGATTCAAGATTCTTTATTTGTCACATTCATAGTTATACAGGACAACACGCAGTGAAATGCATCCTGATCCGCTTATCAAAAACTATGCAAAGTTAGAAGAATATCAGTTAGATTAACAAAAAGTCATAGATTGAAAGATAGCAGTATAGTAGAACATAATAAATAAGTAAAATTATGTGAATAAAGTAGAATAAAGTGTTAAGGTGCAATAGTGCAAAACCAAAGTTAGACAGGTGCATAGTTAAATGACAGACCAATTCCAAAACAAGGTAAGGGTAGACGGCATATTACAACTTACAGTCCAGTCTATAATGTGGAGGGTCATGGATGAGATGGCATGTTTTGATTTAACAGTCTTATGGCTTGAGGATAGAAACTCCTTCTGAGTCCCTCTCTCCTGGCCGGGATACTACAAAACCTTTTGCCTGATTTTAACAGATGAAACAGGCTATTGCTGGGATGAGAGGAGTCTTTGATAATCCTGAGAGCTCTGGTCCTGCATCTTGTGGTGTATATGTCCTGCATAGATGGTAAAGCTGACCTGCAGCAGCGTTCCGCTGCACAGATCACTCTCTGTAGGGCTTTACGGTCCTGAACACAGCAGTTTCCAAACCAGGATGTAATGTTCTGTGTCAGGATACTTTCCACAGTGCCAGACTAGAAAGTCTTTAGAATCCCTGAAGAAACCCCAAACTTCCTAAGCTGTCTGAGATGGTAGAGTCTCTGCTTTGCCTTTTTGGTCTGAACTTGGATGTGTTCAGACCATGTCAGGTCCTCAGAGATGTGAACCCCCAGGTATTTAAAACTGTTCACCCTTTCCACATGAATGATGAGGGGCTTATAGTCCCGCTGCTGTCTCCTGCTGAAGTCCACCACCAGCTCCTTGGTTTTGCTGACATTGAGCTGGAGGCAGTTTTCCAGACACCACAATGTCAGGTTTGCGACTTCATCCATGTAGGCTGTCTCATCCTTGTTTGTGATGAAGCCCAGTACCACCGTATCATTTGAAAATATTCACGATAGTGTTGGAGGAATGCATGGCCGTGCAGTCATGGGTGTAGAGGGAGTACAGCAGGGGGCCAAGAACACACCCTTGAGGAGCTCCTGTGTTGGTGATGATGGTGTTGGAAACACAGTTACCAACCCTCACTGCCAGTGTTCTGCCAGTGAGAAGGTCCAGCACCCACATACACAAGTGGTTGTTGAGTCCTAAGTCCCTCAGTTTCACAAACAGCCTACAGGGTATTATTGTATTGAATGCTGAACTATAGTCAATGAACAACAATCTCACATAGTTCCCCTGTTTCTTGTCCACATGGCTGAGGGTGGTGTGCAGTATGTGGGAATGGCATCCTCCGTCAATCTGTTAGGGCGGTAGGCAAACTGGAGTGGGTCATTGGTGCTTGGGATGGAGGATGAGATGATGTCTTTCAGTAGCCTCTCGAATACCTTCATGACTACTGATTTCAGTGCCCTAGGTCGGTAGTCATTCAGGCACGTGGGCTTATTGTTCTTTTGAACAGTTTGTTCAAAGATGAGCTTTGCTCATTCTTTTAAAATTGTACTGCTCTTTCAGGGGTAACAATCAAATATCCAGACTTTGGCCCCTGCTAAGGTATTGATGCTGAGGGAGCCAGTCTCGACCCTTTCTGAATTATTGATGCTGACATAGCCAGCCTCAGCCAGTGCTGAAATATTGACGCCGAGGTGGCCAGCCTCGGCCCTTCTTAACATATTGACGCTGAGGTAGCCAGCCCCGGCCCTTTT
>JANRMT010062850.1:6770889-6820469 GCA_026402145.1 Polypterus bichir lapradei | reverse complement strand
GCCCTTCTTAACATATTGACGCTGAGGTAGCCAGCCCCGGCCCTTTTAGAGATATTGATGCTGAGGTGGCCAGCCTCGGCCCTTCTTAACATATTGACGCTGAGGTAGCCAGCCCCGACCCTTTTTGAGATATTGATGCTGAGGTCGCCAGCCTCATCTATTGCTGAGATATCGATGCTGAGGTAGCCAGCCTCGGCATTCTTGACATATTGACACTGAGGTAGCCAGCCTCGGCCCATTTTGAGATACTGACACTGAGGTAGCCAGCCTCATCTATTGCTGAGAGTGATGCTGAGGTAGCCAGCCTCGGCATTCTTGACATATTGATGCTGAGGTAGCCAGTCTCAGCCACTGCTGAGATGTTGATGCTGAGGTAGCCAGACTCTGCCTTTGCTGTCTGTGATAAGAGTGAATGAGGAGTAAATGTCATACAGGTAAGTACTGCAGGGTGTAGATGGAACTCAAGGCTAATTATTTAGGTATTTACAGCATTGCCTTGTCCACCAATATAAAATTAACTTTAGAGGTTGAGGTACCTTTCATGAACACTTTTGCATAATAAAACAACCACCCGCTTATTTTTATCATTTTCGTTTTGTCACTTTGGGCTTTCATTTCAGTTTTAGAATCAACGATTTAACTTTTGGATGTGCTTCTCAGCACATGAAACCCACGTACACACTGCGCCCAGAGTTGAGCACAGGTCTTGAGTACTGTGAGACAGCATCTATAGCAGTTGGGCCACCAAGTTTCCCAAGAACAACAAGTTATTTGTGCAGCAATTACACTCCATTTTCTGATTTAATGATTATGATATTATTATAGTGTGGTTTCACTGCCCGACTACTTTAAAAATCAGTGTACTCCCAGCATGGCCCCCCTTTCCCTTGCTTAGTTGGCAGCCAGCTGCTGTTCTTCTTAATTACCAGTGTGATTAGGAATCTGTTCTATGGAGTGGCTTCCTTTGGAGCACTAATTTGTGTTATGATCTGGGCCTTCCTGCAAGTGTAACCTCTCTGTTAAGAATTACGCACGTGTCCTCTGGTTCTCTTAAAAGCCAAAGTGGCCTTTTGGGGAGTTGTGTTGCTGCTCTAAATGTGAGACCTTCTCCATCAGCCCTTGACCTTTGCTTTCTGTGACAGCCTGATTTTAGCAAATGCATCTCTAGAGGTCCTCAGCCGCACAGCTCCTTCCAGCTTCACGCTTTGTAAGATAAGGGTATGCGCCAGAAGGCAGGGTGACCAAACTCCTCTGGAGAAAGTAATTACGAGGCATGAGGCCGCTTTTATGGCACCTCTTTGCGTGCTGTGTGCCTCTTTCAGAACTGGAGATTTACATTTGCATAGAGAGCACCGGCAATACAGTATGAAGCATAAAAATACGTGACCTTTAGCTTCTACACAGGATAGATAATAAAGTGAATATTTTGTTTCAGTGCCTTTACTTACACACCACTATCTTAAGTTTATTTTCTGTAATCCGCTCAGCACGCTGGATTTATAGCATGCTGGAGAGTCGGCATGATGCATTCGATTTCTAGTATTAATAAATGTGTTTGCATTCCTCAAGTCGCTTACTAACAGATGAGCTTGTCGGTGGCTGCAGTTTCGGCTCCTTCAGGGACTTGGCCAACCATTAGACACTTGCTCTTTTTTTGTAACTGTTAAGCAACATCTTCCATAGCAGGAAAATCAAACTGACCTCCTTTCTTTGGATGTCTTTTGCAATTTGCCTCTCTGTTATTTTTTAATTGCTTCCCACACAAAGGGCTGGAACCCTGAATCTCCTTAAGGGTGTCTGACTAACAAGTGAACAACAGAGCTTTAAAACAGAAAGGAAAAAAAATCAAATACAGCCAATGGAAGTGGCCTAGCAGCGGGATCTATAAATTGATCTTTTGTGCCAGCCAACGCTGCAATCCTGGGCCTTATGGGTGGTAATCAGTCTGACACTTGAAGTAATGGAGATCTTCTCATGCTGGGAAGTACAAGTGAGATACCTGCAAGGGAAAGTGCAATTAGACTTGTATCTGAAGAGGAATACTTTAACAATGGGTTTGTTCAGAGCCAGCACACAAAAATCAGGTCTTCTATTCTTTTATTTGTTAGTACAGGGAGATTCTATTGGGCAGAGCCCTGAGTTAATAATAATTATGAAGCGACAGAAACCATATAAATACAGTGCATACCTTGACAGATGTATTCGGTGTTGGAAATGGTCCCTGTACTGAATTTAGACGGGAACTGCCAATGCATTAACTGTGTGTACACAGGAGCTCGCTGTAGGCACCAGTCCAGCAGATGGACGCCGACGTTCCGCCACCCTTCGACAGACGAGTGCCATACCTCAGTCGTTCTTACATTTATCCAGGAATGCTGTGATCTTTATTTTCTTTGGATTGCTTCATTATTAAGACAGTAATACATCATAACTCGGGGGCCCGCCCATTAGAATCACCCGGTATTATTCATGGTACGGTGACACAGTGGTTGGTGCAACGCCTCACAGCACCCTGCGCTCCAGTCCCACAATCCACTGATCTTTACAATTAAACATCTACGTGTGGAAGTTTGTGTATCTATCTGTCCGGCCCGGAAGTGAGAGGTGGAGTCAGGGTAAGGGCTCCACCTCCGAGGATACACAAGCGAGGCCAGCACGTCGGCAAAACGAAACCTCCAAAGAAGGAGTCACTCGCTTAATAGCTAATACAGAAATGAGGCGAGCACATCAGTAAAACAATATCCATTTTACTTTTCCTCCCGCCGCTAATACACAAGCGAGGCGAGCATGTCGGCAAAACAAAACCTCTGAAGAAAGAGTCACAAGCTATTTGAGGACATTAGCAAAATGGTATCCCTTTTACTTTTCCTCCCGCCATCGCACATTGGCAAAACGAAACCTCCTAGGAGAGAGATGCCCAGAGTAGTTTCTAGGACCCTGTACTTTTTACAGCACGGCTTACACAGCTACTCTTATATATAAAAGTCTATGCATGGAAGTGTGTGTGTCTGTCTGGCCCAGAAGTGAGAGGTGGAGCCGGGGTAAGGGCTCTGCCTCTGAGGAAACAGAAAACTTGCTTAGCCGCTAATAACACAAGTGGGGCCAGCACGTCAGTAAAACAAAACCTCAGAAGAAAGACAAAGTCGTGTAGCTGCTAACATCGACAAAACAGTATCCCTTTTACTTTTCCTCCCACCGCTAATACAAAAATGATGCAAGCACGTCTGCAAAATGAATCCTCCTTGGAGAGAGACGCCTAGAGTAGTTCCTTTCAATTACCTGACATCTCAACATTTCAGGTTTTTTTCTGACAATCTCAATAGTTTCTAGGAGCCTGGACTTTTTACAGCACAAGCGTACACAGCTAGTAGTTTATATGGAGTCTGCATGTTCACCCTGCGTCCATTTTGTTCTGCCAAGAGTAGAAAAACAGCAAGATTAATGAGATCCAGATCAGGAGATGAGATCTGGTCAAGAGGCAAGTATGATTTGTCTCCAGACGACTAATATGAGCATCAACTTTTAAATGAGAGAACCAAAAAGTCAAAGGTCAGAAGGATGAAGCAAAATTTAATTAATATGAAGACTAAGGAAAATACTGTTAAGATCTGCTAGAGAAGAGCTGTTATGCACAATCTCGGATAAAGACAAGACCAACGTGCCTACCTTGTATCCTGTCACCCTGATCATCGGCCATCGGACAGGCGCTATACAGTAGATTAATATACAGTACGCCAAAACAGACAGATATAAGAACAGTTTTTTCCCACAGGCCACCAAGCTCACAAATGGTTAGTTTCCTCCCCCCAACAGGTCTCCCAGGGTCTTGCAATACTGTTCCCATTTTGTTAATACTCTTTTAAGATTTGTTTAATACTTTAGTTCTTTTTTTTCAGTGTTTATTTCATTATTTCTTGCACTGAGTTGCAATCAGCACATTGTATGCATATACATACTTATATTTTTTACATTCTCTGTCTTGTTTCCTCCGGTTTCCTCCCACAGTCCAAAGACATGCAGGTTAGGTGGATTGGCGATTCTAAATTGGCCCTAGTGTGTGCTTGGTGTGTGGGTGTGTTTGTGTGTGTCCTGCGGTGGGTTGGCACCCTGCCCAGGATTGGATTCCTGCCTTGTGCCCTGTGTTGGCTGGGATTGGCTCCAGCAGACCCCCGTGACCCTGTGTTCGGATTCAGCGGGTTGGAAAATGGATGGATGGATGGATGGATTCTCTGTCTTATGCTTTTTTTGTTTTTTTTTATTTTTAAATCTCAGGTGTGTGATTAACTGCTGTGTGTATGTCGATTATGTAACTTATACGAGGGGCGTTCAAATACAAAAAAGAATTTATGAGCTACACTTTATTTATTGAATACAATGAAACGATGAACTCACTATTTTTCTATGTAGTCTCCGGCCACTGCAATCCACTTGTTCCAGTGTTTAGGAAGCTTCTTAATCCCAGAAGAGTTGAAGTCTTTTGACTGCATGTTGACCCATTCTTGCACAGCGTCAGTAACCTCCTCATTCGACTTGAGTCATTTCTTCCCACCTAAAAATTCTTTAAGTGGACCGAAGAGATGATAGTCAGTCCCTCTCTGAATGACTTGCACCAATCTTACACTCAAGACTGAGAGAGACACTCATCCTCACACTGATTTTAAAGTCTCTAATAGATCTCAGATGGAATGACTCCTTCATTTGTCAAAAATTGAAGAATAATTTGCTGCGCAACACTATTGTGTACCTTCTGCTCCGACACGTTGATTACAACTGACAGGAAGGGGAGAGAGAGCAGCTAGCACTACTAACGACAAGTTCAAACGTGCATGTGTTTGTCCAATGGGTCACGTTTACTTTGCACTCTTTATAAGGACAGAACATGAAAATACCTGTTTATAATTGAACAACCCCTCGTAATTGGTGAGTCACCAAAACCGGAGTCAAATTCCTTGTATGCCAATAAATCTGATTCTGATAACTTCATGAGCTGTGCTTATAGAGGTCATTGCTATGAAAACATTTAAGAAAATGGCAGTGGCCATCAGTAAGCAAAATAGTATGTGGAGTATAATCTATATATTTTTGAGACCCCGACAACCCCCCAACTGTGTGGTGTCCCAACACTCAGTTAACGCTGGCAGGGACTGGTTGTCCGTTGCTGGTGCAACTGCAAGTTCGTATGTTTCCTACGTAACGTGTCTGTCACCCGCTGGTTAATGCAGGGAACATTTAAAACCATCCAGTGACCTGGCCGTGGGTTCACCTTCTGTCTCCTCGCTGCTGTTCTTTTGATCTGAGAAGGGAGCAGATGGAAGACAACGTCATTGTTCCTGCTTGCATGCTGCGTGTGTTTGAGTTTCAGCTCCCGTTTGGATAAATGCTTTGATACTGTTCCTGTCTTGACAGCAATAAAGCTGATTTTTTTTTTTTGGAAACCTGGACTCGACTCCTCCATCCTACACCCTTTGAATGATCTGGACCAAATTTTGCACAGTGTCTCTCTGGGACCATAGGCACAAGACAGAACCTAAAATTTGGACTCTGTGGGACCCAGTTGTTTTGTTTTTTTTCCCAATTGTGCTACACTTTGCACACCAGTGCCATCTTCTGACTGAGAGAGAGTTAAACATCTGAAGTGACTAAAGTCAGACTAGCAGATTAAATGACCAGATCTTAATGTGACTTACTCGGGAAATGCTGCTTCTGTTTGTTATTAAATAAAAAAGCATATTGTGTGCTTTACAAAGGGGTGATGGGTGAAGCTTCATCGAAAGTAGAAGTGCAGCACAACACAAACGAGAATCAAAGGGAAGTTGTTTAGCTCTTACTTTGTTGGCTTTTCTTCACAATTTAAGCAGTACGATCTGTCCACATTGAATTAAGAGCACGAGTCAGACATATTGGCATTCATGGTTACAACACAAAAAGGAGTTACACAACACAACACAACACAAAAATGCAATTCTAGAATCCAATTGGACTCAAAAAGAAACAAATTCTCAACTCATGAGAGCAGAGACCTTGATAGATAGAAGGGCAGAGTGGATGCCACACGGGACAGCTAGAAATAACAGGGTCACCATTTAAAAGCATATTTAAACCTATGCTTTCTTTCCTTAACCCATTTTATAAATATAGCCATGCTGGGTAGTAAGAGCATAAAAATATTAAACATAAGTCCAGATGACCAATCGCTGGAATAGCTCACAAACACCATGAAAGGGTGAGGAACAACTAAGGAAACATCCATCCATCCATTATCCAACCTGCTATATTCTTTCTACAGGGTCACCAGGGTCTGCTGAAGCCAATCCCAGCCAACACAGGGTGCAAGGCAGGAAACAAACCCCGGGCAGGGCGCCAACCCACCGCAGGGCACACACACACACACACACCAACCATAAGAAAACAGCACAGGGAAAACTACCATATATACTCTCGTATAAGTCGGGTCTTGAAACCTAAAAAATCGATCATAAAATCAGACCCCGACTTTTGACATTTTTTTTTTTTACATGTTCTTGCTTCCTCCAATTTCGCACCAGTTTCTCAGACACATCAAATTTTGTTGCAGCAGCGCAGTTACTAATTTTTTTCACTACTTCAGCGACGTTTAATTTAAAACCAGCTTCAAATTTTCTTCTGATCGATGATCAAACACTCCATCGTAGATAAGGGATGCTCTTACGATAAAAGTGTATGAGGGTGTGAGATACAAAAAACACAATCAGTGCAAACGCCACTTTGGAGTAGTCTGGGTATTACTGTGTGGTCACGTAGGCACAATACATAGAAAATAAAAGTCAGTGTGCTCCATGGTTGCTCTCTTGGACTAATAGCGTGAGTTTTCCGCTTTCAACTTATAGTACCGACATTATAAAATACCGGAAATTATACGGTAAAATCAAGCCCTGACTTATTCATGAGAGAACTTATCCGCATGTATATACAGTATTATAAATTAAATCTTTAACGCTGCCATGCCAAGTGCATGTTTTCCACAGATGGGCACAGTAAATTAGTTATTTCATGAGTGCAGTGTGCTTGAATGTTAATATGTGTAAGAATAGGCCCAGAGATGGACATTATTGGCTCCTGCACTAAATTCATTTTGTCCCTTAGTTATTAGGCTGACTCCTTTATCCAAAGCGACTTACAACATGTGCGATGCAGCTAGTTACATTCCAGTCAGATCACAGGCAGGTCACCCAGTGTCGCTTGTGGGGTTTGAAGTCCAAAGCTTTAGCCACTACACCGCAGTGCCTGCCTATAATTAACTGATTAAATGTGATGCCTGCCTAACCAAAACCCTGAGCTGGATTAAACAGTTTTGGGCGTGTTGAATTGTTATTTATGCATCCAAAGAAACTTCCAAAGCAGTAAAGGGTGTTGTCATCTTTTACTGATTCTTTAGAAATGTTTTGCTTCATTATGTTAATACACATGCAGTGGATTCAGAAACTCCTCGGACTCCTTCTCTTTCTGCACACTTTATTGTGCTGTGAAATTAATTTTAGATGGACGAGTTTGCTATTTTTGCTAATCAATCTGCACTCACTAACCCATCATGACGAAATGAAAACATGTTTTTGGAATGGTCTGGAAATTTATTAAAAATCAAACACTGGACTCTCTTGTTCAATTGAGTATTCAGACCCATTGCTGTTGCACTCCCAATTGTTTGCTTTAACTTTCCTTCAGCTGTGTCAAGAACTTGATTAGAGTCCACCTGTGACAAACTGAATTGATTGGTTATCTTTTAGAAAGGCATGCATGTATTTAAGGTCCTATAATTCACAATGCATGTCAGGACAAAAACCAAGCCGTGAGGTCCAAGGAACTCTCAGTAGACCTCTGTGATCAGACTGTGGTGAAGCATAGATCAGGACAATAAGATAAAGCCATTCCTAAAGCTCTGAGTGTTCTCAGGACAGCAGTGCCCTCAATAACTGTGAAATGGATGAAGTGTGGAAACTTCCTAGAGTTGGCCGTCTGGTCAAACTGAGTTTCAAGGCAAGAAAGCGTTGGTTTGGGAGGTGACAAAGAACCCAATGGTCATTCTAACAGAGCTTCAGAAGTCCACTGCTGAGATGGAAGAGCCTGTTAGAAGGAGAACCATCTCAGCAGCACTCCATCAATCAGGTGTTTACGGTAGAGTGGCCAGACGGAAGCCACTCTTGAGTGAAAGGCCGATGACGGTTTGAGGAGAAGTTTACCTCGTCTCACGAGACAAAAATTGAACTGTTGGGGCAGAACTCCAAGCTTTGTGTCTGGTGAGTGCTGCTCATCACCTGCCTGAGACCATCCCTACGGTGATGCAGGTGGACGTGGTCGCACCCTGCTATATGGGTGGTAGGTGCAGGGAGGTCCGTCAGAATTGAGGGAAGGATGAACGCAGCCACTTACCGAGAGGTCATTGAAGGAAACCCGCACCAGAGTGCACCCCATCTCAGACGGGGAAGATGGTTCAGCTTTCAGCAGGACAATAGACCTGAAGCATACAGTCAAGACAGTGCTGGAGAGGCTTCGGAACAAGTAATAAACATAAATAAATAAATAAATAATAATAACATGTTTTATTTATGTAGTGCCTTTCCTATGCTCATGGCGCTTCACCGAGTCTCAGAGGTATATGTAACATTGGATACAAATACAGGGTGAGTCAAAATTATGTTAACATTTGAATGGCGGAAACAATTTATTCATAAAACATACTTCATATGTGCGAGATGATTTACAGGAATGGCTCAACCTGTTCACCATCATGTTAAACACATTTATCATATATGGCACATAAATTGTCCACAAAAATTCTATATAAGTATATAGCGGTACCATTAGTGTTGATGTAATTTTGACTCGCCTTGTATTTTCTGCATAGAACACTAAAACAGATAAATACAGGATATACAAAGCATTGAATAGTATAAAAGAAAATAAACCAAAGTAAAATACAACATTCAATACAAGAAGAAAAGCCTGAACAAATATCATCATTTGTGATATAACACACACACACACAAAGTGACTGACAGTCCATGGGCGGCCCTCCTGTGAGGGACAGCCGGGACTTTTACCTAACGGAATGACCGGAAGGAGTTTGCACGGGGCAATACCTCCCCCTCGACAACAGAGGGCAGCCCCCCTGACTTACTACGGTGCCACAGGTTTGGAGCTTGAAAGCTTAACACTGCTGGGACCCGTGGCCACCACCAGGGGGTGCAGGGGGGAACGGCTGAACCCTCCTCGGCAGGACTGTCGCCACAACCGGATGGAGATCACGGGACACCTGGGGCACTTCTGGGTGCTCTATAAAAGGGGCCGACTCACTCCATTCAGGGAGCCTGAGTCGGGAGGTGGAGGACAAAGCTTACAGGGGAAGAGACTGCTGTGCTGCATAGGTGGGAAACGAGACAAAAGCGTTTCCCACTGCTGAATAAATGCGTGTTGTTCTGAACTTTGTACCCTGGTGTCTGTTGTGTCGGGTGTTTGGGGAGCTCTGCACATCAAAGAACAGCGGTCCCCAACCACCGGGCCGCAGGCCACACGGAAAGAATAAACGTTTTATTTTTGTTTTATTTCCATTTTATTGACTATCAGAGTCTGCAGGGTGTTTTATTTGGAAAAATGACCAGGTCATCTCCGCAGTAGAGTGACAATGTTCTGTTGTTTATGTACCTTGACAGCCACTGCAGTTAAGGAAGTAGCAGGGGTGGCGGTATTAAGTAAGGTTTGGATGTGCGTGCAGATTGATTTATTTGAGGTGTAAAATTAACTGTTGCTAACTTTCAACAACTGCGACCATTCGTCATTCATGACAGCAAAGGCTGCGTCACCACCTCTTTTATGCTTAGCACTGGGAATAATAAACAGACCACTATTAGAAAATCTAAGGTTACGACTGGAAATGGAAAAGGGCATGCACTTCAGAATTCAGGAAGGATCCCAGATTATTCAGGGATTTACATGTATATACCATTTGTGGTTTTTTTAAGGTCGATTCAAAAGGACACTGGTAACCAGTGTAGTGATGCTAGGACTGGTGAGCTGTACTCGGATTTTCTTTTGCTGGTTAAGATTCTGGTTGCTGCATTTTAACATAACTGCGATCGATTGATGCATTTCTTAGGTAGACCTGTAAGGAGTGCATTACAGTAACCTAGTAGACTTAAAACAAAAATGTCAATTAATTTCTCAGCATCTGGCAATGTTAACCCTAAATTAAAGAATGCAGTTGTAGCAATATGGTTAGTGTTCAATTTAAAGTCAGAGTCCACGATTACAACGAAATTCTTTACTTCCTCCTTGACTTTTATTGCTAAGGGATCAAGTTTTTTGCTAAGACCTTCATTGTTTCCATTTTTGCCAATAATTACGAATTCTGTTTTTTCCTTATTACATTTGAGGAAATAACTACTCATTCATTCAGAAATACACAACATTGGATCAGAGAGCCCAGAGCGCCAGGGTTATCAGGTGCTAAAGACAAGTAAAGCCGTATGTCATCTGCATGGTTGTGGCAGATCACCTTGTGTTTTAGATAATCTGGCCTAATGGGAGCAGACAGAATACTGTAATCTATGGTGTCAGATGCTGTGCTCAGCTGTAACAGAACAAGAAGAGCTGTGTGGCATGTGCCAGCGTTAACCCACTGGTCATTCACTTCTTTAAGTAATACAGTTTAGGTGCTGTGATTTGTTCTAAAACCGAACTGAAACTTATCAAGAACAGAGTGTTTATTTAAATAGTCATTTAATTGCTGATGCGGGAGGAACACTTGAATCCTCAGAGGAAAACTCAGAAGGACACCAGGAGAAGGTGCAAATTACACACTGATTACTGCCAGGCTAGGATCTGAACCCAAGAACTTTGGCACCAAAGCTAACCTCTGTGCCATTCCTTGTGTATCTTATTCTATGTAAATTGCAATTAGCTCTGTTACACTGAGGCCATTCATTCATTTCCATACTGATCTGGCGATATCTTAACACCATGAGTTAGAACATTAGAACAGTTTGGACAAGAACAGGTCATTCAGCCCAACAAAGCTTGCCAGTCCTATCCATTTAATTCTTTCAAAAAAACATCAAGTTGAGTTTTAAAAGTTCCTAAAGTCTTTCTGTCTACCACACTACTTGGTAGCTTATTCCATGTGTCTATGGTTCCATGTGTAAAGAAAAAACTTCCTAATGATTGTGTGAAATTTACCTTTAACAAGTTTCCAACTGCGTCCCGGTATTCTTGATGAACTCATTTTAAAGTCATAGCCTGGATCCTTTCTACTAATTCCCTTCTTAATTTGTTATTCCTTCTTGAGTGGTCAGTGACAGGTTTAAAATGGCTGCTATTAAAGATGTACATCTGCCCCCCACCAGCGACTAATGTGCCTTTGCATTTCCTGAATTAGTTCCACCGTGGCTCCGTTATTTTCTGATACTAGTGACAAATTACTACAATTTTTGCATAGGCAGCCCCACCAAGAACAAGTGCCATTGTTTACATGGCTAATTTAATTAAATGAATTCTTCAAGAAAGCCTGGCATTGTAGCAGTCCCTCCATCTCTACACAAGCTTGCCAGAAACAGAATGAAATTTTTATGAATGAATCATTTAGAGTTTGAAATTACAAACATGCAGTAGCTGCAAGCAGCAATGGAGTGGCTAAACGTGGACATGCGAGAAAAGCCCAAAGCGATTTCAGCGAGACCGGGCCAGGGTGATGAGTTCTGTAAGCAGCGGGCAGGAGCAGAGGTAGGCAGTGGCACACAGCGTACAGCTCAGACCCGGCTAATTCTGGAATATGTCCAGAGCTACACAAGGTAAAGACGGATTAACTGAGCTCTGAGATTGTACGGTTAGCCCTTTCCTTACATGTTAACTACAGGATGATCTGCTCAACCCTTGTGCATTTCGTTATGCTATAAAGCTGCACAAGTTCCTCAAGGAGCCAAGCAAAGGCACAAACAGGCTTTTAAAAGTCACTTTTGGGCAACTTTAATACCAATTTATAGACATTTAAATGACTGCTGCGCTATATGGCATACCCACATTTTATAAAACACATTTTACAAAAAAAACTGTAATTATAGAACTCTGATTTTTTATAAAGCTTCTGGGATATAGGAGGGAAATTTTTTAAATACTGTATATACTTGTGTTTAAGTTCACCCGTGGATAAGTCGGGGCTTGATTTTACTGTATTTTATAATGTTGGCCGTATAAGTCAGATGCAGAAAATTCACGCTTATTGGTATTGGAGATTATGATATGCTAACGCCCACCTGAGAGAGTAACCAAGGAGCACAGGCCTTTGTTTTCTATGTATTGTGCCTACGTGACCACACAGTAATACCCAAACTATTCTGATGCGACTTTTGCACTGATTTGTGTTTTTTGTATCTCACACCCTCATGTACCTTTATTGTAAGAGCATCCCTTATCTACGATGGAGCGTTCGATCAGAAGAAAATATGAAGCTGGTTTTAAATTAAATGTCGTTGAAGTAGCAAAAGAAATTGGTAACTGCTCTGCTGTAACAAAATTTGATGTGTCTGGTGCGAGAGGCAAGAACATGTAAAAAAAAAAAAAAAACATTTAAGTGTCATATTTTTGAAGAGGTGTTTAAGTAGGGGTCTGATTTTATGATTGATTTTTCGGGTTTTAAGACCCGACTTATACACGAGTATATATGGTAGTTTCAAAGTACATTATTAAAGACTCAGCCACAATTCCACCACTATTACATACTCCATAATACAAGGGTGGAGTGGTGGCGATGCAGCTGAGGATCTGCGCTGGTATCTGGAAGGTTGCCGGTTCAAATCTTTGTTACTGCCAGAAGGGATCCTACTCCATTGGGCCCTTAAGCAAGGCCTTTAACCAGAAAATTGCTCCGGGGTGCTGTACGATGGCTGACCCTGCGCTCTGACCCCCAAAGGGCATGTGAAAGGACAATTTCCTCTCATGGATTAATGAAGTGTATCAAAAATAAATGAATAAATAAAATAACAAAGGACACTTTTCAGGATGCATGGTTGGCCAGGTACATTTTGAACGATAGTCCGTTTACTGGTCCATTACAGGCTGAGCGGCTGACTTTGTGTTTTATAGTCGTAACACCTAAACCGCTAGGCCACATTGTATATTGTAATATTAGACAAGAATTTATTTATAAATTGCCTTTCCTTTATAAACATCACTTTACAGGAAGAGTACACATGTTGACATGGTGGGTCTGCTTAAAGTGGTCTTCTATCCAAACACAGCTTTTGTTGTTTGCCTGTGGAGTGATGCTGATCAGAATATGGCTGATCTGCAACTGTTAAACCATCCTGTGACTTTATTGTTGGCCAGCACTGACCCAAAAGATTTTTTGCACATTACGTTGCTCTTTTGGGCAGCTCACTGTCCTCAGAACTGCTCACTTTTGTGGCAGGCCCTCCCTTTTTTTATAGGCTCCCCTGCAGCTGGCTGAGAAGCTGCTCATTTGAATATGGAGTGTCGTCTCATTATGCTGCTGACTCAGAGCTGAAGGCATGCTTGCAATAGACTCTAGCTGTGGACCTCTAGAGCGCCAATCCATTGAGGAGGTTGCCACTTTATATTATATAGCCAACCCACGGCGTACCATACGCCGCATAATCAGGCCGGTTTTTTAATGATTTTTAAGCACAGGGAGAAAATTAACATTTGAAAAATCGGTAATGTAATAAATCAGCAAGAAAAGCAACATTGTAACAATGCACGGAACGAACCAACACACAATCGTCCATGACTGAAAACTGGTGGACCGCCATCGCTCCTTCTCCTCCCAGACGGAGGGATGGGACTGGACGGCGCTGAGGCGCGGAGGGTGGAACGGGAGGAGAGGAGAAGGACGTCCATTCCGCTCCCTCCGTCATGCTAGTCTGCTGATTTCTCGTTCAGTATGCACTGCCTGCTCATGTGCCCACCTCCAATTCGGCACTTGAGTCGTTGTCGTCTTTGCACAGTCCAGATGCACCTGTGACTCACGTCTTCCGTGTTCCTGCAGGAGCATCTAAGAAGATGCATGTTTGTCGCGGATGCGAATTGCTGTATGTAGCGTGTAAAACAGTTTGCTATGGTGCACGCGGTCGTGCGTTGTAACCGAAAACTCGGTTTTTAAAGACTGCTTACTTCATTGTGTTTTAACCTCAGTTGTAAAGGATCGTTTTAAGGATCCCATGGGATACCCCTCGCAAACCATTTTATGGCGATTCACCTCCGAGAGAAACATGCCTCTATGAACAGTCAACGTGGCTCGGAGGTGCATGTGGCCTCTACGACAGACGAATATAAATGGCGCCGTTTTTTTTGTGTCGTCGCGTCCGAGTTGGTGGGCGTGGCTCTGCGAGTTGTCATCGTATCCAATGGTCTTGGAGTTGGTGGGCGTGGCTCCTTCCTGCGTGAGCCATAGGTGTCTTACTTCTCGGTGGCTTAGTGAATCCACGCCCCTTCTGGTGTGCTTCCCATGGGTGTCTTGCCTTAGTGAATTATATATATAGATGCCAGCAGCCATATCACATGCACTTCAGAACAGGTTGCCCATCTGAAGTCAAGCAGGTTTGGGCCAGGCCAGTACTGGATGGGAGACCAACCCTGTAAAAGCTTGGTTTGCTGATGGAAGAGGTGTTGGTGAGTCCAGCAGGGGGAGCTTACCCTGTGGTCTGAATGTGGATCCCAATGCCTCAGTGCAGTGACGAGGACACTGTGTGTAAAAATGGCACAGTCCATCAGATGAGATGTAAAGCTCAGGTCCTGACTCTCTGTGGTCATTAAAGATCCCTGGACATTCTTTGTAAAAAGTGGGGTGTATCCCGATGTCCAGGCTAAATTGCCCACCACGGCCTAGTCATTCTGGCCCCATAATCATCCCCTGTCTCTGATTGGCTGACTACTTCTCAACCCTTCACCACCTAGCAGCTAATGTGTGGTGAGTGTACTGGCAAAATAATGGCTGCCATCCCATCATCCAGGTGGGTGCCTCACACTAGTGATGGTTGAAGTGGCACCCCACTCACTATGAAAGTGCTTGGAGTAGTGAGAAAAGCGCTATATACAGTAAATGTAAAAAAAATATTATTATTATTTGTGATAACAACTGTTTACACTATGGTTAAGATTAGGGTTGGGGAAGGGTTATCTGACTCGAGTCAAGTAAACCAGGTGACAAAACCCTGCAATCCAATTGGCTGTCCAGCAGAGCTACTGAATCGGGGCGCTGCGGAGGTCTGCAATTGGACCCATCCCCACCCTTGGCTGATGTTTGAGTCAGTCATGCATGTGAGGTGTCAGCAGACCGTGGTGCAGCCTTTATTTTAATACCTTTTTTGTTTATCATGGTGCCAGCGAGTGCAACTTGTTACGTGTTGGTTCGACATGCAAGTATGAATTCCTCTGTGCTTTGTATCCATAAAGATACAACTGGACTAACGGACCATAGACACCTAGAGGTTGGTTTTCTTTAGGAGTTTAGTCCATTGCAGGTAATGTTTCTCCTTTGTCATCACTTTATGTTATGTTATTTTAATTTTTTTTTTTTATATTACTTAAAAGTTTCTTCTTTTACTGGCCATGCATTGTGCCTGCTGGTCTCGTTTTGCTTCAGTAGAGTTTTGTCTCTTTCTTTTTTAATTGCTCTCCTGACTTTAAACCATAATTCTTTGAAAAGTGAAGAAATTATTAGTGTAGTAAATTTGTGTGAATATATAAAGCAATTTTGTAATTAGGGTTAGTTTGTATGTGTGTGTGTGAGTGTGTGTGTATTCACCCTGCAATAGACTGGCATCCCATCCAGGGATTGTTCCTGCCTTGTGCCTGGTGCTTGCTAGGATTGGCTGCAGCTTCCCTGCAACCCTGGCCTGGATGAGAAGGTCTAGAAGATGGATAGATGGATGGATGTCCAGCAGATGGCTCTGTTCAATTTGCTGTTTGGGGAGATTCGTCTGGATATTATAGATTGTGGCACCTAGAAACCATGATAGTAAAAATAGAGAGAAGTCGATGATATTTGTGACCCAAGGACAGACTTGCACGAGTCGCTTAGAAATGTTGCCGCACCAAACAGGCGTGATGGCCGAACTAAAAATGATGGTGTTTTCAACACAATAAGCAGGATTGCTTCAGGATTATAGAAGCTACTGTGCCTTCCATAATGTTAGGGATAAAGACGCATTTTATCCTTGATTCACCCCTCTGCTCCACAATTTAAAATTACAAATCAAATAACCGAGATGTGATTAAAGTGCACATTACAGACTTTCATGTAAGGGGATTTGCCTACCTTTTGGTGTCACAGCACTTTTTCTACACAGTTCCCCCGTTTCAGGGCACCATAACATTTGTGACATAACACTGGCAGGTCTATTAAAGCCATCATGTTTAGTGCTCTGTCACATAACCCTTAAATGCAATGACTGCGATTCACAGACATCACCAGCTGCTGACGGTCTTCTCTGGTGAGGCTCTGCCAAGCCTCTCATGCAGCCACCTTCAGCTCCTGCTTGTATCGGGGGGCTTGTCCCCATAAGTTTTCTCTTCAGTATATGGAAGGCCTGTTCAATTGGATTTAAATTGGGTGACTGGCTTGGCCATTCAACATTTTTCCAGTTTTTAGCTTTGATAAATTCCTGTGTTGCCTCAGCAGTAAGTTTGGAGGCTTTTACTAGAACTTGAGCAGATCAGATGTTTCTGCACACCTCATTGTGCCGCTGCCATCAGCAGTTCTGTCATCAGTGAAGAGAAGTGTGCCAGGACCTGTGGCAGCCATACATGCCCACCCCACAACACCCCCACCGCCATGATTAACAGACAGGGTGGTCTGCTTTGGATCTCGGGCTGTTCCATCTCGACACTTTGCTCTTGCCATCACTCTGATGCAGGTTCATCTTTGTCTCGTCTCTCCACAAGACCTTTTTCCAGAATTCTTCAGGCTCTTTTAAGTCTTTTTTCTCAAACTGTAATCTGGCCATCATTCATTTGTTGCATACTTGTGGGTTTCATCTTTCATGGTAGCCTCTGTGTTTCTGTTCATGAAGTCTTCTGCTGATAGTCCTCTCTGACACATCCACATCTGTCCCCTGAAGACTGTTTCTGGTCTGTCAGACAGACGTTTGGGGCTTTTTCTTCACCATAGTAAGGATTCTTCTGCCATCAGCAGTGGAGATCTTCCTTGGCCTAGCAGTCCCTTTGCAATTACTGAGCTCACCAGTACGTTCTTTCTTCTTGAAAGATATTTCTGACAGTTGACTTCAGTCATCCTAAGGTTTTTCTAGCCTGTTTCCATTAACCTTCTTAATGCCTTTTTTGAAAATAAACAGTAATGGAAATGCGTGAATTTCAAAACAACACTCAAAGATCACAAAAAAAAGTTTATACGCTCGCTTGATGTGGTTTATCCAGCGATTCGACAAAGCAGTAATGTGCACATCAGTAATGGAAACAATTTTTTAACTCACATGAGTCTCCGTTTCGGTTGGGTTTACGGCAGGGGACACAAGAGGGCCTACTGCGCTGCCTAATTCTGTGAATGTTGAGCAGCTGATCCTTCATTTTTTGTACCCACAGCTCCTCAGTAAAATCACTGTGGACAATTTCAAAGAAATCTCTAATGTACGTGGTCTCTGCCAAGTAGAGGGAGTTCGCCTTCTCTTTATTGTATTCACTCGTGCTCATCGAACACGGCAATTGTAGACACAATTGAAATAACAGAAACTGACACTCTTCATATCAGTCGCTGGAGATAAAACAAAGTTTATTCGCATGAAATCACTCAGTGGAAACACAGACAATTCGCATTTGTGCTTTGTCAACTTTACAGAAGTGTCGCCTAACTTCAATGGAAATCTCGAATGGTTTTCTTCTTTTGTTTCAACCTCATTATGGCTGCTTTGGCTTTCACTGGCACAGCTCTTGTCCTTATGTTGAACGATGGCAAGCACAGACTCCAAAGGGTTGAAACAAGCCGAGGTATCTTATGAAGCACTGAAACCCACCTGAGGAATCCCAAACACCAGTGACGCCAGCTGTCCTAAACGTTATGGTGCCCCGAAAAGGGGGGCACTGTGTAGAAAAAGTGTTGTCATTTCTACATGGTGTCACCGAAATGTATGCAAAGACCCTTAAATGAAAGTCTGCAGTGTGTACTTTACTGTAATCACGATGTCTGAATTGTTTGATTCGTAATATTTCACCGTAGAGCACAGGCGTAAATCAAAGAAAAACGTGTCTTTGTCCCAAACACTGCTATAACAACACGATGGAGCTTGCGCCGGGTCAGATTCCTGGACCCAGTAGCAGACAGCAACTTCTGGATTTATGGAGCCCCAACCAGCTTGGGGGTCTGTGGCCTGGTCAGTTGCCCTCTCTCTGTGATTTCTCAGAGCTGCGAGTGGAATTGAAGAGACAGTTAGCGTGAGCGCCCCCTCTCGTTCTGGAGTAGTATCACCTCAGCAGAGCCATGAAGGAGATCCACAGGTGAATATGAGTGACGCAGAACATTTGGAGTGAGGTAGAGCGAGAGGTCAGATGGGTAGTGTCTTGTGTTTTAATACATTTACACAGTGGATTATGTGCTTCATGAACCCAGTGCTGCTGGGAATGGCTGTGAAAATCCTTAATTAGAGTCGTCAGTGCGTTTGAGGCTGATATGTCTTGTTATTTACGAACTGAAAACCCTGGCATGTTGCTTTGTTGTCATGGTGGTTATCATCGGTCATGTGAGCATGGAAAAGGCTCTATATAAATAACATTTAATATCTCTCTATTATTAAAGGAAATCCTGCAATGAGACATTCTGTGAGATAATTTCAGATCCCGCGAGATGAGACTTTTTGCCAAGAGATTTTGACAAGTCCTGCCCTCCTCTCAAACATTTACAACCACACCCACGGTCCAATGACTTCTCATTCGTGTGAATGCTATTGTCAGACACAGTTCCTGCGCTCTCAGCTCCAAGTGGGGTCAGAAATAAAAGACAAAGAGTAGAAGACAAAGTAGAACGTCGTAAAGAGATTTAGAAACGTTGGTGTGATACACATGCAGAGCAGGTTAGAGATAATGAAAGTACTAAAATTCGAAAGACTCAAAAAATTGATAGTAAAGATCGCATTAGTGCAAACAAATGGAAATTATTACTCAGTGTAATAACGGAACAGCAAAAAGAGATCGAATATATGGACATAGGTGATATGACAGAAGTATGTAGATAATTATGTATGTTTGGAGACTTGTAGATCGTCTAATTTGTGTTGCCATCAGGGAAAAGTAGTGTTTCTTCTCAATGAAGAGGCCTATCTGCGAGAATGAAAGGATTTGTTATTTTGTGAAAGTGAAATCCACATACGTGAGCAGCAGAGACGTGAAGTAGCCGGTGCGTATCGCAGGCCAGGGGGTTGGCGAGTGAAGCGAGCAGAGGGCAAAGCCCGCTAGTTATTATTGTTATTAAAAATCATCAGTCAGGGGATGCTTTAATCTTTCAATTGGAGGACAAGGAGAAGAATTCTTAAGAACTGGAAAAGAAAAGAGTTTTCTCTAAAATTCCCTTCATGCTCACACTGTTTTACCCTACAGCCCCAAAAAAGATAAAGCAGGTTAAGAAACTGAACGTCTTGATAAAGTTAATTAAACTTTAATACAATTTTACAGTTTAATCTGATACCATGTAATCAAGGATATTACAGGCACAAGCAATGCAGGCAGCGGTTTATTCCAGAATGTTCTACCATAAAGGTGGCCACAGGCACTCGCTGTGGGAGGACAATTGTTAAATTAATAAAATCTCAAGTGGGATTTGTATAACCAATATGCACTCACCAGCCACTTTATTAGGTACATCTGTTCAACTGCTTGTTGACGCCAATCAGCTCAATGCTTTTAGGCCTGTAGACATTGTCAAGACGATCTGCTGAAGTTCAATCCGAGCATCAGAATGGGGAAGAAAGGTGACTGAAGAGACTCTGAATATGGCATGGTTGTTGAGGCCAGACGGGCGGGTCTGAGTATTTCAGAAACTGCTGATCTGCTGGGATTTTCACACACAACCATGTCTAGGGTTTACAAAGCATGGTCTGAAAAAGGGAAAATATCCAGTGAACGGCAGTTGTCTGGGCAGAAATGCCTTGTTGGTGCCACAGATCAGAGGAGAATGGCAGGACCGGTTCCAGCAGACAGAAAGGCAACAGTAACTCAAATAACCAGTCGTTACAACCGAGGTATGCAGAAGAGATTCTCTGAATATACAACACGTCAAACCTTAAAGCAGATGAGCTCAACAGCAGGAGACCACACCGGGTGCCACTCCTGTCAGCTAAGAACAGGCAACTAAGTCTATAGTTTGCAGGGGCTCACCAAAATTGGAGAATAGAAGATTGGAAAAACGCTGCCTGGTCTGATGAGTTTCAATTTCTGCTGCAACATTCAGATGGTAGGTGTCTGCAACATGAAAGCATGAATCAATCCTGCCTTGTATCAATGGTTCAGGCTGCTGGTGATGGTGTAATGGTGTGGCAGATATTTTCTTGGCACATTTTGGCCAATTGAGCATCGTTTAAATGCCACAGCCTTGTGGCTGACCATGTCCATCCCTTTTTGACCACACATCTTCTGATGGCTACATCCAGCAGGATAAAGCGCCATGTCACAAAGTTCAGATCATCTCAAACTGGTTTCTTCAACATGACAATGAGCTCACTGCACCCTAATGGCCTCCACAGTCACCAGATCTCAATCCAGTAGAGCACCTTTGGGATGTGGTGGCACAGGAGATTTGCATCATGGAAGTGCAGCAACAGCATGATTGTATCTGTCAATATGGACCAAAATCTCTGAGGAATGTTTCCAGCACCTTGTTGAGTCTGTGTCACGAAGAATTACAGCCGTTCTAAAGACAGAAGGGGGTCCAACCTGGTACTAGCAAGGTGTACCTAATAAAGGGGCCGGTGAGTGTATTTGAAAAGTTGTCATTGAACAGTTAGGTTGACAGACGGTTATCCAGTGTTATTATGCTATAAACATGGACAAGATGACGGTAAGCTGGCATTATTCCTATGTGTGTATGTTGATCCTTTTATGAGACCTAGAAAAAATAAAATGGCATTGAGAAATAAGTAATGTTTAGATATTGAAAACAGATTAGCAAGTATTTCTATTGTCTGAAAAATATTGTACAGTAGCCATTGGTGTTTTTGGCATGAAAATTCTAATGTGGCCCTACCAGCATCCTCCTCTATGTCTGCAGCTTTTTTACCGTCTACATTGACCTTCCTCACTAATAATGTCTGACCTGCTTTTGTGAAGGACTAGCAAGATTTGAAAGTTCAGAAGCTTTTCAACTCTCAAAAAATCAGTCAAACTTTGGGAAGCTGGTGCCTGGTCAGTTCGATTGAGATCAGATCAGCTAACCCTAACCCTCTGCCGTGGTCATCATTTCACAGAATAAAGCCACGTAGATTTAAACCTAAAGTAAAGTGAGGACCGAGCCACCACCTGCCGCTCAGCACAATATATTAGCTGTGAACTGCTTAAAGTGAAGCGGCCGCACCTCGAGTGTAGCGTCAAACAGCTTGGAGGTAAACCAGGAGAAATCACAATGACAAAACACGCACTGTGCACTGCACGTCTGGTAGCAGCGCCAGCTCACGTGTGTGCTGCCTCAAAGACCGGCAGATTAGCGAGCACCAAAAACACACAGCTGAGGTCAAACCAGAAGAGAGGAATCAACTGACAAAACACCCGTAACACGAAAACAAAATTCTATTTTTTTTTTCTTTTTTTGTACCTGTTTAGATGTGGGCTGGCATGGCACCTCCCAGGGTCTGAGTTTCAATTCCTGGCCTTATCTCTGTCACTTTGCAGCTTGCATGTTCTCCTTGTGTCTGTGTGAGACTCGTCTGTGTTCTGTTAATTCTTTCCAAATCCACAAGATTATTGTGTTGGATGACAAAGTCTATGAACTGATTGAGAGAGGTTCATGTGTGGGTATCAAGGACTGGCACCCTCTTCCAGAGTTGGTCCAGTGTGCTTTACTAGATGGGTTCATAAAATGGATGGGCGACTTCTGTCTAAATGGTCTGTAACTGAAAAAACTGCAAGTTGTTTAGTGAAGGGTAATGAAAATAAGAAGAGGAGGAGGAGGAGGAAGAGATAGTGCCGATGCTGCCAGGGAAGTCTCTTCCTTCCTACAACCCTGAATGATAGGCCTGGTTTGTGTGAGCGTGCCATGTGTTGGGCTGGCATCCGTTCCAGGTTTGTCTCCTGTCTGTGCACCCCAGTCCTGGAGTACGCTTAAGCTGTGACTTACTTGAATGATTTGTCCAGTATGAGTGATGTGCAGATGGATAGATATGAAAGGCACCATATAATAGATAGATAGATAGATAGATTTTGGTCTTAACAGACACTGGAATTACTATAAAGCAAGAAATTTAACAAAAGAGATAGAAAAGTTTTGACTTTGCAGGCCCAGTTCCAATGCTGCATTATGCAGATGTATTGCTGTTGGTATAAAGGACTCCCACTTGTGTTTCTTGACAGACTTCTGCTGAATGATTTATTGGCTGAACGGCCTCAGTGCTGGTGTGTCACAGAGAGGATGTGCAGCATTGTTTATAATGGCACTCAGTTTTGTTTTAATTCTCTCCTTCATTATGACCTCCAGGGTGTCCAGAGTGTGCCCAATAACTGAGTTTGCCCTTTTAATTAGCTTGTTGATTCGAGGGGCCTCTCTTGAAGTGATGTTCCCAGTCAGCACACCACAATTTAAAATTACACTGGCCATCAGAGAGCTGTAGAAGATATGAAGGACTTCACTTCCCATATTAAAGGAATGAAGTCTCCTAATGAAAAAGAGCCTGCTCTGCCCTGTCTTATAGAGTTCTTCTGTGTTAAGGGACCAGTCCAAGGTGTCATTGATGTGGACCCTCAAGTACTTGTAGGAGTGGTCAACCTCTACATCCACTCCCTACAAAATGACCTGACATAGAGGCTCTTTGGTGAAGTGGAAGTCAATCATCAGTTCCTTGGTTTTGCTGATGTTGAGTTGCAGACAATTCTCATAGTCCTCTACCTGACTCCTCTCCTGTGTCTCGTCCCTCTTATCAGTATGCACCAGAATCATCAGAGAATGTCTGCAAGTGCCGTGACCTGATGTTATATTTATAGTCTGAGGTGTGCAGAGTGAAGAGAAGAGGAGACAGGTCTGTTCCTTGTGGTGCTCCAATGCTGCTCACATCCAAATCAGAGACAGAATCCTCAAGTCTCACAAACTGCAGTCAGCCTGACAGACAGTCTAATAGCCTGAACGCCATAACCTGTAGGCACATCCTCCTGCATATCTTAGAGCTGACCCCTTAACAGGGATGGCTGGATGGTATTGAAGGTGCTGGAGAAATCAAAAACATCATCTTCAGAGTGCTGCCAGCTCTGTCCAGGTGAGAATAAGCCCTGTGGCAAACTGCAGTGGGTCCAGGTGGTCTACCACAAGAGGCATCAGATAGTCCCAGACCAGCTTCTCAAAGGTCTTCATGATGTGAGACGTAAGTACCACTGGTCTGTAGTCATTAGGTGAAGTGGTGCCTGCCTACTTTGGAACAGGAACAATGCAGGATGTTTTAGGCAGCAGTGTCACTTACTGAAGCCATAGGGACAGACTGAACAGGTGACAGAGGACAAGACAAGGTTGGTCAGCACAGGCCTTAAGAACTCGAGGAAGAACTCCTAAATAGTAGGTAGGCCCAGTGAAGGCAGGCATCTCATGCAGGTCTGGTATCTAATCTAGTGGCTGTGTTTCCAGGATGGTCTCTCACTTCCTATGACCCTGAATGACTGGCCTGGTTTAAGTGAGTGTGCCATGAGTTGAGCTGGTGGCCATTCCAGACTGGATCCTGACTGAACCATCATGCTGTTGGGATAGATAGATAGATAGATAGATAGATAGATCTGAAAGGCACTATATTGCAGTATTACAGATAGATAGAATAAATGGAAATAAATAAATGACATTGGCTGTGGGGGGAGCTCGTTTGCTTGTACTTGATCCAGCTTTTTCTGCTCGTCTCCTTTCATATGATGTCTTTGCTTAGCGTTACTCTGTTCATCTCCACACCCCACTTTTCCTCAAATGTAATTACCTCTCTGTCTGTTCTAATCCGCAGGTCTGGATAAACCTCGCCCCAGGACTTGAACAGAAAGAAAAAAAGAACAGAAAATCTTAATGAAAAGACTCGCAGAGATTTTTACATGACAGAACCGGGGTCTTTTTTTTTCTTCTCTTTCTTTCTCTCTTTTTCTCTCTCTCTCTTTTTTAATCTCAAACCATGGAAATGAAGATCTGTGGAAAATCGATACACAAGCTTTTTTTTGTGATAACCTCTGGCTCGCCCTCTGAGCGTACTTAGCAGCCTTTTGTAAAAAAGAAAAAAAAAACAAAAAAAAAAAGGAAGAGTTTGGGACCAGAAGATCATTGCTGCCACCTGCTGGACTCCTCAGAGACTTGCACTGAACCAAGCAGCGTAACCCGATGTCTCGGCGATGTAGTGTTCCACTACTCCCCTTTTAAAGGATTTTGGGACCAAGCTAACACGCATGTATTTTTGTGTTTTATTTTATTTTTATACTTTTTAGGATTTTTTTAGTTCTTTCCTGGAGAAATAGGCATTTTATTGTCTACTTGTCAAGTATGTGAGAGCAGATGCAAGAGTACAAGTTATGGGACTGAAAACAGGTTTGACTCTGGATCTTAGGGGGTCTTTCATAATGGCAACAAGTGGACACTTTTGAGCCATCATGTGAACAAAAACTTTTGGGAATGATCCGGCAAAATGGGGAGAGGCTGTGTTGGTCCACTGTGTATGGTGAGGCAACTGTGTTAAGGGCAGTCAGACCGTGCTGGCACCTAAGGAGGCACCAACTGTGTTTTCACCTGGAAAGAAAGCCCCTCACAGTTGTGTAACAGCTGCACCTGGGAAGAGCAACTGACCAATGTGTAGCCCTGTTCATCCCTAGGCAGTATCGGCCATTTGACTTTGTAATTGACAGAAGGAGTTGAGTGCAGAGAGTAGTGGGAGATTCAGTCCTGAGCATCCTCATGTCCTTCCGCATTGTCACCCTCATGTCTTAATATGGAGGGGCTCGAGGGCCGAACCTGTAGAACAGTTTTACACTAGCTCCTTCTTCTTCTTTTTATTTCCTTCACATTTTTGTGTGCCTGTTTAGGGGTGGGCTGGCGTGGCACGTCCTAGGCCCTGAGTTTCAATCCCTGGCCTTGTCACCGTCTGAGTACAGCTTGCATGTTCTCCCTGTGCCTGTGTTCCTGTAATTTTTCCAACATCCACAAGATTCTTGTGTTAGTTGACAAGCCCTAATAACTGTAACTGAGTGACAGTGGTAAATGTGCCGGTGTGAAGGACTGGCACCCCTTTTAGAGATGGTCCAGTGTGCTTTACTAGGTGGGTTCATACAATGGATGAACGACTTCTGTCTTTGTTCAGTGAAAGGTAGTACGAGGGTGTTGTACCGTGTTAGCCATTATGAATGTAGTGAGAAGTCAAGCAAAATTACCCCTTTTATTGGCTAACTAAAAAGATTACAATATGCAGGCTTTCAAAGCAACTCGGCCCCCTTCTTCAGGCCAGATGTAATCAATTACAATTAGTAATCAATTACAGCATTACATCATTCAGTGAAAGGTAAAGAGAATAAGAAGAGGAGGAGGAGATCCTCCTATATTTGTAAACCATGTCACAGGGCTGTGCACATCAACATAGTGTGACCACGAGGGGGCACAGCTGAGCCCAAACCACAGACACCATATTCCATTACGTTTATTTATTTGGCTGACGCTTTTATCCAAAGGGCCTAATAACATTTGAGATACTATAGGTTCCATTTCTTTTTCCAATTGGAGCACAGGCAGGTGTAGTGACTTGCTCAGGGTCGCACATTGTCAGTGGTGGGGTTTGAAACCACAACCTCAGGGTCTGAAGTCCAAAGCCTTCACCACTGCGCCACACTGCCTGCCAGCACAATAAAAGGGCATTCTTGCCCTTTTTATCTGCCACCGACACTTTTTCAAATAATCACCTGGCAGAATTGGCATTCCAGCCACCACAAAGAAAAGCTCACACTGTTCAACTCGATCTGAACTAGTGTGGTGCCGAGGTGTCGCCCATTGCATGGCTGCACTCGGGTCCTAATCTGGGACGCTGAGGTAGTTTGTCATGTGGTGGGTGCAGCAATGTGCTGTATCAGTGCGTTCTTCTAACCTCCTCCTCCTCCTCCTCAAAATAAACAGATTCCCTTCTGTCCCTCCACCCTCCAGCTGAGTGTCACCCACTGCCCACTCCTCCAGGTGAGGCTTCAGGCTCCTTTTAAGCTGAACTCGGGAATGCTTCCGGTGTTCTCTTGGCAATCATGGAGGTCCCCCTCCTCTCCAACAGCACCCTGTAATGGCACCCAGGAACCCTGACTCATGTACCCCTGCGGGTATCCAAGCTGGGATGCCACAGGAGGACCACTGCCAGATGTCATATGGCCTCCAGCTTCCACTAGTCTGTCCTTTATATGATTCCAGCTGTTCAAAAAGCTGTTTCTTTGTCCAGCGGTCGTGCCCATCTGTCCTTCCACTATGGCGTCCTGTCCAGGCAAGAAATCATCCTCCACCCTGGCCGGGATGGATGCCTGTCCTTCCTCTTGGCCTCTCACAATAGAAAACTGCCGACGCAGGCAAATCAGTAAGCACAGTTGGTTCAGTTAGCACGTGTGCGTGTGTGCTTCTATTAAATGAAAAAATGCCCTCGATCCTCAGAAAGCCAATTAACACACATAAAAGTGCATCTGCTGCAGACAAGAGTGCCCGATAACACTTCAGCAGTGTGCTCAGATAGTAATCACTCCGTAAGTGCAGTGAAACTTGAGACTTGCTGGACCAAAGTACACATCTGTCATTAGAGCGCTTATGACTGTATACTTAACTGCAGCATACACTTACAGCAGGCACGCCAGGAGCAGGCCAGAGCGATGCTTGCTCAAATTATTCATCCATCCATTGTCTGTACCTGCTTTGTCCAATTCAATGTTGCAGGGGCCGGAGCCAGTCCTGGCAACATCGGGTGTGTGGCAGGAGTCATCGCAGGGCACACTCTCTCTCTCCATCCATCCATCCATCCATTATCCAACCCGCTACACTCTCTCTCGTTGCTTTATTTCATACATGAAAGTTGCCCAACAATAAGATAACCAGAGTAACAATAACACAAAAAAAAAACTAAAGAACAGTTTAATTAAAACAGTAGAGAATCAAAATTTCCAAGTTTAATAATGTCTGTAGTACTAGGGTGTTCCATTAAGAATGTAGCGAGAAGTCAAGCAAAATGACATCTTTTAACAAAAGTTAAAGAGATTACAATATGCAGACTCTCGAGGCAACTCAGGCCCCTTCTTCAAGTAAGATGTAATACAGAAACTGGAGTTCCCTGTGTTTAGATAAATACTAGGACTGATACAGCATTTGAAGTAAAAAATTAATAGACCTCTCCAGGCTAGGATTCATTAAGCAAGAGAGGAGAACAATGTATAGTCGAGATCTTTGGATAAGATGACTGCCCAACCTTTTGAAGTTTCTGATGAGTTTTTCAGTGCAATGTGGCTCTGTAGTCAGGTGGTCTGTGTCAGTCCGAGAGATGCAAACAATATGAGGATTCTCACTACAAGCTTAATAACAAAACAGTGATCAGATGGTCACCAAATGACCCAAAGGCCACATCAGATTACACGCCTTCTTAGTTGTAGACTTCGTTTCTGTAATCTTCGCACGTCAGAGTCAGTCGTGTAGTGTGACTCAGCCCAACTGGTCTGCGACTCCCCACAAAACAGCTTTGAGTTGTAGGGGGCGGGCTTTGTGTGCATGTGACAGCAGACAACCAATGAGCACCCAGCTGGAAGTACAATGCATAGAATGCAGGCGGGTTGTTTAGACCTCGCAAACAGAAGGGAAGCTCGATGTCTTGTGTTTTACATACCAAGACAGAATGGAAAAAGAAAGTAAAAAAAAAAGGTTGCGACTTAACTTGCTGTACCTGGAAAGCACTTATTTCATACAACACCAGCCTGGTCATGCTCCACATTATCGGCTGTCAGGAAAAGGAGCAAGCTTGTGGTACCTGTGCAAAGTCGTCACAGACTTGTATCATTTGTCGTGCCCTGCAGTTGCTAATTGTGTATTTTGGCATCCTCAGGCGACGAGGTCAGCTACAGCAGTCACCAGGTTTGACATGCCCACCAAACAGAAGTTGTGTAATGTGAGGCCGGAGGTCCAACCAGTCTACAGCTCGCCAAGTTTGATGTTGTGGTTTGATTTTGGGTCAGGCTCTGTGCATGCGAGAGCTGATGACCAATGTGTGCCCAGCCGGCACTACAAGACATATAATTCAGCTACGAGGATTAAGGCGGAGACTCACCCGTGTTGTCACATGTTTTATGTACCAACACAGATTTCGGTTTAACTTGTCGCAGCTGTAATGCCGTTGCACAGGCACCAGCTCCATTAGGCAGCATGTTACTGGCTGTCAGAAAAAGGGGCGAGCTCGTGAAACTTTGGGTATGTGAAACTGTGCTGGAAAGTCCTCTAATTTGACATCCCCTGCGATTTCTAGTCCTCTTATAGGCAACCAGCTTAGCCACTGCAGTCACCTGGCTGCCATCATGTCATCCAGGTGGGTGCTGCACATTGATGGCGGTTGAAGTGGTTCCCCACTGTTTATGTAGAACGCTTTGAGTAGTGAGAACAGTGCTCTATAAATGCAGTTTATTCATATTAATATTAACAATCATGCAGCAGCCTTTAAAGTTTATCCACAAACTCAGATGACCGGGAGGTTCACAAATTGTGACCTTTTATGCCATTATGGCCACACGTCAGCCCTGTATAGCAACTCAAAACAGTGAATCGTAGAAAACACAAAAACAGTGTCAGAAAAGACAAAAAATATGTATAACTGATGCCAAAATTGGGTTTGTTGACCTCAAAATTGTATATTTCATCACATAATAAAACTAACAGACCTAAAGGAAATAAGAAAATAATTTGAACCCAAATGATTATAACCTAGACAGGGAGCCGGTAGACTGCTGGGACCACTTGCACACATTCACTCCCTATTCTGAATCACTAGTTAATCTGACGTACGTGTATTATGGGATGTGGGAGGACAGCCTTCACAGATGTACGGAGAATGTGCAGTCTCCATACTGACAGTGTGCGGACCCAAGGTTCAAACTTAATATCCTGGATCTATGAGGCAGCAGCAGCAGCACTAACCACTGCACCACCATGCTGCCCTACCATATACTGCAGGTACTCGTCATTTATTGTTGGTATGCATTTGGCAGATGCCTGTAGCGAGTTTTAAAGTGAGATTATATTACAGTTTTGTGCATACATTTTCACAAATGGAGCTCAGGCAGGTTAAGAGACTTGCATTGGTCCCACCGCGAGGCAGAGCTGGTAAGCTTGGGTTTAAAGCAGGTGCTGTGCCAGACTGACTGTCTCAATGATGGATACCTTTAATAAAGGGTGGCCGATTCATTGTGACTACTATAGGGAGTAAATTAAAGGGCTGACCATCCACCTTAAACAAAAAAGAAGAGTCCAGCTCAGACTTCACAAGGCCCAGCTTCATAACTCACGGTAACACCCTGCGTGTCCCAAGGTGACAGGGTGTTCCTCGCTGTAGCTAGGGTGACCCAGAGGACCTCCAGCTGTCTCCATCCTGGACAAGTCCACGTCCGTCCGGTAAACTCTACCGTACAGTCCTTGGCAGTCAGGGGTGGCAAGTGTTGTTAACGGAGAAATAAAAGACTAAGAAATGGGCTCTATGCAGACTCACTTCCAGATTCTGCGTCAGCCGGCTGCTTCACTTCCAGCGCTGATATCAAAGCACACCTAGCTATGGCGTTTATCACCTGATCGATTCAAGACGCACCCACACTTACGGTAAACGACGTTGAGTTGCATTATTCAAGCAGTGTGCCAAACGTCAGGAGCTAAAAAGGAGAAGGACTTCAAACGATATCGTTCAAGCTACGTCCACAATTATGAAGGTGAGATGCAGACGTAGTAAAAACTTGTGTCTGCTATGAACTTATGTGATTACATTAGGCTTCTGTAAAAAAACAAAATTTCAATAATTAGTCATTAAACTTTGTTGAGGGACAAGTGATTATGTATGTAAGTTTATATTAACATGAGTCTGCTGGACATCTTACCTTGGAAAAAAGCGAAAGTCTCTGTCTGAGTCTGCAAAATGGTGAATGCCAAACCGCGGCTTCATTATAAGGGTCTCGATTTGTTTCCTCGGCTGGAAGATCTCCTCTCTGACAGACATGTTTCCATCCAGCGCTAGGTCGACAACTGCTAGATCTGGTCCTCGTGGTCCTTGAGGATTTGATCCTCCTCCTCCTCCTCCTCCGTTGTGTCATCCTCCATCGGTCACTTTCTGTTCTCCCAAATCTCTGGTCTTGAAATTTGGAGGGAGAAATTGATTCACGGGCGGCACAGTGGCGGAGTGGGTTGTAGCGGTCAGAAGCCGCTAAGATTCACACCGTCGTGAGTGACGGTGATTTATTTATTTTATACGAGGATTACCAGGGACAACCCCAGCCTTGGCACGACACACACACACACACACTACAGAGACAAAGAAGAAAACACGCTGGGAACTTAAACGATAAAAAAGTATAATGAAAATTAAATTAACTAATTGAAACAACAATACCACCCCTGATCCCTTCGGCGATATTACATTTAACAAGTAAACACGACAAACACGCAGTAAAGTCCATGTATGAAATAATCAGCGGTGAAGTTATGTCCAGTGATTTGAATGAAGCGAGGGAAATGGAAAAACACAGTCCTACCGGTAGTTGCTGAAATAGGTTGACAGATGAATGGTTCAGGAGCGCTCCTTCTTCCGTGAAAGCCAATGAATCCAGACAACGTCCTCAGTAACAGTACACAGGTAGACAAATGATATCCAGACCCCAACAAACAATACAATCCAGGACACGATGATATATGGCAGACAACGACAGGCAGTTCAACAGTTAAATACCAGCACAAAACGACCAAAACAAACTTTTTTTCTACTCTTCGACACCTGCCCTCCTTTTAAACCCCTCTGGCCACCTTTGACCCCAACAGCCCCTGCAGGGACTGCTGGGAGATGCAGTTCTAACTTAATGGTAGCGCTGCTACCTCGCAGTTAGGAGACCTGGGTTTGCTTTCCTGGGTCCTCCCTGCATGGACTTTGCATGTTCTCCCTGTTTCTGTGTGGGTTTCCTCCAGGTACTCCAGTTTCCTCCCACAGTCCAAAGACATGTAGGTTAGGTGTATTGGTGATCCTAAATTGTCCCTAGTGTGTGCTTGGTGTGGGTGTGTGTGCCCCGCGGTGGGCTGGCGCCCTGCCTGGGGTTTGTTTCCTGCCTTGCGCCCTGTGTTGGCTGGGATTGGCTCCAGCAGACCCCCGTGACCCTGTAGTTAGGATAGAGCTGGTTGGATGATGGTTGGATGAAAATCGATTCACTCAAACAACGCAGAAAACACTCCCTTCTTTAACAGTCGCCACCCTGTCTCGGACCCTGGCTCATGAAAATCCTCTTTTTTAAAATGCTGGCTACAAAGTATGAGGACTTACCGTAAAGCTCTCTCTCTGACTAGCGACAATTCATTTAGATCGGGTTTCCGCTTCGGAGGGAAATGTCTGAAAACTAAGTACCTTGTTGTACTTGCTGGAAACTCGACATAAAGGTACACAGCAATGTTCAGTTATAGAGCTATCTGTACGCTGAAACTTAAAACTTGTTATTCTCGGACATTGTCACCACTAAACAAAAATCACAACCGCAGTATGGCCATTGAAAGTGACGGAGCTGTCGGAGATTTCACCGGACGTTCGTCAGCACTGCCGTGTGCATAGAGCCTGCTAAGAGTCAAGAGACAATGCTTCACACTTGGTCTGTAGTCCCAGTTTAAAAGCCGGGCTGATGTTCTAACATTCTGGAGTGAGGGACGGCAGAACTGTTGACTTTACTGTATGGCCAGTGGGTTGTGATCAGTTTTTCACTATGAAAGGTGCAGTATAAAAGATAGATTGTGTCACTTAGTCATCGCACTGTCACCTCTTGGGCCTCAGTTCTGACTCGGTCACACCATCACGTCCTTAACTGAGGGGTTATGGTGGAAATGCCAGCTTTGACTCATTTCTACCCAGCATTCCTCATACTGTCAGAAAATTAGGAATTCCAAAAACATTAAGTATGTTACCTTGTAGACAGCCAGACTTGAGGAGAACTTTGATGTCTGATTCAACCTTTGAAGTGAGCATAATCACAGCGAGTGATTTTCTCTTGTTTAATCAGCTTTTAATTTCCTTGATCGAGCAGCTCCAGTGCCAGTGCTGAGCAGCCTAAGTAGTTAGTCACATATCCAGGCATCAAAGGGCACCTCCAGCATACGTTTTTTTTTTTTTTTTTTTTTTTTTTTGATGTTTGTTGTGTGTGAGGTACATCTTATGAATTGTTTCAGCTCAAGACCCCCAGTGGCATAACACTAACCCGTTCTGATAGAACGTTCTGCATATTTTCAGGGATTCAGAAGCTTCCATTCGATTGAGAGATTCTCCGTTAACTCACGTCACATGAAAGCGAGAAGGTGACGAGTATAATATGAGCGCTGGGTGCGAACAGGGGCATTGTGAAAGCGGTTGGCATTCTAACAAAAACTCTTGAAAGTCACCAGCTTGTAACAATTTTATTTCACAGATGTAACGGATCCCGCTGCTGAAGGTTTCAGTTGCAGTTATTTTCTTAATAACCCCCCGACTGAAACAAGTTTTTTGAATTCATACGTGCCTGTATGGAAATAATTGGCAGCTTTGAATATCATGTCACATTCCCACAGCAACTCAATCCAACTCAGGGTCATACAGAGCCTGTTCTGGTAACACTGGACATAATCCAAGGAAGGGTGCCAGTCCGTCACAGAGCCCACTCATGTACAAATCCCGCCTTTGCAATCTCCAGATCACCCAGATCACCCAACCTGCGTGTCTTTGGCATGTAGGACAGAAACCTGAGTATCCAGGGTGCAAGCATGGGGACACAATGCCAACTCCACAGAGGTGGTGAGGTGGCCACCCAGGCCACTACTTTAGTGACATCCACTTTAAGGACTAGGCCTGCATCCGTCACAATGGAGATGACTCTTGAATACGATAAAAAAAAGTGCCCAGGGCAAAAGCATAACACCCATTTTTCAGCTGGCGCCTTGCCACTGATTAAACTTTAATAAAGTCTTGCCATTCTTCACCCTTAAAATTATTCCACTAATCTAAGCTTCTTATCATATCTCCTGTAAGTATCTCCTCAACAGTTGGTTCTGGCTTGTTGCCCAGTGCTCCCAGTATAAGCTCCAACCCCAGAGACTCTGAATTGAACTAAGCAGATTCAGGAAATGGAAAAACTACAACTAATAAAGTTCCATCCAGGGTTTGTTCTTGCTGTCAAGATAAGCTTTGGCCCCAGAGACACTAACTTGGACACACACACACACACACACACACAGAGGGCCAGTTTAGAATGGGCAGCTAAACCAGCACACAGTTATTTGAGATGTGAGAGACAAAGCAGATATGGGAAGGAAGTGCCAACTCCAAGCACAGACAGCCACCATGTGTGAGGTTTGAGCTCAAAACAAAATACAGGTGAGGCTACAGCACTAACCACTGCGCCACCATGCCAGCCGTGCAGTGCAATATTCCAAATTACAAGATTGTTTTTTAGTGTCTTCAGTTCCAGACATATAATTTGCTTGGAATTATTTGATCAGCTTGTGACGACACACCAGAGGTGGCAATGACATTTGCATTTTGGCAAGTGCACCCTGTCACTCAGAACTCTTGTGTTCTTCAGATATGAATTGCTTTCCAAGCCAAGATATGTCATAACCAAGTTTGGGTTGATTCCCCACTTAGGGTTGAACCCCTGCTTGCGCACTTCCAGCCCCCCACAGAGCAGACGTACACCAGAGGTAAAAGGCTGAGCTGAAGAAGAGTGCGTGTAGCCCAAGCGGAAGACGTCACTGCTATCTGCAGTAGTGCTGCCATTTCTGACTCACATTTTAGGCCACACATGAACACAATTCAGTAGAGGTGAATGCGAAAACTTTCCTCAAATAACTTCTTGAATTAATCTGCAGGAGCGTATCATGCCGAATATGATAACACATAAATAAGAAGGCCATTTAAGATGGTGGGCAGTTTGCTGGCATGGATAAGCCACTCATTACATTGTGTCTGACAGAAAACCTGCAATGGCTACAGTGCTCCACATCTGCTTTCCAGCCCCTTTAAGCCGGGTGCATACGCTGCAATAAACCCGAACTGAATTTGCCGACCAATTTTCTGAGTCGACCCATCTGTCGTCGTTTCGCTTTGGAATACGAGAGGTGTTGCGATGCCCAGTTGTGTTGTCGTACAATTGGAAGAATTCCTGTCACGGTAGAAATTCCAGTCAGCCGTCTTGTAGTGTCAGAATTCTCACAAGGCGATTTTTGAATGTCGACGGTAAGGACTTTAACCGGAAGAATTGCTCCTGTGCAATGGTTGACCCCCAAAAGATCCATGAGAAAAGGCAATTTCTCCTTGGGAATTAACAACAGTAGATCAAATCAGATAACCTGGAACTCAATGTGTGGCAACTACAGTCCATCAGTGAGTGGCAACGATAATAACAATAGATATGGTGCAGACAAAGCGTTGTGTGAATGGGGAGCATGGATGCCAGGGTTACATTTACTTAAATAACCCAAAATAAACAACAATAAAACTACACAGATTACGTATCTCTAATTCTCTCGGTAACATAAACAGACTGTATTGTCCACGCCTTCCTAACCACCCACGTGCCTTTGTTGTTTCGGAGCACACGACGTGTACAGCAAGAGTTAACAACGTTCTGTAACTGTTTTCTTTGTTCACATTTTGAGGAGGCTGCAGCCATATTTGATTTTTTTTGTTTTTGAACAGGTAAAGTTTTATTGCAAAATGTCGTTGAGTAAAACAATCCATTAGGGCCGTGTGCACGTTTAGTCTGAGCAGCCATGTTGTGGTATGTCAGTCGGGCCGAGTGTGCTCTAGTGTACAAGTGGCGACTGTGGCCTGCAGTGTGAGTAGCCGCTTGACCACAACTTCTAAAAATTGCACGGTGTGTGCCCGGCCTTAATGCCATTTTGCCGCTGTCACCAGGAGTTAACTAGAACAGGAGTCGGACTAATTGGCCAATTCCAGGTCTTTTCCCAATACAAGCAAGAAGAACACTAAAGAGGGAGTTTTTCTGTTCATGGAGTATAACAATCACAAGTGTAGAATGTTTGCATGTTAACCCTCATGCAAGATATGGCAAATACTGGCACTCCACTAACTGATCTTTCTAAACTCGTGCTTTACTTTTTGATTTTGTTTGTTGTTTAACAGTATTTTATGCTCAGTGTGAGACTCTTTTTTCCCAGATTTACTGAAACAAGCTGTAATTAGTGTATTCCAATTATTTTATTCATTTATTTGCATGTTGGTTATAATTGGCCATTGTGCATGACTACCCATATCCAGCCCATCCAAGTGAGTGTCTAAAATGGCACCTTGGGTAACAATGCATAAGATTGCTCATTAACCAAAGTTTTAGCAGAGTGCCCTTAAAGGAGGTTGATGCAGTTTTTCACATGCAAGCAAGTCTTGACATTTCAATGTGTGCACAGCAAGGGGCGCCACTGAGCACCCAAACCTCAGACACACAACACCCAACAGAAAGCCGGGTTCAATAAAAGGATTTTTAATCTACATGGCTCTAATAAGACAACGATCACAACCAATACACAGATTAAACACTCGCTCTTTCTCTCTCCTTCACTCCTCCAGTGAGTTTCGCCCTCTTCCACCCAACTCTGACTCGCTCGGATGTGGCAGGGCAGGGCGGTTCCTTTTATCTTGGACGCAGGAGTACTTCTGATACCAGAGCATAGCCCAATGGATGTACTTGTGGGTCAATCGGAAGTCCCAAAAACCACGGCACACAGCTCCGAGCAGCACCCCCCTGGTGGAACCCAGGGACCCCGACAGGGCTGCTCTACGGCACCTCATCTCCCAGCATGCCCTGTGGATGTCCATTGGTGTACCTGCCTCTTGGGTTGCAGCCACCTAGCAGTTTGGGGGAGCATGTACTTTGAATAATCCCCCCAGTCCTTCCTTCAGGCTGGCTAATGTTCCTCTGTCTAAACCTGCTGGAATGCCAGCATACCCATTCTTCAGATGGCATCCAATACCCAGATCCTTGTGTAATCCTTTCCATGTCTATTTGTTACCTGGGCCTCCCAGCCAGGCACAAGAAAGGGAGTCCATTCTGGCAGGAATGCCATCCATCACAAATGGTAGTTTGTGAAAACCACTTGGGGGGGGAAAACACGACAGTTGTAACAAAAACCAAATTCCACCTGCTTTAGGGTTAGAGTGAAAAACAGGCATAAGAGGGCATTACGACATGTGGTAAGACCCCGGTGTGCTCACCTTCTTTGCAATCCCAAAGTGGATTCTTAGAACTTAAAAAGGTAAAGTGTTTCTGCCTTTTGGTAGATGAGCAGTCCAGCGATGTTTCAAGATGCTGTATATGTAACTGTCTTGGTGCTCCTGCCTCTTTCCAGCATCCATGCCCATTTTTTGCTTTGCGTTCTCCCCCAGCATAACCCATCGTCTATGGGGGAAGAGCGAAGCCTTTAGATTCGTCAAAAATGTCAATGTTTTAGAGTCCCCTGATACCGAAAACATCGATATCTCAACAATGGTTGTGTGTGTGTCTGTGTGTCACAGTTTCTAGAGCTAAAATGGCTGGATGGAAAAATTGCAAACTTGAAACCTAAGCCTGTTATGAGATGACGATGTGCTCATTAGTTTTTGGGCCAAATGAAACAGAGGCCTTCTAGAGCAGGGGTCCCCAACGCCGATCCTGGAGGGCCCCAGTGGCTGCAGGTTTTCATTCCAAACCTTTTCTTAATTAGTGACCAGTTTTTACTGCTAATTAACTTTTTTTTTAATTCATTTTAATTGGCTTGTTTTTTAAGATTTGTCCCTCTGAATTTCTTCATTTCTGTCCTTAAATGGCACCCAAACAGAAATGAAATGTGAAGTGAGGGAGCCAACAGAAGACCAACAAAGTCAGGGCCTCAAACTCCAACCAGTTGCTTCATTAGGCGCCGATTCTTGTCGTTAAATTTAACCCGCTCTATAATTCCATGGCTTATTTCTCATTTTGCAAATGCAGACAATTCTGAAGTTGTTGAATTTCTCTTTTCTAAGAGCACTGCTAAAACGTTTTGTGGGCCTTAGCAGATCAGCAATTCTGAGCCCTTCACCTTTCTTTATTTTCAGATATTGTACGATTGACAATGTTGGCCACATTTTGTATCTCACTATTGTTTGGCTGCTAATTAAGGAAAAAGAAACAATTAAGGGGTCTGAGTCTTCAAGAGCAAGTCAGTTAAAATGAATTCAAAAGCAGCAAAAACAGGTCACTCATTAAGAAAAAGGTTAGAATGAAAACCTGCAGCCACCAGCCCTCCAGGACAGGAGTTGGGGACCCCAGCTCTAGAGGAACCCTCAGATACCGTAATTCTGCAATTAATTATGAATTTTTCTTGTCAATTGCAATTGTAACGACCCATTTTATGATCAGAAAGATCAGCATCAGAGCAGTAAATAATTACTGAGTTGTTATAGAATAGTTTGGGTAACTTAGTTCCTAGGCCGCAAAGCCTACTGATGCTCACGTCTGAATTTGTTTCACTACAATACACATAGGCAGTGTCCCTTTGTCTAACATGTTCAAGTGGCCCTTTCCCAACAGAGTGTAATTGCAGACCGCAGTACCTATGAGGTCAGTCATGTAAGGCCCCAACATCATGAAACGCTCTCAACATCAGTCACGTAACACCCATCACATTAGACTATGATTAATATTAGGGCCACGTTACATTATGGTTAAGATTAGGGTTGTAGGAGGGTTATCTCAGTCAAAGGGGGTTTTGTGACTGACATTGTGGGCATTACCTGATCTCTGTCATAGGTATTGCAAGCTGCAGCTAGACCTTTCTCCCCTTTCCCATCCTCACACATTCATTTGTTCAGTTTATCTCAGTATTTTCTGAACTTCCCTCCACTTGATGGCCTCACTCTTCTGTTCTGTTTACACTCGCCAGAGTAGCAGCCTTTAAAATGCTGAATGTCATCAGTGTATGATTTCCGTAATCAGTGGGCCACGTTGCCATATTGAGAGTAAGAACCCTGAAGCTCCGCTGACCCCCGCATTCTGATTTGAAGTGCTTTTGCTAGAAACACGTCTCAGCTTCGGGGGACCTGCTAGCAAGACGAAACCTGCTTACAAGCAACCACAACGCCTCATCAGTTGTTTTACTTTTTCCTTTTTTTTCTGCTTTACTTCAAAAATCTAGTATTGTACAATTATAGGTTAAAAAAATTATAATTCTGATGTGGATTAAATGTGCAAAATTAAAACAACCCTAGAAATTTAGACGTATAACTGGATCTGTGCTAGTATTTGGTAGAAACCTGAAACGAGATTTTGTGCATGTAATATGAAAAGTGACTCCTGTCCAGCTTCTTCAGAGCCTCATGCCCCGCAGCGAGTGGAGCCCACGATTCGAAATGAAATGCACAAGAAGCCCGGCTCGCTGCTCGGGCTGCGTCACGCTGGACTGCGACAGACTGTCCTGCAACTTTTTTTGGATTTTCTTCAACTCCACACCAGGTTGAGAGCTATTTGTTTAAGATGGCCTTTTTATTATTTTTTTTTTTACGATTCATCTGACTCTTCTTAAATTGCCCGGCGAGACGGTTTACTCCACTGGTATTAATTCATGAATCTGCAGTTCAGAGGATTCCAACAAAGTGAGGCAGCGCCTGGACTGTGCATCGCTTGTGGGGAATTAAGTTGACATTTTAACATTTAGGTACAATATCTTTAACCCTGAAAAATGGATGGTGCCTCTCGATCGGGATTTCAGAAGACAAATGGATGGATGTATTAATAGCGTGGCAAGGGCGGTGGGCTGTTATAACTTGATCAGTCCCATCAGGCTGGCAGAGAAGGATGGAGCAGCCCTGCCCCATGCCTTCCAGTGTGTAGCCAACATTTATTCTCAACTACCAGCTCTCCGATTTTTAATGTTATATTCCATACCTTAAAGTGAACCTCACAAAAGGTATAATGAAGCTCATCCAGTCTTACTTCATTATGCATTACAACTGAAACCAGTTAACTATTATTTGTTTTTCCTCCGATGCCATCCCCACACCAATATTACTCATCAGGTCGCAGATCTCCGAAGAAATGGCTTGAATGATCGTCGCATAAACTGAATCAAGCGCTGGATTGAGAGCCACTTAGCGCCTCCATGTTCTCATCTGCGGGTCGCACAGGACGAGCTGCCAACTCGAAAATGTCTTGCGTACGGAATGTGCACTGGAGAGAACGGGACAGGCGATTAATATGTTCTGCACACTTTGGTTGCCACAGACATTTTGCATGGCGGACGATTCTTTTTATTGACTCGATAAACTGTTGAAAGTGGACTTGGCGTGGAATTGATGGGAGTTGAAGATCAGTTTTGGCATGGGATTTTCATTTTGTTTATTTTTTTTGGTTTCAATTTTAATCCCCCCCACAAGTTACCAAATTCACAGATGCCTGTTGAAGTTGGGGTGAGGGTAGATTGCGCCCCTGATTCCAGGGGAAATCCTCCAAGCAGTCTCTGGTGCAGATGCCTTAAACTTTTTTGCTCCTTAATTTGCCTGTCATGTTCTCTTTGGGTCAAATACAGTATGGTGCCAGAGTGAAAAACTTGGACTTTTTTTATAGATAAGATGGAAATAAAACATCAACATCTTTAAATAAAAACAAGCCTCAGTTTTTGCATTCTTTTTCATGTCTGTTATTGTTTCTGTGTTGTATGAAGAGTCATTTTAAACTGATTATTACAACACTACATAAAAATCTGTTGATAACGAGTGTGGACGCGGCCCGGACACAGACAGGCAGACATGTTGTAAGTCACCACCACACGTTTATTTTACACACTATTTACAAGAATCAGTGCACACAACCCCTTCAGTCCCCAAAGTCCTGGCCAAACAACACCTTGCCTTTCTTCGGGCCGCCTCCACTCTCGCTCCTTCTGCCTTGTCCTGCTTCCACCCGACTTCAGCCCCGAATGAAGGGAGGCGGCCCCTTTTATCTCATCCCAGATGGGCTCCAGGTGTTTCCCGGCACTCCTTCCTGGACACGCCCCAGTGTGGCGGAAGTGCCGGCTGTTCTCCCGAAAGCTCTCCGGGTGTCCCTGCTCCTCTTCCACCCAGCACTTCCTGGTGTGGCGGAAGTGCTGAGGTCCAGGGTCCCCAAGGCATTGGGGCGCCCCCTGGCGGTGACCACGGGCCCCTACAGGGGTTGGGCTTCCAAGCCCTCTACCCGTGGCCCCCAAAACAACCAGGATGGCGGCCCCCACGTGACCCTCTTCCGGTCCCTCAAGGCATCCCAGCCGGGTCGTTGCCCCTGGCATCCCTGACACGAGGCAGCAGTTACACATTGTGATGGAATTTATACCAAGCCTGAGCTTTCCTGCTGCACAATGCGCATTTCTGGACTTCCATTGTTTTTTGTGTTCATAAGAATTTTGAATTCTTTGAAGTCGCTTTGTTTTTTTTTTTGTTTTGTTTTTTATCCGCAGCCTCCTGACTCACCGGTACAAGGAAACCCCCCACATACGAGAAACCATTTAAGTCGTCTTGATGTCTAGTAAGGCAAGACATTGCACTTCTAGGGGTTCCCCCACTATTTTTGCAGGCCATTTTTAGACCATAAATTAAACCCTTGTGATAAAGAGGAAACCAATAGGTGTCTTCAGCTAAAATGACCAGAAGGACTTGAAGCTGTGCCACCCCAGGGGTTTGCCCCCAGCCGCAGGGGTCTCCAACTCCAGTCCTGGAGGGCCACAGTGGCTGCAGGTTTTCATGCTAACCCTTTTGCTAATCAGTGACCAGTTTTCATTGCTAATTAACTTCTGTTCCCTTCATTTTTATAGCCTTGTTGATAAGGATTCAGTCCGCTGAATTGATTCTTTTCTTCATTAAATGGAAGCCAAACAGGAATGAGACGTGAAGCGAGCCAACAGACGATCAGCTAAACTCCAAGCAGTTTCTTAATGAGAAGCCAGTTCTTGCTGTTAATTGACCCCGTTGTTTAATTCCATGACTTGTTGCTTCTCTCTTTCTGCCACAGCACCCTGTTGATTTTCTGTTTTTTCTAAGACCACCGTCAAGATGTTTTAATGACCCGAGCAGACCAACATGACCGAGACCTTCACCTTTCTTTATTTTCAGGTTAGCTGGTCATGTGGTGGCTCACTATTGTTTGGCTGCTAATTAAAGAAAACGAAACAACTAAAAGGTCTGAGTCAAGTTAGTTAAAACTCAGGCAAAAGAAGTTAATTAGCGGCAAAAACTGATCACTGATTAAGAAGATGGTAAGAACAAAAACCTGCAGTCACTGCGGCCCTCCAGAGCCAGAGCTGGACACCCCTGTTCTAACAGGGTACAGGGGGTCAAAGTTACGACTTCTGACAAAACATTGAGAAAGGTGTATTGGTGACATTTGTTGGTGGTCCTTCCCCTCTAAGAGCCATTCCCCGAAGGTTAGAACTGGCAAATTTCAAACATATGCATGTGAGATATTGTTTCCGACTATTTCAAGGCCAGAGATTTCAAATATGATGTTATTTTTGATTTTTGATCCTTTAATAGGCATCTAACCCCTCATCACAGACCCCTTTCAGAGGGTGAACAATGACATACTTCTATTACAATTGAGAATATTTAGAGTTGTGAAGCACAGATTTTAATTTTTCAAATATCTGATGCAGCTATTCTTGTGTATTACGTACTTCTACCTCATGAAGTAAATCATTACATTTCTTGTGAACATCCTGAATTAGGGCGGCTTACACTAATTCAGACTTTTTATTTTTGGATTGGGACCCCCTGTGTCCTGCTCTTTACCACTTCAGTAAATATGACATGAGCCATCCACACACATCTGTTTTCTGATCGTATTAATTCCATTATGAGGTGCCCCTGTGATTTGACGCTCAGCCAGCCAGAATACAAACTAGACTTTCCATCCTAAAAAGATAAAGGTATGCTTTAGAAAGATAGATACAGTTAGGTCCATAAATATTTAGACAGAGACAACTTTTTTCTAATTTTGGTTCTGTACATTAATTACCACAATGAATTTTAAATGAAACAACTCAGATGCAGTTGAAGTGCAGACTTTCAGCTTTAATTCAGTGGGGTGAACGAAACGATTGCATATAAATGTGAGGCAACTAAAGCATTTTTTAACACAATCCCTTCATTTCAGGGGCTCAAAAGTAATTGGACAATTGACTCAAAGGCTATTTCATTGGCAGGTGTGGGCAAGTCCGTCATGTCATTATCAATTAAGAAGATAAAAGGCCTGGAGCTGATTTGAGGTGTGGTGCTTGCATGTGGAAGATCTTGCTGTGAACAGACAACATGCGGTCAAAGGAGCTCTCCATGCAGGTGAGCTGCCCAGAGGTGACTGGACGGTCTAATGGTCTGAAATCCCTACAGATTTTATTTCTTTCTCCAGCCATCTGGAGTTTTTTTTTTTGTTTTTTCTGTCCACCCTGGCCATCGGACCTTACTCTTATTCTATGTTAATTAATGTTGACTTATTTTGTTTTCTTACTGTGTCTTTTATTCTTCTATTCTTTATTATGTAAAGCACTTTGAGCTACACTTTTTGTATGAAAATGTGCTATATAAATAAATGTTGTTGCTGAAAGAAGCCATCCTTAAGCTGCAAAAACAGAAAAAAACCCATTCAAGAAATTGCTACAATATTACGAGTGGCAAAATCTACAGTTTGGCACATCCTGAGAAAGAAAGCAAGCACTGGTGAACTCAGCAACACAAAAAGACCTGGACGTCCACAGAAGACAACAGTGGTGGATGATCACAGAATCATTTCCATGGTGAAGAGAAACCCCTTCACAACAGCCAACCAAGTGAACAACACTCTCCGGGGGGTAGGCGTATCGATATCCAAGCTTACCATAAAGAGAAGACTGCATGAAAGTAAATACAGAGGGTGCACTGCAAGGTGCAAGCCACTCATAAGCCTCAAGAATAGAAAGGCTAGATTGGACTTTGCTAAAAAGCCAACAGAGTTCTGGAAAAACATTCTTTGGACAGATAAAACCAAAATCAACCTCTACCAGAATGGTGGCCAGAAAAAAGTATGGAGAAGGTGGGGAACAGCTCATTATCCAAAGCATACCACATCATCTGTAAAACACAGTGTGATGGCTTGGGCATGCATGGCTGCCAGTGGCACTGGGACACTAGTGTTTATTGATGATGTGACACAGGACAGAAGCAGCCGAATGAATTCTGAGGTGTTCAGAGACATACTGTCTGCTCAAATCCAGCTAAATGCAGTCAAATTGATTGGGCGGCGTTTCATGATACAGATGGACAATGACCCAAAACATACAGCCAAAGCAACCCAGGAGTTTATTAAAGCAAAGAAGTGGAAAATTCTTGAATGGCCAATTCAGTCACCTGATCTTAACCCAACTGAGCATGCATTTCACTTGTTGAAGACTAAACTTCGGACAGAAAGGCCCACAAACAAACAGCAACTGAAAGCCGCTGCAGTAAAGGCCTGGCAGAGCATTAAAAAAGGAGGAAACCCAGCATCTGGTGATGTCCATGAGTTCAAGACTTCAGGATGTCATTGCCAGCAAAGGGTTTTCAACCAAGTATTAGAAATGAACATTTTATTTCCAGTTATTTAGTTTGTCCAATTACTTTTGAGCCCCTGAAATGATGGGATTGTGTTAAAAAAAATGCTTTAGTTGCCTCACATTTTTATGCAATCTTTTTGTTCAACCCACTGAATTAAAGCTGAAAGTCTGCACTTCCACTGCATCTGAGTTGTTTCATTTAAAATTCATTGTGGTAATGTGCAGAACCAAAATTAGAAAAAAGTTGTCTCTGTCCAAATATTTATGGACCTAACTGTAGCTAGATCGATAGATACTTTATTAATCCCAAGGGGAAATTCACAAAAAACAAAATCACCAGCACCCGTTTTGTGCAGGTTTGTCCATGTTGTTTTAGAAAGGAAAAAACAGAAAGCTAAAGTTTTTGGTGAGATTTTTCCATTTTAAAAGGAGGCCAGCTCTGTGCTTAGCCACACTGCTCGTCTTATCCGTGGTAACCTTTTGTCCACAGGGGCCAATGGAATTAAGTAAATTTATCTAATCTCAACTAATAATCTAAAAAACCAGTTGATCATTAAACATTCCTTCATTTTCCTTCCACCAGTTGTCCAGGATGAAGTCGAGGGCTAACAGTCTTAGCAATGAGGCCCGCACGTCGTCTTTCCCAGCCACACTCATACTGTGGGATCCCAGGGCATTCTCAGATATAATCCTCCCAGCGAGCCCTGGGTCTTCCCCAGGGTCTCCTCCTAGCTGGCCGTGCCTGTAAAACCACAGGGAGGCATCCTGGGGGCATCCATATCAGATGCCCAAACCACCTCAGTTGGCTCCTCTTGATATGAAGGGCCTCTACTAGATGTCTGTACATCTCAGCCTGTCTCACAGGGAGAGCCCAGCCACCCTGTAGGGAAAGCTCATTTCGGCCTCTTGTACCGACGATCTCATTCCTTCAGTCATTACCCAAAGCTAATGACCATAGGTGAGGGTAAGAACATAGACTGAGTGATAAATCGAGAGCTTTGAACTCTGACTCAGCTCCTTCTTCACCACTACAGGTCAGTACATCAACCACACAACTCTGCTCAGCGCTCCCAGTCTGTCTGTCTGTTGAGCTTAACATCCCTTTTCCCCTCACTTCAGATCAAGACCCCGAGATACCTAAACTCCTCCTAAATGTGATAATTAGTTGGTGACGCATCAATCGGTTTCATCTTGGTCTGGCTCTGTCGCATAATCTGCCCTTTTCCTTTTCTCTGTATTTTGTTATCATGCATGCACGTGACGCACCGCAGAAAGTGCATAACACTGAGTGTTGATTGGCCCTGTGAACTTAGCATTGACATGCAGCAGCTTGGCTCTTTAAGAAATCTAAAGCTTTCATTAAAAATAGAATGCAGTGTCATCAGTTTATTTTCATTGCTCTGTGTTTAACATTACAGCGAAACTCTTACATGTGCTTTTCACTGCACTGCCATTTGGCGTGACTCTCGCTCCATATGCTTTGTAAAATGACAGCACTGAATGTAGCAAGCGGAAAGATAAAAATCAACATATGATTTTAGTGCATCTTTATAGTGGGAACCACAGGGGGTGCCTGAGAGCCCCAAACACAACAAGTCCTCAGTAAAAATGTAAGGTTTATTGTTAACAAACTAGCCATGTAAGCCCGTGCAGTAAAAAGCCCAGGGTCCTAGAAACTGTTGAAATTGTCAGAAAAAAATTGAAATGTAGAGATGTCAGGTAATTGAAAGGAACGACTCTGGGCGTCTCTCTCCTAGGAGGTTTCGTTTTGCCGACGTGCTCGCATCGCTTGTGCATTAGCGGCGGGAGGAAAAGTAAAAGGGATACCGTTTTGCCGATGTTAGTGGCTAAGCGACTTTCTCTTTCTTCGGAGGTTTTGTTTTGGTGACATGCTGACCTAGCTTGTGTTATTAGCAGCTAAGCGAGTTTTCTGTTTCCTCGGATGTAGAGCCCTTACCCTGACTCCACCTCTCAGTTGCAGGCCGGACAAACACAAACACTTCCACGCGTAGACGTTTATATATAAGATAGCTTACAAAAGGCTTTGTTAACAATATCACACCACCAAATGGCAACTTTTTCTCTTCTATCTCTCATCTTTCTCCTCCACTCTTCCCAGGCGAGTATTGCCTATCTCCTCAGCCGGCTCCGTCTCATCTGGATGTGGCAGAGTGGCTCCTCTCATCTTGTACCTGCAAGTACTTCCAGTACTGAAGCGTAGCCAATGGAAATATGTCCGGGTCAATCAGAAGTCTTACAAAGTAGGGATTACTAATCCCAATAGTTCCAGGTGGTGCCAAACTCGGAACCCAACCATTATGTTCCCATTATGCCTTGCAGATATCTGTTGGGACACCAGTTGATGGCTGTCATCCCTTACAGTAGTTAAACCACTGCATCTATATATGATTGGATTTGAGCACATATGGCATAAGAATATAATACAATCTGAGTACACATGGGCACTTTCAGTTGTTTTGAGGCACAGTAGCCGTGTGCCCAAATCAGACGACTTCATGGCACACTGACTGCTTTGATGCTCCATCGGACACTCGGCGCAGTTTTGTACAAAGCATCATTTGTTACAAGCCATGGCAGAATGTAACGAAATAAATGTAGAATGATATGTGAAATAAGCTATAGAAATCTGGCAAATTGGAGGTGCACTTGTGGAAAATAATAATAATTCATTACATTTATATAGCGCTTTTCTCAGTACTCAAAGCGCTATCCGCACAGGGAGGAACCGGGAAGCAAACCCACAATCTTCCACAGTCTCCTTACTGCAAAGCAGCAGCACTACCACTGCGCCAATGTCAAACCTCCACTGACAACAGCTGCTACGAGTAGACAAGCGAATAGGAAACGTATCCTGACCGTATGGAAATACTACCAATAATCGATGATCAAATGTTTTATTTCCAGTTTACTTTTGTTGTCAGAAGAAATCACGTTGTCCTAAATTGAAAAGCTTTGTTGCATCAGACTGGACGTATTCGGTAAGTTTAAAGGCTTTTCTTTTCATATTTGACCCGGGTGTAGATTACCTCCTGTAAAGAGAAACACAGGACAAGATAAAGTGCTGGGGCACCTTGGTGGCAAACCCCATATAACTGCAAAAACTAAAAAAGGTTTTGACAGCAATTAGAAAGTAACAGCTGTCCACTTCAGATGTGAGTCAGACTTACTGACTGGGCATGCGGTGATGTTGACTCCAAGTTCCCGGTGGTGGAAGTGACATGATTGCTTATCACTCTGCCGATCTTCAGACCTGAGGACAGGAGGACAGGAGAGGCAGTAAGTGATAAAAAAATGTGACTTCATGGAACCATTTCATATAAACTTTGATTGCGAAGAAACAATTTCAGTATGAAGATATCTAATTTATGCTTTGAAAAATCACTGAGTGTGCAAATCTACATCAAGATCCTCTTTAAAAGTTGACAGAGATGAACACTGGTTGTCTGGCAGTTGTCTTCTCCAGGTGCTGTCGGAGAGGATCAGTTGCATGTTGCCATACGTAGCTCTTTGCCAGCTGTAGCCTGGTGCACTATTGGCTCTGTACAAAACAGACAAGAGCCGACCAAACAGATGTCCTGTGATTGTGAAGTTCATGACTGTGTCAAACTGCATATATACAAGAATGAACCATTTTAAACAAACCAGATAAGAAAACTCACCGCTGCCTCATATTGGTTCTAAGAGAAGATGAACATCATAATTTGTGAATTATTCTCCAATGTACAGAATTTGTGTTCTTTCCCTGTGATCTTCTTTATTAGGCTTTGCTGGTTAAGGCTTTGAACTTCAAACCCTGTGGTTGTGGGTTCAAATCCCACCACTGACACTTTGTGACCCTGGGCAAGTCATTTTGCCTGCCTGTGCTCCAATTGGAAAAAGCCAAAAGAAATGTAACCAATTATATCTCAGTGTAAATCTGTGTATCCTCCTCCAGTCCAAAGCCGGAGATATTCGTTCCTTCAGAATTGTTGGCCAAGGCTCTGGGCTGTAAAGCTCAGTAACACAAGTTCCATTCCAACCATTGTACCACTGCCAGCCGGCGCTCACACTATAGTGACATGGGGGTGTGGATGTCGTGCAGGGAAGCTCCTTGGGCTGGCATTCTCAATAGAAACACAATGGTGCATTTCTTAGGTTAACTGGTAAATGTAAACTGGCCTTGTGTGACCATGAGGGTGAGTGCACCCTAAGATGGACTATTAGCCCCCAGGGTGGGTTCCTGCCTTCTGTCTATCGTTGTGCCTCTCTATCATGCAAACCTAAAAGTAGATGGAAGGCCGAGACCTTTTTAACATACAACACCTTGAACAACAAATCCAAAGAGCTCATCGGAAGGTGACAAATGAAAGAACAAAATGACGCTTGTGCTGGAAAATGAATCACCTAAAGCATTTTTGTCAGTGTTTTAAAGAAAGACACGACTGAAGTTCTTCTGACAGATGGAGAAGCTGAAGTGCAGTAGCAATGCTAATTCTGCAGCATCTTCGTTTGACATGAATTTCAGCACAAATGACTGATATGACAGAGACAGTGCAGCAAGTGGGATTAAAAACCCAAGTGAAGTTATTAATCCTTGGAAGATGCCTAAAGAATTTTACACGAACCTTCATATTTTAATGATCACAGACAAGACACATTTGTAAAGTTATATTGTGCCAAGATGATGCCTTCTGTTTGCCAACACTTGATAAATTCTTATTGAAAAGAGACAGCAAAAAATTAGAATTAATATTTGTCTTAATGATTGTGTCTGTTTGGTTAATCGGCATGTCTTTATTGGCTTAGTGTGAGTGAGTGTGGGCATCTTCCATCATCTTAAAATAAAATACCACAAAATATAGCAAGGAAAAATTCAGGCACTCACCGATTAACAGTTTAGTCCAACTGTTATGCCTGGGTTGCCCGCAGCTGGCAGCGATTTATGGAAAATGTATTCTTGTGGGACAACACTGCTGGGGTCCTTGGGTGCTGCCAGGGGGTTCTGCAGGGAGAAGGACTCCCGGTTTCAGGAGGCTTTTGCCTGACCCAGAAGTGCTTCTGTCGGGCTATGCTATAGGGTCCCAGTCTGAGCCATCCAGCCTCCTCCAGTCAGGAGCCAAAGCTCACCTGGATGAGGAAGAGGAGGATTGGTTATTGAAAGGCTGGTGGATTGGTTGGAAAAGAGGTATTTTGTGAAAATAAAAACACTTTATTTTACATCTGGGACTGTTTAGTGTGGTGTGTCTGGAGTTTTGGGCCTCAGTGGTGCCCCCTTTCTATTACACTATCTATCTATCTATCTATTATATAGTGCCATTCCTATCTATCTATCTATCTATCTATCTATCTATCTATCTATCTATCTATCCATTATATAGTGCCATTCCTATCTATCTATCTATCTATCTATCTATCTATCTATCTATCTATCTATCTATTATATAGTGCAATTCCTATCTATCTATCTATCTATCTATCTATCTATCTATCTATCTATCTATCTATCTATCTATCTATTATATAGTGCCATTTCTATCTATCTATCTATCTATCTATCTATCTATCTATCTATTATATAGTGCCTTTCATCTATCTATCTATCTATCTATCTATCTATCTA
>JANRMT010062850.1:6719668-6770789 GCA_026402145.1 Polypterus bichir lapradei | reverse complement strand
ATCTATCTATCTATCTATCTATCTATCTATCTATCTATCTATCTATCTATCTATCTATCAACCCGCCCCAGGAACTAATGGTAATATCAGGATTTGTCCTCTTCATTTTCCAAACTGCCCCACTTCTCGTGTTCTGTGACCAGTTTGGTAACTGTGGCAGGATTCTGCAGGTCAGACACCTGGTCAGAATCGATCACTGAGTGCGTTTAAATTCACACACAAAACCGGAAGAAGGTGAGTAACCCAGTTAAGGCAGAAATCTGGTTGCTTAAAAACCTCTGTTTACATGTGTGAGCTCACTTATGGAGTTCTCCTTAGGCAAAACTCTCTGATGTCATTTAAACTGCACAAAAAACATCACCATCAGCCATCGAGAATTCAAAAACAAGCATGGAGCCTGTGTCTAGAAAGCAGTGTGGGGAATGCTATTTTTAAAAGTAACTAAATATGTTATACCAGTAACGGTGCACTGCCTGATAATGTGCAGTGAATACACTTGACTTGAGCATTCCTAGTTTTCATCCTCTTCCTCTGTACGTTTAGCATTCGTTTGCTCAGAGGTTGATGCGCTTGCTGCTTCCTGAGCAGCTCTTCTTTTCTCCACCCTAGCGGCCCGCTTCTTCTCTTCTTTCGTCGGCATCTTTTTGCGTTAAAACTGATTAAGTCAGTGTTTATGTTGCAATTACTTAGTACGTTTTCTTTAATTTTTCACTTAAGCTGGCACTTAAGTCTTCAATCTGCCTCAAGAATGATTTAAGATATGAAGAGGAAGGGGAAGTGACGGCGAAGGTGGTAGGGATGAGAACAGCGCCTGTATGCATGCGCCGCACAGCTGCCTTGCTGGCTGCCGTAGAGAGTTGATTCTACAATAAAATAAAATAAAAATAAAAGGAATAACCTTGGAGGTCACCCGAAAGCGGATAGTAGACGTCACATAGTATATGTGTACCAAATTACAGGTCAATAGGTCAAACGGTTTGTGAGCTACAGGTGATTTAAAATTCTGGACAGACAAATGGACAGCCACAGTAGCGTATTATATATAAAGATAGCTTGCTAATTATAAAGGGCATTGCATTACAATCCGTACATTACTTTTTCTTCTTTTGTATGAAAAACTGCACACGTGACTAGCCAGACTTTGTGATTAAATCCTAAGTTCATATATGAAACGACATCATGAAACTGACCAGAAACACAGCCAAACGTGATCATTTTCCTGTGTATCACACTGTTTCATAGCAAACAGCTGGATGAAAACTAAATTGACTCTTGCTGGCAGCACAGTGCTTGCCACTTGGCTGGAAGGAGCGGCATATGTGTACGTGTGCTTCTTGCCTTACACCCAATGCTGCCAGAAAATGATGACACAGGAATCTTTACTTCAGTAAGAGAAGTTATGCATTAGATTAATCATTACTTTAAAAAGTCATTGGACTACTTAACACACAATACTTTTAACACACTACCCGACTGCCAGCCTCTTCAAATGGCAGCCTGCAAGCCACATGCAGCCTAGAAGCACCCTCCAAGTGGCCCGGCATATGATCCCACCAAAAACTCTGAGAAAAACCGAGAAAAACACATTTCACAAGCCTTCTGAAATTCCTCCAGTAGTATAGCCCATGGATGCAATACTCCACGTAGCCTAAGAACATTCAAGCGACAATGCAGCACGTTTTTGTGTGTCTATAAGAGGTGGTAGTAGTCTATGATACTCTGACGACCTGCCAAAGGAGCCGTTTCTCTGGGGGAATCTCTTCCTGTTCTTTTTCCATTCGCTCCCCTCTCACCCTGATCCTGTCACTCAACTCTCTATAAGGAGGTGTCCTGAGCCCCCCACACAAAGTGCTTTCTGTCAAGACTCAAAAACACAGACCACACAGTAGTGAGACACATCACAATATCAACACACATGTAAACGCACTGACTGAGAAATTGCAGTTCTCAGTGTAGTTAAGGTCAGTTTTATCCTGCTGCTCAGTATCCCCTTTTGTTCTCTTTTATTTGTTTGAATGGTTGGTGCTCTTAAATCCTTTTCATTGTACAAAGCTACAATTATGATATTAACTGTCCTTCTACAAAGCCATATACAATACAATACAATACAATACAGTTTATTTTTGTATAGCCCAAATTCACACAGGAAGTGCCACAATGGGCTTTAACAGGCCCTGCCTCTTGACAGCCCCCCAGCCTTGACTCTCTAAGAAGACAAGGAAAAACTCCCAAAAAAACCTTGTAGGGAAAAATGGAAAAAACCTCGGGAAAGGCCGTTCAAAGAGAGACCCCTTTCCAGGTAGGTTGGGCGTGCAGTGGGTGTCAAAAGAAGGGGTTCAATACAAGTATACAGAACAGAACAAATCCTTACTACAGCATAATAATAAAAATTTTAGAAGTACAGAGCAGAATTTAACAGTAGATGATATCACATAATAAGATTTTGATATTTTTAGAGTGCTGGAGACCTCATCCGTCAAGCTGCCTCCCCATTTGGCCATTCCGCGGCTGAAACGTTGCTCGGCCAGCCAATCCGATGAAAGGGCCCCTCTTTCCCATGATTCCTGTGATCCTCCACCAGGGATGACTTTACCATAGGCAGGCAAACAACTTGGCAGGTGGGCCGTGGCACCACTTGCCACATTTGAGTACCGAGAACAGAAACAGAATAGGTGAGGGTTATGAACAAGAGCTACTAACAGTTGGGTCTTGGCTTTGGATAAAGCGTCATCTGCTGTCTTATTAGTAAATGTTAGAGGAATAAACTTGACAAAAGGCCTGTTCTGAGGAGACAGGCAGGTAAGAGTTTCACTGTATTATATACACATGATAATAAACTTCAAGCTCCTATTTTGCTGTAGGTCCCTGAGCCACACCTGGTTCTTACCTCACAGTTTCCAAACTCCCCACGTCAGAGTAGCCTTTGAATTTGGGTGGCCAATGTAGCTCAATGTAGTGAAGTTCATGATAATGATATGGTAGGATTCATAAGGCTTAAATCCTGTCCAGTGAGGGAAGGCTGATTGAAGGCCTACTAATGGTTCAGGGTTATTTGGATACTTAAGACCAATTGAGGGATTTTTTGAGACTGGTTTAAAACCATGCTGAGCCACAGAACCCATTGAGTCTAGAGACAGGAGGACAGTTTGGCTCACTGGAAGATGGAAGAGTATGGCTGCAAGTGTACGAGAGTACTTTGATGGTAGTGAAGAGATGGTTCAGTGCATGAGCCAAACAGCCTGGTGACAGAGATTCAAGACCTGTGAAAGCTAGGCCTGATGGGAAAGCTACATTTTGGTACTACTGTTCTCTTTTTTTGTTCGTAAGAATTATTTTTGAAAGCTTTAAAATCACTTCCATTTTTTTTTGTCCAGCACCTCCTGATTCACCGATACAAGAAAACCCCCAGATATGATATACTGTTCGACTTGAGCTGATTTCTAGCTATGCAAGATGTTGAACTTTCTGGGCTCCCCCCCCTTTTTTGGCCCTGTAGGGGCAAAACCCCTTATTTTTAGGCAATTTTTGGGCCATATTTTGTACAGGAAAATATATTTTTGCACCCTTATGATAAAGAGTAAATCAGTTGTCTTCACTAAAAATGATTAGAAGGACTTGAAGCTGTGCTTGTCACATCAACCAACCCCACGGATTCACCCCCTACTGGAATATGAGGGATCAGAATTACCGCTTTTCATAAAACTTTGAAAAAAGGGGAATCGGTAATGTAGGAATGTGGAGTGTTGCTCCATGTTGTTTCAAGGTTTTAGATTGTTTCAAGATTACAAATATGATGTTATTTTTGATTTTTGATTCTTTACTAGGGCTCTAGCCCACTATGGACCTCTATCAGTGGGTAAACAAAAACACATTTCAATTACTATCCAGAATATTTAGTGTAATAAAAAAGACAGACAATCATAAAGATTTGGGGTACCCAATGGCTAACCTCGTATAATACAGTATAAATAAAACACTGTCTATAAACGCATCAAAAAATGAACATATACATTGTTTTGACACAAGTCTCCTAACAGACTAATTCTAGACGGTGGAACTTCTGGAATGAAGGATTCGTGGCAGGAAGGGGCGTGTCCAAGCAGGCAGACACCAGAAGTGACATCACAGGTATTAAGGTCATCAGTCTTTCGGTCCGCAGAGGGACGAAGAGAAAAGGTAACAGTTAGCAGTGGCCTCTGGTGTTCTGACAGGACATTATTATTGTCTGAGTCCTTAAGCTGCCCCCAATGCACACGTGTGTGATATTAGGCTTTTAACCGAAGCACGCATTTTAAAATTTCAAATATATAACACAACTCTTCTTGGTTTTGATATACTTCTATCTCATGAATGAAATCATCACTTTTCTTATGAACACCCTGAACAGGGCGGCTTACACTAATTCAGTCTTGTCCGTTGTACTCTACATACTAGTCTATGTATGTGTTATTTCTGAAATCCCCCTGACCTTTGAAAATAAGAGAACTGAGATTTTTCATGAGAACTGGAGGGTGTCTGCACGGCCATCGTTCCCACACCAGTCACTCTCATTGGTTTTCAGACCTTAACCAAAGCAACCTGCAATCCAGTCTAATTTTAAGAGGACTGGAAAATTTAAAGGTGCCTGGAATCATCCTTTACCAAAATATGGAGACAGTCCAGACTATTTGAAGAGTTACAGTGGATCAGTACAGCCATGTTCCAGCTTCTATCTACAGTCGGGGCACCTGGCAAACACTCACACCTGCTCCTTTAGCAACTGAAGCTGTGTCACATTAGACGGCATCTCCATTGATTTTCACTTGTAGCCTTCATTTACATAATCTTAGCTAGTCAGAGGCAGTCGTCTGCTTGCTCTCCCATGACCACTAGTTGCATATTGTGACATACCCACTGACTCAGTCCAATGACCCTCACCAGCAAAATCAGGCAGTGTGGTTTAGTGGTTAAGGCTTTGGACATCAAACCTTGAGGTTGTGGGTTCAAAACCTGCTAGTGACACTGTGTAACTCTGAGCAAGTTGCCTCAGCTGCCTGTGCTTCAATTGGAAAAACCACAAAGAAATGTAACCAATCATATCAGCCAAATAAGTAAATGTAAAATCACAACAGGTTAGATGTTGTCTTTAGCTGTAGGTGGGTAGGCTGTGTGTGCATGAGAGCTGACAACCAATGAATGCTTATCCAGAAGTAATGCACATATAATAAAGGGACGTGGAATAAGGAATCCATGTGTTTTTGACTTCAGAAAAAGAAGAAGAGCTTCTCAGTCTGCTGTTTTATGTTTTATACACCAGGACAGAATGCAAAAAAGAAAGAAAAAGGTCTAAGATTGTGGCCGAATTTGCCATATCTGTTAACTATCTGGTAAAGCACCATCAGGCAGCATGCTGTTGGCTGCCAGGAAAAGGGGCAAGCAAAACCGTGCTGAAAAGTCATCATGCTGTAACTAAATTGGACATACCCAGTAATTTTTAGCCATGTAAACTGACAAGGCTGCGGTGGGTTGGCGCCCTGCCCAGGATTGGTTCCTGCCTTGCGCCCTGTGTTGGCTGGGATAGGCTCCAGCAGACCCCCGTGACCCTGTGTTCGGATTCAACGGGTTGGAAAATGGATGGATGGAAATTGACAAGGTCCAGCGACAAGATCAGCAAATGCAATTGGCAAGTCTGATATACCCTATGACTCAAAGTCAAAGTAATGTGACATCAGCTTAAGATTCTGCTCTCGTTGTTAAGGGAAAGCTATTTGGAAGGTATGTGTATCTAGCTAGGGGGCCTTAGCACCCTTGAAATTCCTTTCTTTTAGAGAACAGAGTTCAGTTACTAATCAATGAACTGTCCCTTCCCCATGTTGAACTAAGGCCTTGTTGTCAGCTGACGGAACACAACGTCCACAAAAGAACTGTTGAGGTGCCAACCGGGTCCCCCTTTTAATAAATGCAGAGACCCAAAAATAAACAGGTGCTCAAAATGTACTATATATACAGAAAAACAAAAGTAAAATAGCCAGGTGAGGCTGAGGTGCTTTAAGGCTCTGAAAAGTGGTCAGTTGTCATGCAGGTGCTCCATCCTGTGATATGCTCGCTCCAGAATGAGCCGGAAGCGCCTAGGCTTTATAGTGGCTGGACTTGAAGGGGCGGAGTCAGCTGCCCTCATTATGCAGTTTCTTTGAGCTGTGGGTGAAAGAAGAGAAAATACCATAAGCAACAGTACCCCCTCATGTCCCAGAGTGGTAGTGCTTACTTTTGATGAACCTGGAAGGCGAGCCTCAGGCATGTATGCGTGACAGTTGTGACAGATTAGGGCTGTATCGCCCCCTTGAACACCTGTCCACGACTCCAGACACCACATAAAAGTCCAATAGTTGACTTTATTTACTTGCCACAGTGCACAAAGCACCCTCTCCTCCACAATACTCATAAACAATCACAAATCAATAACAATAATACTCTCCACCACTCCCAGACGCGTTGCCCTCCTACCACCCAGCTCAGCTTTCCGTCTGGGAGCTCCCATAGTCCTTTTATTCTCCCTGACCCGGAAGTGTTCCCAATCCCCAGTCCATGTGATTCAATATCACTTCCGGGTCAGGTACAAGTCCTCCTTCTTCACCCCGGAAGCACGCCGCTCTTCCTTTGACGCACTTCCGGGTTATAGGGCACAAAGAAGTCTTCGGTCCTCCCTGCAGCTCCCGCTTGCAGCCCCTGTGGTACCCAGCAGGGCTGAGGATAAAAACTACAAAGTCTATGACTCCCTGCTGGTCTTCGGGGCACCTTCATACTGCAGGGAGTGCTCCATCTGGCGGCCTGGGGGTATTGGCCGGGATGACAAGCCAGCCAAATACCACACAGTCTACATGTAACACATGACAATAGCACTACTTAGTACAGCTAGAATCAGTTGCAAGAACCCATTTAAAGAAAAATAGATGATTTCTTTTAATAGTCTGTATAATTCTCTTCAACTGGATTATACTGGAGTAGATTCTGTAAGCACTGAAGAAAAAAGTAAAGCAAATTATAACAAATGAAGTAGTCATCTTCTTTATGTTTTTATTCTACTTTTCACTTTGACTTTACAAAGTCTTTTTCTGTTGATCAGTGTCAAAAAAATAAATGAAATCCACCAAGATTCTGTGTTGTATAACAATGCAAAGAGAAAATTTCTAAGAAGGTGAATATTTTTATAGGCACTGGAAAAATGGGTTCTAGTTGGTAAGCAAAATAGCATGAAACCTTAAAAAAATCTTAGAGTAACCGTCCAGCATGACCCTGAAGTGATCTGCTAGGAATCACAGCAAAGGTTCAGAACGCATGTAGCTGTTTTTCTCTGCTCTCATTTACAAGTAAACCGAACATCCTCAAATCTGCTTAACCCAACTCAGGATTGCAGCTCACCAGAGCCTATCCTGGCAGCATTTGGCACAAGGAAGGAATCATAAGAAGGGCACTCAAGCGCTCAGCAACACTCACACAAGCACTAACCACTGTGCCACTTTGCTATCCCTTATAGGATATAGCATTAGTCAAAATGATTTTTAAACAAAACCAAATAAATTGGTTTCCATGTGAAGGCTTTATAGAAGCCTTTTTCGCTGCCATTGTTAGCTGACAGTAGGCAGACATGCTATGAATATATTACAATCCATAATAAAAAGTCCTCACTGGCCTCACAGTGTAATTTATTGCTTGCAATTCCTTTTGTTTTGAAAATTGAGTTACATTGACAGATCCATACTTTTTAAATGACTGATATAATATTTAACTCTGTACTGATTTTAAGGTACTGCATATACCACACATCACTCTGTTCAGAGAGGAACAAGGAGCAGCCCAAAAAAGCAGACCCCTCATTTAATAATAAAAGCTGGCTGTGCGGCAGAGTGGCCAAGGAGATGAGGTCATGTAGTCAAACACATCAGCCTGTTGTGTTGGCCAGGATAGCTGTTTGAGAAATGTAATGAAGAGAGCTACTGAAATGGTTAAATACATGTACTAAGAGAAGGTTAGGCCTTCCACCTAGTAATGCACAAATTGTACCAGGAGATGATTAAGAGATCAGCACATATCCTGTAAACAACAAGACTGGTCACATACACAGAAATTGCAAGGATAATTGCTAAATCTAAAAGATATAAGAAGAATAAGAGTATTGTAAAACAGACTTTTAATTACTAAGTAATCTGAGTGTGTAAGCCAACAAACCAATCAGAGCAAATGTCAGGTAATGTGTATGCATTAATCAGCACTATTATGTATATTCAGTTGTTTATAAAATGGACCTCTGCCCTTATTATTCTGATCATTTTGTAACAGACTGCTGTGATGAATGCTCCATCTGCAAGCATCTGATGAAGAGCTAATAAAGGATTGAATGGACAAGTTTTCTCCTGCCTGGTTTCTGACTCAAAGAGGTTTTTATCAAACTTGTCCTAGTAGATACAACTGGAAATGTGCCATCGTAGAGGAACTGGGTTACCTGTGCAACCTGAATTGAATCCAGGTACTGTCTCATGCTACAGGTAGTGACAAGGACACTAGCAAAACATAAAACTAGAGAAGAATCAGTCAGGATGGATAAGGAGAGAACAATTGTCTGTGACCACCACCTGCAAACCATTCCTTTTTGAGGGATGTCTTGCTGTTGCCTCTCCACTGTACCTGCTGACACTTTCATTTGCATCTAAACAGATAAAGTTGATTCACAATCGCTTATGCTTCCTAATTGGACAGATTGATATCCCTGAAGCTTAAATGACCTGCTGTTAGACAGTGAAAATTAAATGTTCCCTTAATTTTTTGATCAGTGTATATATAATCTATTGGCGAGATTGGAGAAAGGTTGAGAAGACATCATGAGAGGAAACGATAGTGTTGTGAAAACGAGATGGACTGTGAACGGACAGAAGCAGAAATGCTCCCACACCACCACATAATTACTATTCAGACAGTGATTCTGAGTAGGCCGTTCCTATCGAATCAATGTCCAAGGGTTTTCTTTTGTAATTTTGTTTCCCTTATAAAAAATCATAATGCTGTGCGGCGAAGGGCCCAGTTCACGACTGGCAGCTGCGTTTAAACAGGGAGCCCTTCACAGACAACTTTAACACGCGCAACGTGGTTGGGCGCACATGGCTAGTATATATATATATATAGCCACAATAATAGTCAAAAAACATTAAAAAAAGGTTTGGGGCAACCATCCATATATTATGTCCTGGCTGCAAAAGGGTAATTAGATTATGAGATGTTCACAGGTCTGAGTCCAAAACAGAACTGATCTTAGGGTTGTAAAGATGACGGCTTTAAAGGCCGCAACAGGAAGTGATGTTATTGGGACTAGAACCTGAAGTCATGCCATCTGGGCTGGAAGTAACGTCATCAGTGGGACCCCAAACACACACACACACAAAAACCCCTGGAAACAAAAGTGATGTCATCGATGCCACTGGAAACGTATGGGATTTCCCGTGGATGGTCTGCAGAGGATTGAGAGAGGAAATTAGTGCACCTCGCCACCCCCTGGTCTGACAAGGAAATACTATTATTCAGGCCCTTTAGCTGCCTCCCAATCACATGTGTGTCCAGTCCAGTGGCTTCCCAACCGGACGTCCACTTCCTCCTCCAGATCCTCCTATGTCACCAAATAAAAAAACCAACATTACCAGAAAATGGTGGTCATTTGGAACAAGGAGACCCTCCTGACTACTAGGACCGTTCTTCTCTAATTTTGGCATCTTATGTTACGTTTTGCACTCTTTTGTGTCTATTCTTTTTCCATTTTCCACCCAACAGCCATTAAGTAGGGTTGTCATTTGACACCCCAACTCTTTTTAGTTGCTGAATCCATGTTCTTTACAGTATATATAGTGTATGTCTACAATCGTATGTTGTTTTGAAAATATATAAATTAATCAGTGAATTAATTGACTTCCCAATGGTCACCCATTGATTGAGGAATTGAACTCACTGCCTCGTAGCTTGTGGCCCAAGCCCTTAACCATTAGGGCCACTTAACATATTTAAAACAGTGGATGCTTTTGATTCCTGCTGAAAACTTGCTTTGAAATATTTTTTTTTCATTTGGCATCATTGTTTATTTATTATTTGTAATAGATCGTATCACTGTTTTGCTTTAATGTTATTTTATTGATGTCACGGTATTGTCATTTTGGGATTTTTTGTTTGTCCTAATAGCCACTGCCATGTTATGTATAGTAATGATGCCTGTTGTTGGTCATGTGGATGTGTCCTGTGACATCACTGTGCTGCCATTGTTAAAGCATTTGATTATATGTATTTAAAATAAAATTCCTGTGTTTTCCCAGCTTCTTTTTGTTCACAGCTCCCCCATTTTGAGTTTTCTGAAGTCCTGTGATGTATTTTATACTTATTTATTATTATTATTTTCAGTTACTAATAAAAATAATTGTGTTGTCTTTGTCACTCTTTCGTTTTTTAGAGGCACTACCATTTTCAGATGCCATTGTTACAACATCGTAAATTATGTAATGAATGTTATTTTCATGACAAAACAAATAGCGGCGCATCACATATGTTATTATCCAAGTTTGCAAATGTCTCTAAAAAACAACCTTTCATGAAGATGTGTGTATTCCTAATGCTCTGATTTGTAACCCTTTGTTTTTCTTTTTTGCTTAGAGTTTTGGTAGTGATAAACTATAGGGTAGATCTCTGGTTTTCACTGTTAACATTTCCTTTCCCGGTCATCTCCTTTTCTCATTTAACCTTTTCTCATGCAAGGTATAACTAAAAGATTGTAACATGCAGTACTCAACATCCAAGCTTTTGGAGAGGGAACACAAAACCTTGAATTGCTGGTGTGGGTGTTTAATTAAGGATATCATCTTGTTAATTTTTGGTTCTATATTTAAACTTGATTTTTGAAACTCATTTTAGGGCTTGGTTGCTGTCATTCTTTAGACTTTTTGGCTATTGACCTGTGTGTGTTTCTTTGCCTTGTCTTTCATCCTTTCTCATCTCCTGATCCATTTCAACTTGGTCCATTGTGTAGCCTATTTTTATTTGTAGACTTCCTAAACAACTAGCAATTCCCACTGCTTCCCATGACATGATATATTCAACTCTAATTCTTCATGTCCTTAAATATCAAGAAGGTTTGCTTGTTTCTCAGCTTTACTATTGGCCTCCAGCAGCAAGATGTTTACGGCTTTGCTTTAAGAGTTGTCCTATTTTGCTTAGCTACGAAAATAACCAGGAACTACAAGTTTCATTGTCTTCTTTCCCATTGTAAAAACCTTGTTGCCTGCCAAAAGCTTATTTATTATTTATTTTAATTGTTATGTTTTTAGGAGCAGCATGACATTGCAGTGGTTAGCATTGCAGTCTCACACCTCCAGCATCTTAGGTTTAAATTTCAGCCCAGTCAACCTCTTTGTACAGATTGTGTGCTACACCTGTACAGGATTTTCTTCAGATACTCTTTCTTTTTTCCCCACACCCTAAAAGTCTTGCATGTCTGGTAAACTGACACTTCTAAACTCACCCCATATCAATGAGTGGGCCCTGTGAAGGACACATCTGTTTAGTTCCTACCTTAATAATAATGATACATTTTATTTATATAGCGCCTTTCTCATGCTCAAGGAGATGACTTCCCCTGACTCTGAAATGGATACAGCAGGTAATGGATGGTTATAATTCTAATCTATATGTATCTATAATGTTATAATTCTAAGTAATCAGAGAAAATGCCTATATACTGGTTCCTTTAGCTTCAAATCAATTTATTTTTCTATATTTAGCAATAAATAGTACACTATCTGAACTGCTTTAAAATATGTTGAACGGCAATCTTACTTTAATTTTTAAGAATTGTTTAAATGATTTTTGCAAATAAGTGTCATCATCTGAATCCTAAAAATGTAGCAACTATAACTTCAAGTCTAAGTATTTAATGTTACGTGCTGGTGTCCAGGTGTAAAGAGGAGCTTGAAGACACACCTCTTTACAAAGCATCTTGGGACTGCTTTGCCTTTCTTAGCTTTTTACTCTCCTCAAATTGGACATCTTCAGATCCTTTAGCCAGGTGAGGCTTCCTTCGACTATTAGTTTTTATCAAGCTTTGAGTATAACTACAGTTTGCTTTTTGTGCTGTGCTTTAATTTTTTTCTCTGTTTTCTGAGTAACTTTGCACTTCCTACTCACTGTATTGATAAGGGGGATGAGACAGAGGAGAGGAGTCAGGTGGAGAACTTTTGTTTCTTGATGCAAAGAGAACTGACTGCAATTTAACATTAGCATAACCAAGGAACTGGTTACTGACTTTTGCTGTAGCAAAGACCCTCTATGTCTATGTACACCATTCAGAAAGGTGGATGTAGAGGTGGTCCACTGCTACAAACACTTGGGGATCCACATTAATGACAGGTCCCAGAATACAGAGAAACTATAGAAAAAAAGGCAGAGCAGGATCTCCTTCCTTAGGAGACTGCATTCATTTAATATGGGTAGTAACATCCTTCATATCTTCTACAACTCTCAATGTGATTTTATAAGCTGTTTTGTGCTGGGCCAGTAACATCAGTTCAAGAGAGGCCCACTGAATCAACAAGCTAATTAAAAGGGCAGGCTTAGTTATGGAATGCACTCTGAACCTCCTGGAGGTCGTAGCAAAGAGAATTAAATCAAAACTGCGTGCCATTATGAATAAGGCTGCACATCCTCTCCATGAAACAATAACACTGAGGGCTTTCAGCCAACAAATTACTCAGTTGAAGCAGGGATGTTTTTAGGCATACGCGAACTATGCATCTGTGTAGGGCCCCAGCCCAGCCCCGACTTACAATTTTGTTTTTTGTTTTTTGTCGGGCTGTGGGCCTGGGGAACCTGTCATGCCCCTGGCACTGCAGCCGTCTGTGCCAGTCCCTCTTGTTGTGTGTCATAATACCATCCTCATCCTAAATTTTATTGTTCTGAGTCGAATTCGGGGGGGAAGGGTAGGAGCAGGGGGCAGCAGGCAGAGAATCGGGGACATGGCCGTGGGACTGGGAATGTATAAATAGCAATCGCTCAGTCTGGATAAACCATTGCACAACGTCGATTGGTGGCGGATGATGCGCTTTGAGACAATCATATATTATTATTTGGATTATTAGTTAAACATAAAGCTAATATATCACATAGGCCCTACATCCTAATCCTCGTTTCTCCAGGGCCTGGTATTAGCTAAGCCCTACCAAACTTGGTTTGGTCTTTGGTCGTCGGTTCCTGTAAGCTTACATACTTGGTACTGGTAGGCTATTTTGATTTTCTGTTTACAGGAACAGTTTACCGCTTACAGTTTAGTTATCCTTTCCGTACGCGTCTATTCTGGTTGACGTAGTCCACACAGATGAACTGAGATAAAGTGTACATTTACTTACTGAGTTACTTGATCGGTACTGTGGAATAATGTCTGGAACGAAACGAAGCTATGACTCCGGGTGTACTAAAAGGAAGAAAACAGCATCTCAAGAAGCTTTTATTGCTTCACAAAAAGGAGCTTTTTTGAACTTTGTCAAGAAGTGTAGTACAACTACCACTAGAAATGCGCCATCCCAAAACGCAAACGATGCAGCTAGTATCGCCGCTGTCAGTGGCTGCACTACCCATGCTGGTCTTTCCCAAAATGAAGCTTTGGTAGAGATAGAAAGCGATTCCGGTGGCGCCGCCCACCTTGGAAAACAATCAAAAAGCCTGGAAGCACAAGATGACGTCGAGGTCGATGAGGAGAATTCCAAACTCCAGACTGATCACTCGGCGTCACAACAGTCAGGTTTCCTAAAGGATGACGAACATGAAGACATGGCTGTGTCAGATTCTGAAAATACTGCTTCTGAAGTCCGTGAACTATTGCCAGCAGATAATCAGGAAGACACAAACGTTCACGTGATGGTTGAAAATAATGACACTGACACGGGTGCACGAAATATTTCTTTTCATTGGAAAGATCCAGGATTATGGCCTTTATCCATTAGCACGTCTGAACGCGTGTTCTTAGTTGAGAAAGGTCCCTTCAGAGATGACGAACAGGAAAAATACCCCCCAAATGAACATTCTTCAGATGGACGTCACTTTTCTGTCAATTTTTTCTCACGCAAGCTACCGAATGGCAAGACAGTGAATCATACCTGGCTTATTTATTCGAAACACAAAAATGCAGTATTCTGTTTCTGCTGTAAGCTTTTTTCTGACTTGAAAATAAAACTCACCAGTGACAGAAATAGCGACTGGATAAACATGAGTCGGATTCTAAGAGAACATGAGTCTTCACCAAAGCATGTGAACGCTGTTAGAGCATGGCATGAATTGGCAGTGAGGCTGAAACGGGGGTAAACGATTGACAGTGAATATCAGAAGTTAATGCAGTGAGAATGTGATCACTGCAACAAGGTCCTACAAAGAATCATGTCTGTTGTGCAGTTCCTTGGACAAAGAAACTTTTCGTGGTACCAACAGCCGTCTCTGAGACTCTAATAACGGCAATTTTTTGGGACTCATTGAACTTCTAGCTAAATATGACCCATGCTTACAGGAACACCTACGACGTATAAAAAATGAGGAAATGCAAGATCACTATCTGGGCAATCATATCCAAAATGAGTTGATACATCTAATAGGCAAGGCGATTCTGAAGAAGATCATTACAGACACGCAGGTGGCCAAATACTATTCAATCATGCTGGATTGTACTCCTGATACCAAGTCATCAGGAGCAGATGACTATGATAATACGAATTGTTAACACTGAAGCGAGACCAGTCGAAATTTGTGAACACTTTGTAGTCTTTTTGCCAGTAGAAAGTAGCACAGGAATGAGTCTCACGGAAACATGTCTGAAGAAACTGGAAGAACTGCACCTGGAATTGCAAAACTGCAGAGATATGATAACGGAGCTAATATGAAGGGACGTAACAGCTGAGTGCAGAAACGCATCCTTGAGCTGAATCCCAAAACGTTTTACGTTCCATGTGGCTGTCACAGTCTGAATTTGGTTCTAAGTGACATGGCGAAGTCCTCAACAGTCGCAATTACGCTCTCAGGGATTTTGCATCAGATATACAGATTATTTGCTGCGGCAACTCAACGCTGGCAAATGCTGAAACATCATGTGGAAAAATTTACAGTGAAGCCAATCTCAGAAACATGTTGGGAGTGCCGCATCGATTCGTTTCAAGCTGTCCGTTTTCAAACAGGATCAATTTATGATGCTCTGGTTGAGGTTAAGGTATCGGAAAGTGCAAATGACCCAAAAGCAAGAACTGAGGCTGCCTCTTTGGCAAAACAAATTAAACATTACCCTTTCTTGGTGTCATTAGTAATCTGGCATGATCTCCTAGCGCAAATTAATGTTGTGAGCAAAATGTTACAAACGAAGGACATGAAGTTTGACGTTGCTTTGCAGAGCACAAAGAACACAATAGACTTCTTGAAATCCTATAAGGACACGGGCTTTGAAGCTGCCCAAGATGCAGCTAAAGAACTTGCTGCAGAACTCGAACTTGAGGAAGACGAAATACAGTTTCCACCACCCCAGAACGTGTGTAGAAGGAGAATACGCAGACAATTTGGGTATGAAGCTTGTGATGTGGCGACACATGACCCGAAAGAAAAATTCCGTTCTTCAACGTATTGCTAGATCAAGCCATGGCATCAATGACAGAACGGTTCAAGCAGATGAAATCTCATTACGATTATTTTGGATTCCTACATGATTTTCAACGCATGACGCGTATGAGTGAAAGTGATTTGAGAAACTGTTGCCAAGCTGTCAGCAAGGTCTTAACAGATGCAGTTAGTGGGTCTGATATTGACACTCTTGATTTGTGTACCGAGTTTCGCATTCTAGCATATTTGGTTCCACCAAAAGCTTCTGCTCTGCAAAGTTTTTTTTTAAATTATTTTATTAATTTTATTGCATGCCATACAAAGCAATCAAGTTTTTACAAAAAGAAAAATTGAGTTAAGAACAGATCAATCCCCACCCTTGAGTGAGAGAGCAAGCCAAACGGCGTAAAAATTTTACAATTTTTAAAACATACCTAAATTAATAAATTCTCTGTGCTTCATGAACTTATTTTAAAATATTACTGATTAGATCCTGCCATGTTTTGAAAAAAGTCTGTACGGATCCTCTAACTGAGTATTTGATTTTTTCCAATTTCAAATAATATAACACATCGGTTTCCCACTGACTTAAAAGAGGAGAGTTTGGGTTCTTCCAGTTTATCAGAATAAGTCTGCGTGCCAAAAGTGTAGTGAATGCAATCACAATTTGTTTGTCTTTCTCCACTTTAAGCCCCTCTGGAAGAACCCCAAACACAGCTGTTAATGGGTTAGGAGGGATTGTGAGTCCAAGGCTGTCTGAGAGGTAATTAAAAATTTTTGTCCAGAATAATGTTAATTTGGTGCAGGCCCAGAACATGTGACCCAGTGAGGCTGGGACTTGGTTGCAGCATTTGCAGGTTGGATCATGCCCTGGAAACATTTTGGAGAGTTTTAGTCGAGACAGATGTGCCCGATAAACAAGTTTAAGTTGTATAATTGTATGCTTTGCGCATATGGAGCTCGAGTGAATTCTCTGCATTGCTACTTTCCACTCCTTTTCTGATATATTAATTGAGAGATCTTTTTCCCAGTGTCCTCTTGGATCTTTGAAAGGGAGGGATTGTAAAATGATTTTATATATTGCAGAGATGGAGTCTAAGCCCTTGAGATTGAGCAATATTTTTTCCAGCATGGATGAGGGTGCAAGATGAGGAAAATCTGGAAGGTTCTGTTTAACAAAGTTCCTGATTTGAAGATAGTGAAAAAAATGTGTACTTGGAATGTTACATTTGGAATGTAATTGTTCATAGGATGCAAAGACGTTGTCTATATAAAGATCTCTAAGCAAGTTAATTCCAAATTTTTTCCAGATATTAAAAACTGCATTTGCTTGTGAAGGTTGAAAGAGGTGGTTCTCTTGCAGAGGTGCCACAGATAAAAGCTTCTCCGTCTTAAAATGCTTTCTACATTGGTTCCAGATTCTAAGTGAGTGGAGCACAATTGGGTTATTTGTATATTGCCGATAACGTGTATTTATTGGAGCACAGAGCAAGGAATACAAAGAAGTACTGCAGGATTTTACTTCTATTCCGGTCCATGCCTGTGTATGTTCTTCTATTTGTGTCCAGGTTCTTATCGCCTGTATATTTGCTGCCCAGTAATAAAACTGGAAGTTAGGTAGAGCCATGCCGCCTTCTGCCTTTTGTCTTTGTAGGGTCACTCTTTTGATGCGTGGATGTTTTGAATTCCAAATAAATGAGGTTATTGCTGAATCTAATTGCCTAAAAAATGATTTATTAATGTATATTGGAATGTTTTGAAATAAAAAAGGAGCTTAGGAAGAATATTCATCTTAACAGTGTTAATTCTTCCAGCTAGAGTGAGATGAAGGGTTGGCCATCTATGCAGGTCTTGTTTAATTTTTTCTATGCAGACGGCGAAGTTTTGTTGATATAGAGCTTTATGTTTACTTGTGATGTTTACCCCTACGTATTTAAACTGTTCTGCAATGATAAAAGGTAGGGTATCTAATCTAATATTATATGCTTGAGAATTCACTGGAAAGAGTACACTTTTATTCAGATTAATTCTGAGACCAGATATCTTTTGAAATTCTGTGAGTGCTGTTAAGACTGCAGGCACAGAATTTTCTGGGTCCGATATATACAATACCATATCATCTGCATATAATGAGATTTTCTGTTCCAGTCCTTCTCTGCTAATCCCCTTTATCTGATCAGTATTTCGACAATGTATTGCCAGTGGTTCAATGGCAATCGCAAACAGCAGCGGTGACAAGGGGCACCCTAGTCTAGTGCCACGTTCTAGTTTAAAGTAGCCTGAGCAAATGTTGTTGATGCAAACTGAAGCTTCTGGGTTAGTATACAGTAATTTAATCCATGCACAAATGTTCGGGCCAAACCAAAACTTCTCCAATGTAGTAAAAAGGTATTTCCATTCAATCATGTCGAATGCTTTTTCTGCATCCAATGATAATAATATTTCTGGGGTGTTTGATTTAGTTGGTGAGTATATTACATTAAACAGGCGTCGAAGATTTGAAGATAAGTGTCGGCCCCTAATAAATCCAGTTTGGTCTTGTGATATTACCGAGGGGAGCACTTTCTCCATCCTTCTAGCTATGATTTCAGAGAGTATTTTAACGTTGTTATTCAGAAGTGAAATTGGTCTGTATCATGCACATTGTGATAAGTCCTTATTTTGTTTTGGAAAAACAGTGATTAGTGCTTGGCGAAAGGTTTGAGGAAGAGATTGGTTATCTCTGGCTTCTGTAAATGTTGCTAATAGGAGGGGAGCTAGCTGAGCGGAGAATTTCTTGTAAAATTCTGCAAGGTAGCCATCAGGGCCTGCTGCTTTCCCACCTTGGAGTGACTTTATAGCATCTAGTAATTCTGATAACGCCAGAGGTTTATCATGTTCCCCCGCACTAAAAGCGTCTATTTGTGGTATCTGTAATGTATCCAGAAATGTATTAGATTGTGTATTGTCTTCTTTAAATGCCGACATACATATGCATTTGTGGTGCTTTTATATTCAAGCGTCGCATATTCCCGATCGTAATGACACGATACATTTTAAAAGTCTCACATACCATCTTTTGTGCCGTCTATTTTTTATTTTTTTACTTTACCTGCTGTCAGGTCCAAGAAGCTCGTAGCGATTAAAAACTGGGATGACGTTTACGATGGTCTGCTTTAATAATAAAGTAAACTACGAGGTTAAAGTGGACATTTCGAGATTAAAGCCGAAATTTCCACTTTAATCACAAAATACACGTTTTCACCGTGTCTTATTTTTTTCTCAGTGGGTCAAATACAACTCTATACATTATGTTGCCGATGTGAAGTTGCAAAAAAAAAAAAAATAGACGGCACAAAAGATGGTATGTGAGACTTTTAAAATGTATCGTGTCATTACGATCGGGAATATGTGACGCTTGAATATAAAAGCACCACGAATGCATCTGTATGTCGGCATTTTGCTTCACCACATCGAAACATTAATCCCGTAGGATCTGCATAGAGGCTTTCTGTCACATGTAGATAGTTCCCGAACGTAATGACACAATACATTTTAAAAGTCTCACATACCATCTTTTGTGTCGTCTTTTTTATTTTTGCAACTTAACAACAGCAACATAATGTATAGCGTTATATTTGAGCCAGAGAAAAAAAAATAAAGGACACGGTGAAAACGTGTATTTTGTGATTAAAGTGGAAATTTCGGCTTTAATCTCGAAATGTCCACTTTAACCTCGTAGTTTACTTTATCATTAAAGCAGACCATCAAACGTCATCCCAGTTTTTAATCGCTACGAGCTTCTTGGACCTGACAGCAGCGGAAAGCAGCAATAGATGGCCACGCAGAACAAATTAAATGTATGATATTCCAACTCTCTGCACATTTAGAATCTTTAGATTTATACTTGATATCACTTTCATGATGAAATGCATTAAAGTGTGTATGTTACATTTTACATATAATTTCGTTTAAATAATGAATACTGTTAATTACACACATGGGGGAATAATTACACACATGGGGGTGTCACGGTGGTGGAGCGATAGCACTGCTGTCTCGCAGGGAGTTATGTTGCTGGTATTTCCTGCTTGTATTCCACACTGTGCTCCGGTTTCCTTCCAAAGATATTCAGATTTGGGGATTTGGTGCCGCTAAAATGACGCTAGTGTATGTGTGTGCTTATATTCACTTTGTGATGAGCTGAGGCCTCGTCAAGGGACTGTTTCTCACTCGTGCCCAATGCTTGCTGGAATGGACACATCCCTGGATTGATGGATTTAATCAATAAACATCCTTTTCAGAGATATTGCGGTAAGGTGTCATCAGAATTTAATAGGTTTTCCAGGCAATTCACAACACAGAGAAGCCGAACATGTTCTCACCGTGATAATATCTCGCACTGCCACCTGGTGGATTCCTCCAGATTTACGTAAAGTATGCGCGCAAGTATGAACACTACAACGCTTACGTAGCAGGAGCGTCCGCTGCAGCATGCGTCACGTGAAGTATAACTCCGGCCTTAGTCTTATTAACAATGGTAATTTATTATCCAAATTGCAATCTTCACCTAAATCCCTAATAATATTGTCACGCCATCGTAACTTTGCCAAATGCACTATAGCAAACATTAATTTTAGAGATTCATTTCGGATTCATTCAGAGAGATCCCCATAAAATCATGAAATATCCCTATATTACCGGCCTTTACCAGATCCAGAACAAAATCAATATTTTATCACTCTGCATACACACAAGCGTACATGTAGGCCTAGTGGTCATCCAAGGCCTTTTTCGGACGTTTTATTAGAACATCTTCCTGTGGTCCTGGGGTGGGCTCTGCCCCCCAGGACCCCCTGCCCCATATGGGGCCTGCAAATTTCTGAACCATGTAGGGCCCCCAAACTGCTAAGAATGGCCCTGGTTGAAGTGTGTCAAGAAACACTATGGGGGCTCCTTTATACCAACCATACACCTATATAATGCCTCACTGGAACTGTAAATGCCAAGTCAAAAGTTTTCTTTCTTTTTATTATCTTGCTTTTTAATCATTCAGATGTGTGTTCAGACCATAGTATATGTGTTGTGATCAGAAAATGCAGTGTCAAAAACAAAGAATTTTTGGGACGACAACCAGGTTTCCCCTTTTATTTGCATGGAAAAATGAAAAGAAAATCTGCCATTAAGCACTGCTCACCAAACTGGGCCTTCTCATAAATAACGGAAAAAACAAATTTCCTTTTCTATGTGTTGCTAAGACAGTGTTCCATCCTGCAGCTAGCTCTGGTCTTAAAAAGACACCTTCTGTTTGAACTTCTGGGTTTTATGGCGGCCGGACCGGAAGGGGCAGGACTAGGAGTCCTTACAGGGTGGTTTCTCAGCTCTGTGAGGGAAGAACAACAAGAAATCAGTTAGCTGTAGCGCCCCCTCTCGTCTTGACTGGGTATTGCATACCTGAGTTGAGCCTGTGGTGAAGTCCTCTGATATGCGTGCGTAAGAGTATGGATAAATTTATTTATTTTTCTATTTATGTATTCTTTTATTTAAAGAGCTTGTGTAAAATGCCAGATTTCCTCCTGAGGACAAATAAAGATCTATTAATTTTTAAATCTATTTAATGGTAGCTTGATAAAAAGGCATCAATTTATATCAAGAATGTGAAAATCTCTGGCTGTGTCCAGACTTTTGACTGGTAGTGTCCATTTAAGTATGTATTTATTAATTCCTCTGCTCCCCTTGGCCAGTTTTTACGACCAGTTCATAATTTGGGCAGCCATTTGCAAAATGTTTTTGATTTTCTGTCTTTCCTATTGAATGGCAGCAGGAAGTGCGCGCCGTTAAGTGAATGGAATGATGTCCCATTTAGGATATGTTCTTTGCACCCAACTATACATACCTTCCCTTTACAATGGAAAAACTTACATTAAGGAAATGGATGTATAAAGTAATATTCTTTCCAGCATAACGAAGTTGTGTATGATATATGTATCCATTTATTTACAGGCACAGTTCACAGGGTTCATATATTTTGGTTTTGCTGTAAATCTCTCTTTACATTATTAATATTTTCCGGTCTTCCTTTTTTAAACAACGCCGTGTACTGTGATGCTGTTAAACTTGCACGAACACAAGTTTAGAAAGAATCGTAATCGTAATAAAACGCGCACATAAACGAACTTGGACGAAGAATCCGCTCTGTCTAGCACGGCACGGCGCTCCCCATTTGAACTCGGTCTGCCCTCGGCTCCGGTCCGGTGCAGCTCAAGTCGGCTCGACTGTCCTCATTTCTCACTCACCCTTTCTCCCCCCACCCCTCCTCCTTCTTCTCCGTCGGCTGTCTCTTCCGTCCCATGATGCCGCGCGCCTGCCAGCCCCCACTGCGCCGCCATGTTGTTGGAGTGAAAGCTCGGAGCCGGAGAGTTTTGGGGCCGAAATCCGTTTCCATCCACCCGCTCTGCTTGTAAGTAGTCACCCCGAAGTACCGTCGCATTGGAGCTGGGGTTTTTCATGTTCGGGTGTCCGGCGTATTGTCTGATTGTCAGAGTCGTTGGGACGTGTTTTTGGTGTTTTGTTTTGGACGGGCTTGCGTCCTCCCCTTTTCTTTCTCCCCATCCCGAAACAGTGCGGTTTGTGCTTCTTTTGTTAGCCGAGTCGGTCTGCAGGCGACAGAGGCCAGGGGCTTCATGGCTGTTTTGGACTGGGGAGAGTGGCATCGTCTTCACTTCCCATTATCGTCGTGCATCCCCCAGTTTGCGTTCCGAGGTCTCCGGTGGCAGGAAGGCCATTGTTACTGGGGACGAAGGAGAAGAAGAGGTGGTGGTATTGGTCGCGATAGAGAAGGAGGGAGTGGGCATCCAAAAATTAAACTCCTGTTGCAGATCTCGAAATTCGGAGAGCAGACAAACGAGTCCGATTCATTTGCTAGGCCTTCAGTCAGCTCGGGGGTGTCGCTTTGTTTGTTTGTTTTGTTTGCCAGCCCACAGTGCAACGCGTTGAGATTTATAAACAATCGGAGCCAGCGATTTCAGTCGGTATAATAAGACCGGGTGCTGCTTACTGCAAGTGAGATTCGTTTTAGCAGGCCGGTGTTTTTTTGGCAGCACCATAACCCTTTGCGTGTGCTCGAACTATTTACAGCACACACTGCTGTTTTGATTTCCGGGTGTTGCTACATGGATGCTGAGCAGCAGATCGGCGGTGGTATGTCCGAAAGAAGCGTGCACACAACACTTTCAACTATGTACTTTAGAACACTCTGTGGGACATCACTAAAAAAGGGCATAATATTTAAACACTAATTGAATGAAAGATATGTTCGGTACATGGAATTCTTGCATATTATGCCAAACTGTATACTATAAGGCGGTACTTGGCATCAACAGAACTGTATTTTCTAACTAGAATGGAACATAACTTCGGTGACATTGACCGCTTTTACGGGGTTGGCCGCAGCTGGATTCTGCGTTTATGTTAAAACCAACAAGAAGTATCCACAAAATGGAATAACGTGACAGGAGCATTCCTGGCAGTTTAGAAGCCCTTAAGTATATACACGTTTTAGCAAGAGTGCACACAGTTGCCGTTAGTATTACATAAAACTATACCCTTTGGGTATGCTGGTGAAATTTGAATTAATGTAGCATGTAGGGAAAATATTTTATCCAGTGTAAAGTACTTCCCTTATGAATGAAATGTGCATAGTATTTGTTTTTAGACATTTTTTAAGTAATGCATGTAAAATTTTATTTTTAAAGCACACTTGAAAACACGAGTGTCATTCAAAGTGCTGTACAGAATTAACAGAACATAAAATATACAACAGTAACTTGACACAAGATGTGAGCTTAAAATTTCAACACAGCTTGTCATTCTGCCCCAGTCAACAACTTTAACCCACTGTTTCCTTATTTAAAAGCCATTGAAAAAAGAAGTCTTAAGCCCATACTTGAAAACAGTAACTGATGTTACAGATTTTATTTAGAAGGGTTAACTATTCCAACATCTAGTGACCGTGATAATAAAAGCTCAGTTACCATTGCACTTCAACCTGTCATGAGGCAGAAAGAACAACATCTGAGTGAACGTGACACGTATGTAAGGTTTACCAGGCCTTTAAGAGCTTTAAAAACCAATAATAAGATGTTGGACTGTATCCTATAAATAACTGGAAACCAGGGCAATGTTGCCAATATTGGAGTTATGTGTTCCTTCTTTCTAGTCTCAGTCAGCCTGCATATAGCTGCATTCTAAATAAGTTGTGGGCTTGATAGACCTGACTGGGTCACACCTACATAACAGGAATTGCAGTAATCTAAGCGAGAAGTAGTTGAAACATGGATTAATTGTTTTAGGTTAGTATGAGTGAGGAACAGTTTTCTTTTACTTATTATCCTAAGGTGAAAGAAACTGCTTTTTATCAATATACTGTATAGATCAAAAATAACACCTAGATGCCTAGACTGCAATTTCATAGGTAAAGACAAAGAGCAAGGCATTCTCAACCAGGTAAATGTGAAAGCTGGACCACTAAATACAGTAACCTACGACTTATCATCATTTATTTTCAGGAAATTATTATTCAACCATAGTTTCGCATCTTTTAAACAATATGTAACTTTAGATGTCATGTCTATGCAGATAAGATTCAAAGGGAGATAAATTTGGTGTCATCAGTGTAAGTCGTATAAAATATGTATTTCTGAAAAATCTGACCAAGAGGATGCATGGGGGAAAAATTGGTCCAAGAATAGATCTTTCGAGTACAATAAAATTATTACTGTAGTAGTAACAGAGGAAAACAAAATACACGTTTACCAAAAAAATCATGTTTCTAAGGTAAGAATTGAAGCAGTTTAAAACTGTACTTTCAATATCAGTGTCACACTCAAGGTGCCTAATAAGTATGTTGTGATCTACCATATCTGAAGCAGCAGTAATAGTCATTTACTTAGGTGTAAGTTTTATACTTAATTCAACGAAATATGATCACAGCTTACGTTACTATATCAGGACATAAACAAATGTATTTCATAAAAACACTTTTAGGACTGATAGACATTGTATGCATGATGTTTCTCGAATTGCTAGCATGTCTACACAGGCATTTAAAACGACACAGAAAAGCATGGTATAGCCATTTTAATTTGAGGTCAGGCTGCTTAATTTTCTTGAGTTCACAGCCCAAGTCAGTGGGGGAAATGAAACTGGAAGCGTACATTATTTATGCTCCCAGTATCCTAGCCATTATTGCCGCTTTATTTTATTTTTTTTTTTACCAATTTTTACTAAGAATGTGGTTGATTTCATTTTTTCCTACCATTTTTGTGGAGGCATAATGTGGATTCTGTGCTGGTGGGGACAACCTAAAAAAATGGTGACATTATGGTCACTGAGTAGTTTCAGCTTAGGTTGGCATGCACATGTAAAGGACAAAACTATACTGAAAGCTGTTTTTGGTGCCATTTAATCTGAGATTTTTTTGTTATTATTGTGCTATTTTAATTTTTTTTTGCAAAAATTGTTTTTAAAGTGCATTAGATTGCAGGCAGTAGTTGCTGTATTTTAGGCTGACAAAACTTAAAATTTTGCTCTAGAGGGGGAAAAGCTAGATGCGAATATCAAAGAAGTTAAAATAAAAGAATAAGAATGTACCCTGGGTATAAGAGATCAGATTAAACAAATAAATAAAAATAAAACGCCCCAAGCATAACAGAACCACCATTTCTATATTGTTGAAGTTTAACAATGAGTTTACATGTGTTTTAATAAACCGATTATTCACAAAAGCTTTTTTTTTCAAAATATCATGTATAGCTTTATTTCCATTCAAGAACTTAGGATAATGGTCTCTGCGAAACTGAGTTAACACACAGATTTCTTAACAAGCAACTTGGTTATGTGGCCATATAAACCCTTCACCAGGTTGAAGGATTTCATAGACTGCATGTCTGTTGCACTTTGTTAGCGTACATATGTCCATGGCCAGTTTTGTTGGCCTGACTGACAAAGGACAACTGCAAGATATGAATGGATAACGGCAGATTGACACATTTTTGGAGTGACAGCAAAATTATCCTAATGCTAAATGACTCTGTCCCACCAGTCTTTGCTTTGCACATACATCCAGCAGCCAAGGGTAGAAAATAGTGCAAGTGTTCAAAAAAAATAATTTTCGTGAGGCAAATGCTCAATCACATTATTCCTTCTCATGGCTGAAAAAAAGTCCATCTCGAGTGAGCTGATCATACAGTGTTCAGCACCACCTCCTCAGGGAAAAATGTGTTTTGTGCTTGTTTTCAGATTTATGGTGGCTGATGATGACATTTATTTGTGCAGTTTAATGACTTCAGAGTGTTTTGCAAAATGACAACTCCATAAGTGGACTCACAGATGTAAACAGGGATTTTTAAGAAGCCAGGTTTCTGCCTTAACCAGGTTACTCACCTTATCCTGGTATTATGTGCGCATGTAAACACACTCAATATCTGTCTTCTGTCACTTGTACGTTGATCATATGAAACTTAAGCCGAAGCTCCATTAGCGTTCTTCCTTGTAATTAGAGGAAAACCTGAGGCTAGATGTGGTTCATTATGTTAGTGGAAAGGCTGCTTCACTTCTACTATAATACTCAATTAATTTCTGAATATTTTACAAGTTGGCAATCACTTTTGCTATGACATTCAAGTGAAGGCAAAATTGATGTTCTCTAGAGTTGCGTGGTATGCTCATTCTGGATAAGTACCAAGAAACTCAAGTTTTAAAATGTTGCAGTATCGTCATTTTGGTATTTTCAATACTGGAAGTAAACATTAGCTTTCCTCTCAATATCTGTCCCACCCCATCCCTTTGACATGTCCGGAACACCATGGGGGAATGGTTGTTTCCCATTAAAAAATTGCTTTGGTGCAATCTGGAATGGTGGTTCAATAATAAATGTATAAATACTCCTAGTAAACCATTTGAACATTAAATGAAATGTATATTGTTTAATTTTCCATTACCCAGCATCTCAAGTATTCATTGTATAATACTGACACAGTGATTTTTCACCATTAACCACCAACTGAAGGCAGATTTATTTACGCTTATTTGATGCAGCAGGCTAAAAAAAACCCTTATCAAATAAAGCACCTGTTATAATTATTTAAAATTTTTAAGCAATGGGTTGGTTTTCTTTAAAGTCGTTTATTAAATCTTGAAAATTGTCTTTGGTAACCAAGTTTATTAGCTATATATCTATTTAATCAAAAATCTCTAGGTAAAAGTTCCTGCACACAGTTTGAGTTTTTTTTTTTGAAGAAAACGTCTGAAGTTATTTAATAGAATATTCAAAAGTGAGCTGTCATTTAATAATGGTCTCTAATGAAGTGTTGGGGTTGTGATTAATTTTTTCCATGGTAGTGTTTTCGCAGCCTACCAAGGTGAGGTTGAATCAAGTTCTGTTATCAGATTTGTACCTCTTGGTTTATTGTGTACAAATATATAGGCAATTTTCCTACAGCAGGAACTTTTTTCAGGAACCAAGGAGTTTATAGAAATTCAGAAACTTTTGTAACATTCCCACTGTAGGAGTTCGGGCCATTTATAGTTCCTGGTACTTTTTTAGCTTCTGTTCCAGGGTGTGTACTTTTCACTCAACCAGGATGGACCTCAAGTGGTCAGTTGTGCTGATTGGTTCACCCCATGCCCTGGTGCCATCTCACAAACCTGGTAGTAGTTTGGACTTTGGAGACTTGTCTGTAAAGATGGAGCACTGCACTTTGCAATTCATTATTCTTAATAGCTACCTCCCTAGTATGCTGCACTGTACACCTCATCAAAGCAATAATCTCCCCCGTGAAGTCATGATTGGATCATAGCAATAAAGTAGCACTGTACCCTGTGAAATTCTTGGTGTATTACCCCATGCAATGCATCAAAGCAATAAGGTGTGGGGTCCACCGTGAACATCTGAACTCCCTCTATTCTTTGCATTGCATCATTCTTTGTGTGTCACATATTTTGTATAAAGGTTACAGTTTCTTTTCTGTGGTGAGAATGCAACACATGAAGGTGACCAGGAACCACAAGTGTCCCGGGGTCTATGTTATACAGGAAGTCACTGATTATTGAAAACAAAGTTCCTGTTGTGGGAAAATGCCCATGAAGCCTGATATGGGGGCTCTTGGCTTCTGAAGCGTGACTGTCAGAATGGTGACCCACTTTGTAACCCCTCACCATTATAATTATACAATAGTGACTTGTGGCCACTTCTCTAGCATACAGTTAGGTCCATAAATATTTGGACAGAGACATCTTTTTTCTAATTTTGGTTCTGTACATTACCACAATGAATTTTAAATGAAACAACTCAGATGCAGTTGAAGTGCAGACTTTCAGCTTTAATTTAGTGGGTTGAACAAAAACATTGCATAAATATTTGAGGCAGCTAAAGCATTTTTTAACACAATCCCTTTATTTCAGGGGCTCAAAAGTAATTGGACAAATTAAGTAACTGGAAATAAAATGTTCATTTCTAATACTTGGTTGAAAACCCTTTGCTGGCAATGACATCCTGAAGTCTTGAACTCGTGGACATCACCAGATGCTGGGTTTCCTCCTTTTTTATGCTCTGCCAGGCCTTTACTGCAGCGGCTTTCAGTTGCTGTTTGTTTGTGGGCCTTTCTGTCCGAAGTTTAGTCTTCAACAAGTGAAATGCATGCTCAATTGGGTTAAGATCAGGTGACTGACTTGGCCATTCAAGAATTTTCCACTTCTTTGCATTAATAAACTCCTGGGTTGCTTTGGCTGTATGTTTTGGGTCATTGTCCATCTGTATCATGAAACACTGTCCAATCAATTTGACTGCATTTAGCTGGATTTGAGCCGACAGTATGTCTTTTAACACCTCAGAATTAATTCGGCTGCTTCTGTCCGGTGTCACATCATCAATAAACCACTAGTGTCCCAGTGCCACTAGCAGCCATGCACGCCCAAGCCATCACACTGCCTCCACCGTGTTTTACAGATGATGTGGTATGCTTTGGATAATGAGCTGTTCCACGCCTTCTCCATACTTTTTTCTTGCCATCATTCTGGTAGAGGTTGATCTTGGTTTCATCTGTCCAAAGAATGTTTTTCCAGAACTATGCTGGCTTTTTTAGATGTTCTTTAGCAAAGTCCAATCTAGCCTTTCTATTCTTGAGGCTTATGAGTGGCTTGCACCTTGCAGTGCACCCTCTGTATTTACTTTCATGCAGTCTTCTCTTTATGGCAGACTTGGATATCGATATGCCTACGCCCTGGAGAGTGTTGTTCACTTGGTTGGCTGTTGTGAAGGGGTTTCTCTTCACCATGGAAATGATTCTGCAATCATCCACCACTGTTGTCTTCTGTGGACGTCCAGGTCTTTTTGTGTTGCTGAGTCCACCAGTGCTTGCTTTCTTTCTCAGGGTGTACCAAACTGTAGATTTTGCCACTTATAATATTGTAGCAATTTCTCGGATGGGTTTTTTCTGTTTTCGCAGCTTAAGGATGGCTTCTTTCATTTACATGGAGAGCTCCTTTGACCGCATGTTGTCTGTTCACAGCAAAATCTTCCACATGCAAGCACCACACCTCAAATCAGCTCCAGGCCTTTTATCTGCTTAATTGATGATGACATAACGACGGACTTGCTCACACCCGACTATGAAATAGCCTTTGAGTCAATTGTCCAATTACTTTTGAGCCCCTGAAATGAAGGGATTGTGTTAAAAAATGCTTTATTTGCCTCACATTTTTATGCAATGCTTTTGTTCAACCCACTGAATTAAAGCTGAAAGTCTGCACTTCCACTGCATCTGAGTTGTTTCATTTAAAATTCATTGTGGTAATGTACAGAACCAAAATTAGAAAAAAGTTGTCTCTGTCCAAATATTTATGGCCCCAACTGTACATCTTCTCACTGGACCCGTTTGTTGTTTTAATTTAAAATATTTGCTTAAAGACAACCTCACCACTCGCGTGTTGAATGGCATCCTGTAGAACAATGTCAAAGTGTTAAATCTTTGCAGTGAATATATAGTTCCTTAAGGGTGCTTACTGTAAGGTGTACAGCTTAGTAGGAAGTAGCTTTTTAAATTTTATTTTTATGATATCTGATTTTTTTTCAACTTATCTAAGTGATGTATTCAGTTTAATATGAGATCCTATACATTGCTCAATTCATACAAGTCCAGAAGCATACTTTTAATATAACTGCCTTAAACTTGTCCTGCAGTATTTTTTTTTTCTTTTCATTGTGCATCAGTAATTTGAAGAGGCAATTATTATGTTTTCTTGCTTTTTTGTATGTTTATTGGTAATTATTAGCTTCATTTTTGAAAGCTGATTTATTTGTAATCAGATTTTTTAATGTTCATTTTTTTAATATTAGGCATGCATATTACATTATTTGGTGTCAGGAAGTGGTTTGCACCTGAAAGCCACAGAAATCCAATCCCAGTTGTATACCATCTGTAAAGCTCATAGTTGAATGAAATCTGTCCGATGTTTTTTTTTTCTTTCCAGATTGTAGGTGATGTTTCATACCTGCCCCATGTTGGTCTCTTGAACCCATGACCGTTTCCAGTCAGCTTCAGACCAGTAAAAATGATTTGCTTGGCGAGTTAAACTTCCCTTATAAGTGTTTATTGAGTGTTTCATTGAATTGTTAGTTATTTCTGATTCATTTGGTATGTGCTCAGAATAATTTAACAGATTAATAATAAATTGTGATTGCTTGGCAAACTCACCGTAACTTGTGACCTATTTATCGAGCAGTGAGGTATTCATCTATGTACTAGCAAATCCTGTAGAGAGGTGGATTGTCAAACAATAAAAGTACACTTTTGGGGTGTATTTTGATTGATGCAACTTAATGCATGAAAGGAGTGGTTTTTGCATGCCGTGTATGCATGATGGCCAAGCAAGACCGATTTACCTTTTACAATATAAAAATTATTGCTGAAAATCCACTTAAACACAAGCTAGTTTGTTTTTGTCAAAGTGCAGCATTACTGAATAACTTTGTGTATTTCTTTTTGTTCATGCCAGCTAAGAAACATAACTCCAAGTGTGTTTGGTCTTATTTTAACATGCTGTGCCACATATTATTTCCAGAGAAGACACTTATTTGATTATCTTCTTTCAGTTACTATATATATCAATACAATTTTACTTCCCTTTGTACAGAAGAGAAACAGCACTTGCTTTGAATTTATAAATATTTTATAAGCTTATTTTCCTGTTGTAGAAGATGAGCATAAAAAACCTTTTCCTAGAAACTAATTTTTGTGTGAGTTGCTGTAGATTTTGTAACTTGTGCCAGTGTGAAGGGACAGCAGTTTTTGGATGCTGTGATTCACTTGTGTTAGGCATAATGCCACTTCACGTAATAGCAGCTTTGAAAAAAGTAAATTATAAATGACAGCATGGTGTGTTAGTAAGACTGCAGAAAAACAAATCAGTTACATTTTATTCTTACGCTATAGTACAGCAGGATGCTGCTGTATGATAGGTTAGAATTTCCATACTGCTATGGCCAATGAGCATAATCAGAAGTTCCATTTGAAAGGAAAAAATTGAGTTGCAAACCTTAAAAATTGTATGCTGGAGGATAACAATAATATGGATAATCTGTAATTAGTGTCAAATAGTTTACAGTAATGATCTTGGGGGTCATTTTTGTTAGTCTTTTGGAAATCTTCAATATAGAGGGGCTGTTACATGACTTATTTTTTCTAAGCACTGTTCCTGTTTGTTTTCTAAAGCTTGTGTATAACTCCTGGCTTAAACATAGAACCAACATCAGATCAACCTCCTCCTGCTTCCAATGTCAAATTGTATCCTATGCTGCAAAGTACTGTGGTGTTGCTTGTATTTGTTTCCCAGAAGATTTGTTTGGTGTGCCATTGTGGCTTGGGTTTTTTCTTATTCCTTAATTGTAATGTTTATGCATTTTGTTTCTGATGTTATTTGCCTGTGGCAGTCAGATCTCCAAGGCAAGAAACAAATTCCAGCTTCCTCCGGGATAATTAAGCGAAGTAAAGTATTTTGGGTGCATCTACAGGACCAAGTTATTTTATTTTTTGGGAGTTAATACTAGAATCCCTGAAGCTTACAATTTTTGTTCGTTGCCTCTGACCTCCTTCAGTTTTCTTGAGATACACTCATAGCTCATAGCTCCTTATCATTGCGCTAATAGCCTGTTTTGTTTTTCAAATGTGTGGATTAGCAGAATGTAGCCCGATACACCCCCACCCCATTCAGTCAGATGTAGGCATTGCCCTGCTGCGATCCTCATAGTTCAAGTCTTTGTTGAAATGTTTATCTGACGATGTGTTTGTAAGGAATTATATAGGTAATGCAATACAAATGGTTTGAAATACATATGTTTCATGCGTGTTCAGTACTTACAATCTTTTTCTTCTTTCGGCTGCTCCCGTTAGGGGTTGCCACAGAGGATCATCCAAAATTGTTGTCTGCATATTGATTTGGCAAAATTTTACACCGGATGCCCTTCCTGACGTAACCCTCCCCATTTATCATGGTCTTTGTAAATAAAGAATGACAGAGGAAATGTGAGGCAAGAAAGGCGGAACACACAGCTAAAACAGAACTTTTTCATATGTTATAGTAATAGCGACATTATGTTGACGTGAAGTATAGGATGAAGCCCAAATACCCAATAAACAATTTCACGAGAAGTATAACAAAACAAGTATGATTTTATTCAAGAATAAAACCGAAGGAAAAGAAATTGCTCTTTTGACATGTTACTGAATCCTATCAGTCAGTACAAAGGAAATGACGTTCGTATACATGTCTGTTTGCATGTTTCATTTTCAACCGGTTGTCACAGTGGTAAAGCTGCTCCATCTCCAATCAGTGTGGATGGCACAATGGAAAAGTTACCATTTAGCAATCACGAGGTAATAGGTTTGAATCTCCTGTTGTCCCTGCATTTAGCGCATTGAGTAGTGAGGGCAATGACTTTGGGTGGGGTGGTTTTGGTGCTGGGTGTTAAAGGCTGTGTTCTGCTGAATGACACATTTGGAAAAAAAAAATGTGATATTGGCACATTGATAAGGACCTTCTAGCCATATCTTAGGAAAATTTACAAAGGTCAGGGACAATGAAAAAAATCATAAGCCTCAGGGATTCTAGTGTTAAGGGGGACTTGCTACAACGTAGCACAAACTCTTGCATCATAGTACTTTAAGAGCATTTTCAGCATTATCAATGGTTCCTTTAGCTCCTCCAATGTGAAACCACTTATTTATCTGAACCTTCCAGTGTGATAGTAGTATCCTCATTGTCTTCTGTGCTGGTATGTACTATCTGAAGGTTATCCTTGAGTTGTCACAAATATGGCCACCGTTGACCATCCATCCATGCAATCCATCCATCCAATTTCTAACTGGTGTATTCAGCTCTGGGTAACTGAATCGGTGTTTAACTTAATTGCACTGGGCACAGGACAGGAGCACACAACCTACTACACAGCTCTTCCAAAATAAAATATATTTAATATTTCGAAACTTAGTTTAGTTAGTGTTTCAATATGTCCTCATTGACAAGATGTCTGCTAATATTTTGAAGCAGAAGACCCATCTTTCCAGTCATACAATATGCAATGTTTTAATGGAAGCGCATAATCTCAGAGGGACCACTGAAGCAGTATAATTAAAATTCTTGAAACTGAATCAACTAACACTGAATTTGTATCATTTGTTTGTTTTTTTGAAACCAGAGAAATTTTAATTAGCTTATTTACATTGCAGCTAAAAGTTGACTAAAGTACATATGACACATATTGGAATGGTACAGGAGCAAGGTTGATGCCATCTACAGATCTAACTAATGTTAGACCTAATGTTTGCACTTACAGTCTGTCAGTCCATTAATTCTCTGTTAGTATAAAGGCTTAAGCAATAGCAAATGTGAGGTAGCATGAAAACAATAGAAAACAGTTCTTTTTTAGAGGAAATCTGAAAATAATAATAATCTTAAAGCTGACAAGTTTGGTTTGACAAAGGTAGCCTTATAATTGGAATGTATCTAAAAAAGCGGGTAAGATTTGAAATATTAAAGCATCAGGTCTATGACATTTGAAATTGGAATTAATTTGACTTATTCAGTATCCTCCTTATTGTTACGTTTACCACCGGAAAAAATCAAACCAAAAAGGTTGAATTTTGTTCAATAAAAAAGTTGTGTAATGGAAATGCTAATTTCAAAACATAAACATAATTAACTGTAGGAAAGTTAAGTGTAGTGTCCACTGCTGTACTGATGCAGATTTAGTCCACATGCTTCATTTGTTTTGAAACAATCACCAGCAGTCAGCTTGATGTCTCAGTCTGGACAGCAAAAACATTTTTCTTTGCGCACTTATATTTTTTCTGTTCCTTGTGCATGAGAGGGTAGAATATTATTGCCAGTGTCTGTGTATTTGTGTCGAGGTCTGGTTACCAATTCATACTGTAGCTTTATTCAACTAATAGTTCAGGTTTAGTTTGTTTTAAAACTGGCTTTACATATAAACAAAAAAAATATGTATTATTTTGGTTAAAAGCTCTGTCCCACTCATGAATATTGATGAGTTACAATAGAGTGGAAAAACACAGAAAACATTGATTTTTTTTCCAGCATTTTGTCATATTATCCACTAGATGGCAGTACAGTACTGTACCCAGTTTGGGCTGGACACTGCAAGTGAACAGTACAAGAGTATAAATAAAAACCTGGTCTGGTATTCAGTAATTTATGTGACAACAGCATATCAGTGTTTGAAGTTTAAGATTTTAAGCAGTGTTTATTTTTTTAGTTACCAGAGAAAGAAAAGTTGATGAATAAATTTAGCAAGTGCATATATTTAGATAAGGAAGTCTATGATTATCTTATTCTTTATAAACCATACTGTACTTGTTACACTGGGGGGAGTTTTCCTGTTTGTCACACACATCATTTAAATCCTGGAATGGGCAGCAGTTCACATTGCCTGTAATTAGTTCCCGACTAATACAGATTTTTAGTCTGATAATGATATTGATGTTAGCAGCAAAGATGGTTGAATACCTGTTTATATTGTACTGATATTGCTGTTTTTTTTAAAATAAAAAATCTCCTAGGAAAAATTATTAAAATAAAGACATTAAGTGTAATGATGTTTTCACAAGAGCATGTCTTAATTTACCATTTAAACCAGTTAGATAACCTTTTCTGGGTTTGAACATGGTTTTCAAAAATAGCAATAGTCTTTAGAAAACAGTTACACAACCTGAAAATAGGTACCCACTTTAACATGTGCCTTACTACTACATTTGCTTATTTCACTTTCACTCACTCTTCGTTTACACACAATATAAGTTAAAAATCTCAATTTTTCTAGTCCACTATTGGCAGATTGCAGTGAACAAAGCAGAGTATTTCAAAGATTGACAAATTATTTTATGTATTAAAAATGTATATGGTTCTGGATGTATTGGAAAAAATAAGTTGTGAAATATTTGGAAACTACATGAGCCATTACCAGTTTATTTTTAAACAGAAAGCAATTTAAAAAAATGGCAGAATCAATATTTTTATTAAAATAGTAGAAATTAAAGCTTGTTAAAAAATAAATGCGACAAATTGTAGCAAAATGTTTAAATATCCTTTTTACTACAGCATCTGATAAAGAAAAAGAAAATGTAACATCACCTCTTGAAAACAACTAGAATGGTAAATTCAAGTAATAATATATTACTTTAGAATTATGTATAGGTAAACATAAACAACTTTAATGCATTATGAGACCTGCATTTCTGAGTTGCAGGGGGCCTCTCTAGAAGCACTAAGTGAAAGGCAGAAGACTGAGATCCAGTTCATCACAGGGTCATCGACACATATACTCGTGCAATTCATTTAACCTCACGTGCACATTTTTAAGGGTGTGGGAGAAACACTGGAGCACCCATAAGAAAATCTGGAATGGTACAGGAGAAACCTGCAGATTTTGCTTTGCCCATGACCAGACACAGGATTCACTTCCCTGTACTGGATCAGTGAAGCAGCACTGCAAACTACTTCACTAACTTATTTATTTTCTTACAGATTATACACACCTCATAAAGTAGCTCATAATGTGAATAAAAATGTGTAAATTGTTTATTCATTACAACTATGTAAATGTACAGCATATCTGCTTTGTAAAATGCAACATGCTTAAGAAGTAAAAACATCAACAAAAATTTACTGGCTGTCTGACATCTTAGTAAGACTCTTCTGCATACAAATTAATTGACTTGCTCTAGAGTAACAAGGGTTCTCCTAAAAGCTGAATGGCTGAGTGTTTCAGCTACCTTTTTGGATAAAGACTTGTCCATTTATTTAATATGAAAACATTCTGTTAAAATTGACTACAAGCACATGTTAACATGAATATATAGACAAAGAAACTTTTTATTAAGCAGTCTCAGTAACTTATGGTGACAAGGATATATGCCAGTATCATAAGCTAAGCCATGTGAGTGTTGGTTTGTGTTAAGTGTTTGAGACATAGACTTGTAAATTTTATTTTGGAATTAACTTGGCATATGTAGAAGCTTGTCTCCTGACCATTGTAAACAAACACAGATGGAGAAAGTGTTGACTCAGTTTTCTTATCATGGCTGTTTTATTTATTTAAAATAGTAATCAGTTTTACTTTTTTTTGAGCCTGTATGATATAAAAAATTTCATTTTGAGCAGTGAAATCTGTTATAAGTGGCTCTTAAGTTGCCCTGTGTTTTAAAGGTAGAAATTGTCCTTGAATCTTGTGGTACCAGTGCTAGTGTTGGTCTTTTATTTAGGCAAGCTTTTAAGGGAGTAAAGGATTTATGCTAAGTAGGCTGATATCTTTGATGATAACAGCAGGGCTTGAAGTTCAGACCGGAAATGGGAAAGCATCCCTTCTTCTTCTTCTTCTTCCGGCTGCTCCCATTAGGGGTTGCCACAGCGGATCATCTTCTTCCATATCTTTCTGTCCTCTGCATCTTGTTCTGTTACACCCATCACCTGCATGTGCTCTCTCACCACATCCATAAACCTTCGCTTAGGCCTTCCTCTTTTTCTGTTACCTGGCAGCTCTATCCTTAGCATCCTTCTCCCAGTGTACTTGGCATCTCTCCTCTGCACATGTCCAAACCAACACCATCTCGCCTCTCTGACTTTGTCTCCCAACCGTCCAACTTGAGCTGACCCTGTAATGTACTCATTTCTAATCCTATCCATCCTTGTTACACCCAATGCAAATCTTAGCATCTTTAACTCTGCTACCTCCAGCATTGTCTACTGCTTTCTGGTCAGTGCCACCATCTCCAACCCATATAACATAGCTGGTCTCACTACCATCCTGTAGACCTTCTCTTTCACTCTTGCTGATACCTGTCTGTCACAAAATACTCCTGACACTCTTTTCCACCCATTCCACCCTGCCTGCTTTCCACCCATTCCACCCTGCCTGCACTCTTTTTTCACTTTTCTTGCACAATCCTAATTACTCTGTACTGTTGATCCCAAGTATTTAAACTCATCCACCTTCGCCATCTCTACTCCCTGCATCATCATCATTCCACTGACCTCCCTGTCATTTACACGCATGTATTCTGTCTTGTTCCTACTGACCTTCATTCCTCTCCTCTCTAGAGCATATCTCCACCTCTCCAGGGTCTTCTCAACCTGCTCCCTACTAACACTACAGATCACAATGTCATCAGCGAACATAGTCCATGGGGATTCCTGTCTAATCTCGTCTGTCAACCTGTTCATCACCATTGCAAATAGAAAGGGCTCAGTGCCAATCCCTGATGTAGTCCCACCTCCACGTTGAATGCATTTGTCACTCCTACCGCAGACCTCACCACTGGCACATGTCCCTCGTACATATCCTGTACAACTCTTGCATACTTCTCTGCCACTCCCGACTTCCTCATACAATACCACAGCTCCTCTCGAGGCACCCTGTCATGTGCTTTCTCCAGATCCTCAAAGACACAATGCAACTCCTTCTGGCCTACTCAAAACTTCAACATCCTCAGAGCAAACTGCATCTGAGGTGCTCTTTCTTGGCATGAAACCATACTGCTGCTCACTAATCATCACCTCCCTTCTTAACCGAGCTTCCACTACTCTTTCCCATAACTTCATGCTGTGGCTCATCAATTTTATCCCCCTGTAGTTACTACAGTCCTGCACATCCCCCTTATTCTTAAATATCGGCACCAGTACACTTCTTCTCCACTCCTCAGGCATCCTCTCACTTTCCAAGATTCCATTAAACAATGTGGTTAAAAACTCCACTGCCATCTCTCCTAAACACTTCCATGCTTCCACAGGTATGTCATCTGGACCAACGGCCTTTCTATTTTTCATCCTCTTCAAAGCTTCCTCTGTATAATCTCCCGTAATTTCCTCATTCCACCGCCAGGTTTCCTTTTCCTCCTTCCTCTTTCCAGATGCCACGCCAAGCACCCTTCTTTCTGTCACCCTTACTACATCTGCTGTAGTTTCCCAGCTGTCTGGTAATTCTTCACTGCCACCCAGTGCCCGTTTCACCTCCTCCCCAAACTCAACTTTGCAGTCTTCCTTTTTCAACTTCCACCATTTGATCTTTGGCTCTGCCCTCACTCTGTTCCTCTTCTTGATCTCCAACCTCATCTTACAGACCACCATCCTATGCTGCTTAACTATACTTTCCCCTGCCACCACTTTGCAGTCTTCAATCTCCTTCAGAGAGATCTACCTGTGTGCATCTTCCTCCACTCTTTTACGTAACCCTGTGGTCCTCTCTCTTTGTAAAATATGTATTCACCACAGCCATGTCCATCCTTTTGCCAAAATCCACTATACTCTGACCTTCTTCATTCCTTTCCTTGACAGCATACCTACCAATCACCTCCTCGTCTCCACTGTTCCCTTCACCAACATGCCCATTGAAATCCGCTCCAATCACCACTTTCTGACCCTTGGGTACACTGTTAATCACTTCTTCCAACTCACTCCAAAAATTTTCTTTCTTACCCATTGCACACCCAACTTGCGGTGCATATACAATAATAACATTCATCATCACACCTCCAATTTCCAGCTTCATAATCATTACTCTGCCTGACACTCTTTTCACCTCCAAAACACTCTTGACATACTGTTCCTTCAGAATAAATCCTACCCCATTTCTCCTCCCATCCACACCATGATAGAACAATTTGAATCCCCCTCCGATCCACCTGGCCTTACTCCCCTTCCATTTAGTCTCTTGCATTCACAATATATCAACCTTCCTTGTCTCCATCATATCTACTAACTCTCTCCCCTTACCAGTCATACTGCCAACATTCAAAGTTCCTACCCTCAGTTCCACTCTCTTTACTTTCTTCCTCTCCTCCTGCTTCTGGACACGGCTCCTACCTCTTCTTCTCCTCCTTCTTCGGCCCACAGTAGCCCAATTTCCGCCAGTACCCTGTTTGCTAACAGTACTGGTGGCGGTTGTTGTTAACCTGGGGCTCGACCGATCCGGTATGGAAATTTGTATTGTTGTCTGCATATTGATTTGGCAAAATTTTACACCGGATGCCCTTTCTGACGTAACCCTTGGGCTTGGGACCGGCACAAAGAAACACACTGGTTTGTGCATCCCCTGTGGCTGAGTTAGATGCATCCCTATTATTTAAAAATGTTTTAATCTAATAAAATTGCAAAATCATCCTGCTCTTCTAAGGCAATAAGACTTGCTTTTGTCATTTTTATCTCAGTATAGAATTAGTTTGGAAATAAACAACACATGATTTGAACTTGTATGGAGAGTGTGGTGATGTGAAAAATCAATTATTTCAACATGTATTGTTGCGTGTTAAATCAAGGAGTTAGAAATACTGAGAATAAGTTTGCATTCTAACCTGGTTGTCCTGTTTAGTGTTGAAGGTGTTTGTTTATTCTGGCAGTAATGGGCACAAGGTGGGTTTCATCCTTGGATGGGGCATCACACTCGTACAAATTAACATTTACCCATATGGTGTCATCAGATAACCTTAACTTGCATGTCTTTGGAGAAAAATCGTTTTACCTTGCAGAAACTTCATACAGATAGTACCATCTATAGCTGTCAAGTAAAATATCAAGGACATCCCAGCACCTGTAGCTAGTTTATGACATTAACGAAATTAGCTTCTCCATATGTTCATTCATCATAAAAGGTATTTAATATATGAACACTTTCACGTTTTCTAGACATTTGTGTGACATAAATCATAATGCTGTGTAGCATGAGGCAAATCTCACAAATAATAAAACACATAATGTGTTATATACATGCATTATTGCAGAGAGGCACAGATAGAATGTCTGCTAAAATAGTACACTTCAGTGCTGAAACCTAAATTTGTGTCTTTTGTGTTTGAAGCAAAAATGTTTTCAAACTATATTTTATTAAAGCAGTGACAACCATTTAAAAAAGCAAGCATACATGTTTTAAGCAAGTATGTAATAGTGTTCTTGCAATTTCCTGTGGTGTCTAAGCAGGTATTCAATAGCCAATCATCTCCAAGCTGCTTTCTGTGCATCACCTTTAGTATACTAGGATCATGATTTTAAAATAATAGAATGAACTGTTAGAAATAAAAAATGCTGGATTTGGTTAGAGGAAAAGCCAAGGTGATGTGCATTGTCTTGGAATGTGATGTCATAAAGTAAATGAATTCTGTGCTTGTTACTGCACTGCATATAAATTTTTCAGTTTCCATTTGTGACACTATCACTTTGTTGCATTCACATGAATTTATTGAGAAGGCTTTTAGGAGATTGCTGTTAATTTGTTATTTGGTTAGCACAGAAACTAATTTAAGAGAAACTGTTTTTGGTGAATTTCAAACTTAATACTTAAGATATCCGTGAAATACCCCAAATAGTAGCTGACCACTTTATTTAAACAGAAAAAAAATTGACATTACCCTACAGCATGGTGGATTTGGATTGCATAATTTTCTTTAAATTGTCCCATTGTGAGCTTCCACTTTGTAGGCAAGTCATATGAAATTTCAACACTGCGAAACTCTTATTTCCCATCTGTCCAATAGCATAGGGATATGCGGCATTTGAAACTATAGTACAACACAAGTGGAAGAAACACTTACTGCATGACATGCATCAAATGCATAGAGTATCCTTTCATGCTCTTATGTTTACATCAACGCTGCCAGGAGTGATAGCCACTACATCCGCTGCTGCATTTTTCCAATATATGCATCCAAAAGTATAGTAGAAGCCCCAATATCCATATATGATACATTCCAAGACCTGCCACGGATGCCTAAAACAGCCGATCGTATTGAACCCTATATATCAGCTGTTTTTCATTTACACAAATACCAATGATAAAGTTTAATTGATAAATTACATATACTGTAATAAAATATTACCAACATTAAATAATGACAAAATGCATTGGACCTGGTCTAGATTAAGCGGGTTAGAAAATGACATGACATTGTACTTGTGATCTGTCTGTCTCGAATGAACAGGATTTTGACTTTTTTAGCTTAACCCTCAATGGATGACGGAGCACTGAAAAAATCTTGTCCGCAAACACAATTTAAACACTTTTTCATTACATTTGTATATTTATTTCTTAAAAAAATACCTTAGCTCTTGTGGGTACTTACCAGCTTCTCCATTCTTCAAAGCCCAAGAGAAGCTGTGAAGCACTTCCCATCTGTAAAAAATAATGAAGAGCTGCCATCAATAGTTCTTGTATGTTTGTGCTTTGAGGCCACAGTTAAGGAAAGTTAAGAGTTATTCTCACAACCACTCTTTAAAAACATGTTAACAAATGCAGGTAGCGAGAACACTAGAGGCTGACTGATTAATACAGTACGTGACGTATCAGCAAGACAAAAATGACGTCTGACACATAGGTATGCCCCAGCTTGCTGCACATGTAATGCATTGATTGTTTATTTCAGGAATTATTTCTCTCTATTATAATAAAAAAAAAATCTTGGGAAGAGAGATGAGGCGTGACTTTCTCAGACAGACACTTTCACGTCCCATGAGACGAGACTTTGTGCCAAGAGATTTAACCACGACCTGGGCCATAAATAAAAGACAGATAGTAGATGACAAAGTAGAACATCATATTCAAAAACGTTGGCACGATACACATGCTGAGCAGGTTAGAGATAACAGAAGTACGAAAATTTGAAAGTCTCAAAAAAATGATAGTAAAGATTGCATTAGCACAAACAAGCGGAAATTATTATTTGGTGAAATAACGGAACATCGATAAGAGATCGAATATATTGGAAAAGTCCTACCCACATCTAAAACATTTACAACCACACACACGGTTCAATCATTTTTCATTTGTGTAAATGCTATTGGCAGACTCAGTTCGTGTAGTGAGAAAGAAACGATAATCACTCACAGCCAGTTATATGTTGTGTTGTCACGATGTAATTCCAAACACAGAATCAAAATTCAATGCGATATTGATGAAAAGGTAAAAGCAAAAAGAGATCGAATATATGAACGAAGATGATATGACAGAACTATGTAGATATTGTTTGGCACATGTCTATTTAATTTTTTCATTATGGTTACTTTTTTGTTCTGTTTATAGTTTATTCTAATACTGACTTTTAGAAGCTGCGTTAATAACCTGCATTTCTAGCATTCCTCCATTTCCATGACCTGAAGTGTGTTATGTGAAGCCTTCATTTAAAATATAGATATCGCTGCAAATCCGTAATGTTGGATCATAAAATCATCAGATTATTTTCGTAGGCACGCTGTGGTGTGTACATCTTTTGAAGAGTTTATTAAATCATTGCATTCTTATTCAGGTCATATGTGGAATCTGTAACAGTGTTCCAGTGTACATATATGGAAACAGTCCTGTAATTTTTCTGCTGTTCTCCTAGTTCAGCATTGTACTGATGATGTTATTGATTCATCACACTTCAGTCTCTTCCTATAAACAGGAAGAAGGGTTGCTGAGGGGTGATCTTAATGTCTAATAAGGTAGTGGTTAGTAATGTCTTTGATTGGGTTATAACATTGGTCCAATGTGTTTATAATGTTTGGGTCATATATACCTAAGTTTTGCTTTGTTGAACACTCCCATCAGCAATAAATTGGACATAAACACTTGTTTCCCCCATAATGATGTAGTTTGCTCAGCAGAGTACTGGTACTGGCTTGTGAATGGATGTAAACAATATTTAGAAAAACGCTGGGGACCTATCTTTGAAGGTGAACTGGACACCATTTAATCATTAAATACCCAAGGTGGCACAGTGGTTGCAGTGCTGCCTCACAGTAAGGAGATCAAGGGTTCACATCCTGGGTCCTCCCTGCATAGAGAGTGCTTTGAGTAGTGAGAAAAACACTATAACATATTAAAAATAATAACTGAGTAATTTAGGGATATGATTTTGTAAGATTTGTGTATCACACATTGTTTAACTGAAAAGACTTAAGGCCTACTTCTCCTGACAAATCAGTCTTGTTGCTGCTGTAAATAGAAAAATATTGAATAGTTCAGCAGTTCGCTTTGTCTCTCTGTGATGTTAGTTTTTTTCATAAGTGAGATACCATCTAGTTTGTGTCCATTGACTGAACAATGGTATGAAAAATGCTTTCCAGATAAAGTTGATGGCACCTGTATTGAATGCCTCCTTTTATTGTTTCCTAATTCTCTTTGTTTTTATTCCTGGTTCAGTGGTGTACTATATAAGCTACTGATAATAGGTGACTAGCCTCCCTGCATTAAAACAGGCGAAAAGTTTAATTCTAAAACCTTGAATTGCATGTCGCGGTTGTCAGATGGCTGCCGTATATTAATACAAGAGAACAGTTTAATGTCAGTTGTGGGCAATGCCCCACTGATGTAGTAAATCGAGCTGCTTATGAAAAGCTGCATTTGGGGTTTCTAAAGCCCTAGTCATTTAACCCATTAATTGCGCCACCTCCATCTCAATAATCTACAGTGATCATTTCCACCAATTATAATGTACTATGGGGAATTCCAACCTGATTTATCTCTCTTTACATGAGTATTTCTGAAGTGCTTTTAATACATGGAGGGGATAGTCCTGTTTGTCAAGAAAGGAAGAAAGCATGCATCTGATCATGGCCTAGAGGCGAATTTAGGAAAGGAAACACAGTGCTGACTACCAAATAATGGGAATCGGGAAATAATTAGATTCACAGCATTTTAGTTGGTGAACATCAGTAAAATCTGTAATGTATCTAGCAGCAAGTTTGCATCAATGGTTAGCAAAGTATAAAAGTAAACTTTATACTACAGTTATTAATTGTTGTAGAAAGCTTGTTTTAATTATAAATTTATCATCCTTTTTTTGAAATGTCGGCACAGCACATGAATAATTATTTGTCCCTGGAATTTACTAGCATTTGTCAGTTCTCTATAACAAGAAATAGATTTTGTGAACAATTTCAAAAACCTTTTATTATACCTCTGTCATTTAATGGCGGCAGAGTTTAAATATAACAATATTTTAAAGTTGTGTGTTTATCATTAAACATTTGAGTGCCTCTATACTGATAAAAGGTTTCATGTTCCAGTGCCTGGTTAAATGCATTATATTTTCTGTGTGGAAAGTATCAGATTTTCAGCCAAAACCTAGTAAAAGATAAGTGATTCTGAGCAATGAAATATGACTTGATATTTTGTTTATTAAAGTAGTGCAACTTCCCACTTCAAAATACAAGTATATGAATCTGTTCACTTTTAACCAATGATAGAGCAGCTAATGAAGTACCAGGAGCTGTATGACCGAAATTAGTCAAATGTTTGACTTGGAGCAAATAGGGCCAAACTGTCTCTACATATACAGTACTAGCTGTATAAGCCCATGCTGTTTAAAGCCCAGGCTCCTACAAACCATGGATTCTGGCACTTCAATCAATCAATCACATCAGTTGTGTATTAGTGGTTCCTTGTTGGTTTTCTTTTGTCGACGTGCTCGCCTCCATTGTCAGTCAGCGGCTAAGTGAGTTTATCACCCTTGGAGGCTTCGTTTTGATGATGTGCTTGCGTCGCTTGTGTATTGGCAGCAGCGGTTTCACTTTGGCAACAGAGTCGCTTTCTTTGCGCTTCATGCTGCAGCCTCGCTCTTCCGGGCCAGATAGACAGAGACACACACTTCCACGTGTAGACATTTATATATAAGATCGGCTGAAATGACAATGATATTCTGATGCTTAAACACTCCCACACGACACAGCTTTAATAGTTGTAAATGGAGTATTTGAAAAGCCTCTCCCCTTGACTAATATGTACAATGAATGTAACAAATTGATTAACAATTTTCATGTTAAACAATTTCATTGTGCTTCTAATCTCATATATTTGCCCTCATTCATCATCTCTGGGACTGACAATAAGGCACATTTTTTACAAAGTCTGCATAAACCCATTCATTTACTAGTTTTTTGTCTTTGATGTTCTTAGTTTTCCTATTAAAATGTTATGTTCCATGTTTATGTGTTTCCTCATTGTTTTCATTTCTCCGTAAATACCTTCTGCACAGTCTAGTGTAAATGTGCACATGGTTCTTGCTTAGTAACTAAAATCATCTTATTTTAAAAGCCATGTTTTTATCCAGCTAACAGTTGTAGAAGTTTCACTTTTAAATGGTTATATAGTGGTACCTTGAGATACGAGTGATCCAACGTATGAGTTTTTTGAGATACGAGCCTTCACTAGGCTGATTTTTTTTTGCCTTGAGTTACGAGCCAAAATTCGAAATACGAGCCATCAAAGAGCTTGTCGCCGCACATTCCGAGGAACTGACGATGGAGGAGTTGACAGAACTACAGATGCGGCAACATACATACACGGGGGTTCTGCAGGAGATTGGTATCACAGAGGAGGTTATCTCTTAAAGTAAGATAAGGGAAGTGTTTGCAATGTCGGATAACTTTAAAGAAAAGAAACACCCTGAAAAAATTGCAACTGGTTGTGCAGTGGCGCTATTTAGTGACACTTGACTAACTCATTTCAGAAACATTCTAAAGGGGAGGACTAAACAAAGTTCCATGGACAGGTTTCTGTTGAAATGGCTTGAATGAAAATGACGAAAGCGTGGCAAAAAAGAAAAAACTAGTGGAGAAGAAAATTAAGTTAAGCAAAAGTGAAGTGAAAGAAAAAACATTACAATATGCTAATTGGCTTCGCCAATATCTGTTTATTTCTTCAGATTCTCTTTTTTATGTATTAGGTTTTATTTTGATTGTATACAATATTTGTTCATTATAAATACATTTTTTTTATGTTGAAAACATTTAACAAAAAATTGGGTTTTTTTTTTTTAGGGACTGGCACGAATTAATCTCATTTCATTTAATTTCATTGGGAAAAATTTGATTTGAGATACAAGCATTTTGACTTACGAGCTCAGTCACGGAACAAATTAAACTTGTATCTCAAGGTATCACTGTATATTTGTATCTGTTTGTTGCAGGGATTGCTTGATAGAACAGTTATACTCTTAGAATTTGCAGATAAGCATTCACCCCATTTGAATGTCTGCTTTTTTTTATCAAAGTGACGTGTGAGTTGTCATTTTTCAGTCTGATTTTTGAAATGCACAATCTCAGCTTTTGAAACTGCAGATATTTTGCATTCTAAGGCATGTAGAGTTGCCTCCATGAATTACACACATGCCAAGCTGTGTTTGTAATAAACTCAGTCGTGTGTTTTCAAACTGGAATTTCCTTCAAAAAAGTAACTGAAAACCTTTGCTCTTGAAAGAGCTTGCATATTGTGGCTCTCAAGTGAATTAAACACTTTTTATTCAAATAAGATGCTTTCTAAAAATGTCTTGCTTGCTTTGAATTTATTTAGACTTCTTGAAGGAACTAGTTTTTCTTCGTCTGCATCTCCATAAGCTAATCATCTTTGCAAAGCCAAGCTATTTACTTTTATGCAGTGTTATAATTTAAAAAATGAAAAATCCTTACAAATTTTTTGGTGTAGTATATATTTCATACTGGCCCTGTATTGGCTGTGAGAAAGCTGTCAAACCAGTTATGTGACTTCCATGGCTGGATGTGTTGTGATTAATAAGGGTTGTACAAGCAGAAAAGAAAACTTAAACTTTTGATGTACATTCCAATATTTTTCATTGGATTGTATAATTTGGCTCACTTCATTAGGAAAAGCCAGATCTGTTTGATCCCAGACAGCTGATCACTCGGGCAAGTTCCATTTTTAGGTGTCAGAATTTCCAATCTTCTCACTTATGATTGGTGCCCTTATGTTGATTCAATTATTAAAATTGATTAAAATACTAATTGTTTTATGACAGTCATTAAATTATTTTTCTAGTCGTCTCTTTTAGTTTATTCGCCTCCCTGCTCTGTTGCATTTGTCTTCAGAATTTGCTAATGTGAGAGGTTATGTTAGTCTTATTGTAAGCGGAAGTCTGGGAAATATCCAAGTTTAATAGTTCCAGTAGATTATTATGCCTCATAAACTAAAATACTCTTTCTTTCAGCCATTATAATACATGTAAATCGTAAATAATTAAGTATTAATAAGCCAATGGTAAGCACACTCCTGGTTGTATAACATTAATAATGTATTAAATAGTATCCATGACATGCAGATTAAGGCTGTCAGATTAGCAAGATATATGGTTTGAATATTCTAAATAAAAATAACGTTTGTACGTACTTTTTTTAAGATTTATTATTATGGACTGTATTCATTAAAGTAGCTTTTCTTGTTGTTTGTCCAATTGCACAGGACGACACCTTTGATCCCTTTTTCTCAGTTTATTACTCCACTTTCTTTAAAATAAAGGCTAATATTCCAATTGCCTTTTGCTTTTGCTCTCTACTAAAACAAGCCTTGACTTGGTGCCGTTGGTATGTGCTGCAGGAAGTTTGTTGCCAAAAACAATAGACGTGTGCTGGCTCAACTAACATGTTACCTTGCTTAAAGGAGCACTGCAACTACATTACTGTAAAGCTTAGAAATACAGATGTTGAAAATATCAGCTTTGTGATTGACCTATTTACAGATCCCAGATTGAGATTTTTTTTTTTTTTGTGAAAATCGGCCAATTTAGATCGCAGGCCAGTTGATCAGAGCATCCCTAGCATCTATACTGCCATCTTTTTCTTAGTCTAGTACTAACTGCTGGGTGTTAAAGTCATTCTCAAGACAGGAAGCCTTAAAGGCAGCCACGAAAGGAGGTGAAATCAGTAAGAGCCTCATACTCTGGCACTGCACTTTCCTTCATTAATAATATTTTTTTACTTTTTTTTTGTTTTTTTTTTACTTATTCATCTACAAATCATAAATCTCTGTTAAAGATTAAGTTTAACATGTTTTAGTACTGTGCACTTGTTCGATTAACTTGTGTGAAAATAGTTTAAAATTGAGTATTGAAGTACATGCCGTAATATTACTGTATTTCAGATTTTGTGGGTGATATAATGAAATTGTGTTTCTGAGTTTGTATATTGAAAGAGAGAAAAGATCTGTGAAATATTTTCATCTTTATGGAGTTAACATTTTCCACAAGAGAGAGAGAGATTGGACTACTTAGAAAGATTCTGCTTGATGGTAACCAGGAAGGAAAAGAAACTGTGCTTAAGTTCGTATTTAACTGTGAACTTAAACATTTGTGTGACATTATAAAAGGAAACTATTCCAACCTGGACCTTAAAGTGCTAGTGTTTACATAATTTGTTGATCTGGTCTTCCATCTAACCCCTCATCACCTAAATATGGTGCATAACTTATTCTAGCAACTTATTGTAGCAAAAGTTCTTGGAGGTTATTCCACCTGTGTGTTGTGGATATGGATGATATGTATATTACACTAGATAGTGAAGATTAGCCTAATTTCATCCTTTGAAATAAGGGGGTAGTTGCCAGGACAATGACTGTCAGTTATTATGAGTGAAAAAGATCTGTTAGATTTGCTTTTTTAAGAGGTTTGTATTTGCTGTGTGATGGGGGGATGAATATACTGTAGCAGGGCTGTAACATGAACTGATTTTTTGGTACAAGTTGATACAAAAATGCCAAAACTGTAATGGTACCATCTTTTAAACAGTATTGGTAACAAAGTAAAAATCAGTACCACATTGATGAGTCACTGCAAGTAGACATATTACTGAGGAAGATGCAATAATACTAAAGTGTGAGGGGAAAAAAAAAAACTACACATGAAATAGCTCATGGTGCTACAGCACTGCATTAACACATCTCAAAGAAAAAAGGCAGAAGTCATGTCTGGGAATGAAAATTTCATTGCATGATTGCCAGAATCATGCTTATCATTTAAAAAGACACCTGTGGTCAGAAGCATATTTGCACAAGCCTTGAGAGTACATGACGTTACCGAGTGGATTAGTGTTGTAATTTGTTTAACATACAAATTGCTAGATGAATCGTTTTTTAGTACCTGCTTCAGCACTGTCCTGATAAATGAACAGAGACTTTGCATTCATTCTCTGATTGTTAATATACAGATATGATTTAGCATCCATCTGCTTTCAGGGTCACGCATAATAGGATTGTAGGATGTGGAAGCATACAACACAGAAGCAGTGCTAACAATAGTTGTAGAATGGAAAACCGAGGAAAGTTTCAAATGAAGCAGCAAATTTTTCTTATCTTACCTGTTAATACCAAAATAAAATTTATTTATTGCTTTGATACTTCGAAGTAAAAAGCATGTCTCTCTAGTAGTAAGATGCATACTGTGTTAACAGAAATGCATCACTGAGACATATAGTTATAGCAATATGAGTAAAATGGTATACTAAATGTAAATCTTGAAATGTTAAATCTGTATCTGTCATTTGGTTTTTGAAGGCAAACTAATATTAATTAGATATGCTGAAAGCATATCTACTGTGTCATATACAGTTGCAATCAATAATATCAACCCCCCCCCCTTCTAAAGACATTATAGTGATATGAATTGAGGTTAATTAAAATATTGCCAAAAAGCCTCATTAAACAACAAAAAATATTTGACGTTTTTAGAGTTATTTTGAGAACATAAATTGACTTAAGTTTGAGTTCAAAAGAAAAATGTAACTCTCTTCATAAATGTGCATGTGCACTATTATTCAACTCCCAGCTTCAGTACTTTGTGGAGCATCCTTTAGCCATTATACCTTAAAACCATTTTCGTTAAGTGCTGACAAGCTTCTTAAACCTCTCTATTGAAATATTTGCAGATTCTTCATGTGCAAAAGCCTCTAGCTCATTAACATTTGATGGCTTCCATCCTGCAACTGCCTTCTTTCAGTCCCACCAAGGATTTTTAATGGGATTTGTATTTGGGGACTGAGAAGGGCACTCCAAAACATTTCAGGATCTATTTCTCAACCAAGCTTTGGTTAACTTCGAGGTGTGCTTGAGATCACTGTCTTGCTGAAAAGTCTAGTGATTACCAAGATTCAATTTCTGAACAGAATGCATCATGCTCCTCTTTATAAAAGCCAGGTATTTGTGGGAATCCATGATGCCATTTACATGGTCAAGATTACCAGTAACTGCAGCAGAAAAACATCCCCTCGTTATTAATTACCAACCTCCAAGTTTCACTATGGGAATGGTATTCTTTTGGTCAAAAGCCTGGCCTTTCTTATGCCAGACATACTGCTGGTCCATGTGTACAAACAGTTCTCATATAGTTTTATCAGCCCATATACAGTAACTGTTTCCAATAACTCAGGGCTATGCAGATTTCTCCTGGCATATTCTAGTCCAACTTTGATGTTCTTTGTGGAGTGCGGCCATGAAGTCCTTGTTTATTCAGTACTTGTCTTATAGTTGCCACTCAAGCACTTGTCCTGGCCTCCATCAGGTCATCTTGTAGGTGTTTTGCAGTAACATGGAGGTGTTTCTTAGTTGTCCTGACTAAATTGTTACAAAGAAATTTTGGGCTTTACCAATTGGCCAGGCTTTATAAGGATCCTTATAATGCTCCCACTGGTGCTGCTTGGGAGATCGTTTTATACCTGATGTACTTCAGCTGCAATTAAATAATTTTCTCTCTCAGCTTTTGTGAAAGTTCCTTGGTCTTGCCCATGATTGCAGCTCACCTTCAACACCTTCTGGTGGGGGGTGGGGGTGGTTGTTTATATTTGCATCACAGTTGAAGCCAATTAAGGATCAGTATTGAATTCCCGAAGGCTTAATTATGTCTTAGCTTCACTTTACTCCATTAAAACTAGCAGAAGTTTTTAAAAACAGCAATATTATATAGGATTTAAACAATTGTGACATGGCTATATTAATAAAATACTAGCAAAATACCCGCGCTTCGCAGCGGCGAAGTACTGCCTTAAAATTTTTATTAAGAAGAAAATTAAACCTTTTTAAACTGAGGGAAAATATACCAATAATTATTTGTTAAGGATCTCTTTGTATGCCACGTTGTCAGTTCGGCCCTCCAGTTGTAATATGACCAAGCTGTAGCTGTGCGCTGAGCTTACTCTT
>JANRMT010062850.1:6703992-6714668 GCA_026402145.1 Polypterus bichir lapradei | reverse complement strand
GCTATATGCAATCAGACAGACAGACAGACAGGCAGAGAAGGCACTAGATATATAAATAAACAGGGAAGGCACTGTATAATAGATATATAAAAAACAGCTAAGGGGATAGATATATAGATAGGTAGGAAGGAAAGGCACTATATCATAGGCAGACAGGGAAGCTCCTATATAATAATAAAATTACTGTTATTACTATATAGATAGACAGGGAGTTCAGGCAGGCAGAACGGCGAAGGTTAAAAATAAATAAATTTTCTCCCTAGCGGGGATTCGAACTGGGATCTCTTGAGGTACAGCAAGTCTGCTGCGCTCTAAGTGACGAAATCTTACCAGTACGCCACAGAAGCTGTTGTAAAAGTCTTGAACCTTTTATGAAAGTGTATTTGCTCTTTGGCTGTCAGGCTTCACACATTTTATAGTTTATGTCTACATTTTGTGACATTTATTACTAAAATATGAAAAAGTTTCTGTTTTAACATTGTGTTTACACAGATTACTGTAGAAACGGAACACACATGAAATGCGTGTGTTCCAAATAACAATCTATTATTTCCACTCTAAAACTCCACTTCACTCCCAGATAATCAAGGCATGAGCTCGGAGAAGTTCGTGCACGTTCTGAGTCGGTGGGGGGATGGAATAGCCGGCTGCTTGCAGTTTGTTTTTATCGGCACATTTACAGGACAAAGGAGGCTGGCGGAGAGGTGAGAGCGGTTTTAAGAAGCGATTTAAGGTGGGACGATCTACGAGTTTTTTCGTAGGCTCTGGTAATTCTAGTGTTAAATAAGATCAATGTTATCAGTTGTCACTGATTATGAATCTGGTTGGAACAAAAACCTGCAGCCACACTGGGTTCCTCAGGACAGAGCTTGAGAACCCCTGGTATATTCTTAACAGATGAAGCCACAAAATTGTTCACTGGAATAATGGACTTGCTTTTAATTAAAAAGGTAGTGAAAGTGATTTCTCTGTTTGCACTTCTATTTAATATTGTGAAATTATCTAGTATTAGCATTGTATACAAAAATTCTGGTATTGTGACATCCCTGTAATGTTATATATTTATTCCTCAGGGCTCACTGAAATACCAGTATCCTATGTGGTGACATATTTAGCAAAATAACTTATGTGTTGTAAAGGAGACATACAGGATCCATTTTTATGCTTGCAGTATTAACAAACGTGAGAAGTGATGTTTCCAAATTAAACAATTTTCTCTCTTAAAACACCGGAACAGTTGGAAACAAATGTATAATAATAATTATACACATTACTGTAACTGTCACACTAATATTTGGCTGTGACAATTCAGTTTCATCTAATAAAATATATCCTATATTTAAGGACATCTATTAATTATATATCTCTTATGTAAATGTGTATTATTTATTTAATGTGTGTTGTGTTTTCATTAATATCCTCATCTAGTTTTATTTTTTCTTTGCTTGCTTGTAACTATTTCTTTTACATCTTTTAAATCACATCGAGTTACTTCCTATGTTTGAAAAATTAGGTATAGAAGTAAATGATCTCTTCACGTTTCCTTTTTCCACCTTCCTCATTCCATCTCTGTTTCATGACTCGGTATATGCTTGCTTTTTTAATAACCATTATATGATTGCAGCAGGTTACTCAGTAGCCAAACACAATAGACCACAACACCTAAACACAAGTGCCCTAAACTGGCAAACCTGCCATTCTACCAACAAAGAAGGAAAGTTAGTTTTAAAATATTAGGTTATGCTTATAAATTAAGTTGAATGTATTGAAAGGATTTGTGTGTTTTTTGGTGATTATTGTGACAAAAAGAAAAATACTGCTTACTAGCAACATTTGACCAAGAATCGCATATCTGCATACAGAATGTGATCAGGTTAATTTTGGTAAGGAACATGCATATTAATGTTCACTAAAATTAAGCTGGCAAACCAGGTTGAAACCGTAATCAATAGTTCTGAAAGTGTGGTCCATAGTCCTCTTTGTTTTTCTTAGGTATTTATAACAATCCAGCTACTTCCCCTGGTATAGTGAAGCATTCCAACACTACCATCATAAAACGTAACATCTGACTTTCTTGGAGACAGTAGTTGCAGTTTTTCATTGCCTTTGCCATGTGTTTGCACTTGAAGATTGCATCTCAATGAATCAAGATGGCTAGTGAAAACGTGAGAACTTCATTAATCAAGAACAATAAACAAAAAGTATTTAGGCCACCTTAGTCACTTCTCATGCATAGGAACCTGTAAGCCCTTCTGACATCATTCTGTTTTACCATAATTATTCTAGTAAGCTGTGTACTACTGTGTTATTGGTAATATGAGATTTGCACATGCCGTGCAAGACAGAATACAGTAAGAGCTTTTACATCAGTGTTTCATTCTGCTCTGTAACTATTAAAATTCTTCCTCTTAACACTTGTTAATACGCTGTCCTCCTCCAGTCCAATCTATATTAGTCACCGCATAGGCCTGTCTCTTAAAATTACACTGATGTTAACCTGGAGAGCTCACCTCTAGCCATTGCAGTCTTTTAATTCCATGTGGCTGATAAGTTGTAGTGATTTGGCTGCATCAGTCATGTGAGGCTGTTTGCTGTTGTACTGTCTTCATGACTGAGGGTTTTATGTACAATTCCAGGATTCAATAGTTTATTGTTATACAGTATGTATCATACAATACTTGCTTGCATATGGCCATGCATTTTTTAATAAAAAAAAAAGAAAGAAAAAAAGTAAGTTGAATCTGTATACTTCAGTTTTTTTCTGCTAAAGATATTTTGATATTAACCCTAGATATTTTGAAAAGGTAACATATTAGTTGTGATATTTTGAAAAATGGATATTTGTTTAGAAAATTCATAAAAACTCATAAACCTCCACGGTGTACTGAAGATTGGGGGATTACTGTCTTTGAATGTGGATGAAATTAGATAATACAAATTAAGTTGATTTAACCTGTATATTTTATTTTCAGCACAAGCTTATACAGTTATAGTTCAGTGACATGAGTTAAAGTAGTAAAAATAAAGCAGAATGCTACACGACCTAATAGTTTTCACCTCAATGACAGTGAAGTAGTCAGTGGAGTCTTAATTTAAGTACCTTTTTGTTTTTTTCTTCCTTGGGAGTTTGGGCTGCTAAGTATGAGACAGTGCAATTAGTCCATGATACAATTCACATTAAGATTCAGGCTTCCCAATAAAATATTTCCATAGTATGTTATTTTCATAAAAGAAATGTGTTACATGTTTTCTGTTATTATCAGACATTCATATATCCAAACACTGCAAAATAAGATACAGATTACACAGAAATACTTTAATTTTGCCAAGCTTTTTTTTATTTTTTTATTTTTTGTATTAAAATAAAAAATATATTAACATAATATATGCACTTCAGTAACTAAGTTACTGCAATGCAAACCGTCCAGATATAAATGTATATTTTTGTTTTCTGAGTTAATATCGAGCACTGTTCCATCAATTGTTGTCCTTTTATTTCCTGCTTGAAAGCCTTACTGATCTGTTAGCTGTGGGACTTCATTGAATCTATGAAAAATGTATTTTGTATTTCCTTTTAAGAAAAAAGAATGTGACAACTCTGCATAAAGTTGAGACATCTCTGCTAAAACAGTATCTACCATCCCTTGCTGGGTAAACACATACTAGGGACAGAACTATGAGTTGACTAGAAATGCAAGCTTTAGGAATTTTTCTTTCTCTTCACCATACTAGAGCACTGCTATATAATACTTCCTTGCTGTAGTCTACCCATTTCTGAATCTGTGTCAGTGAAAAGTGGATCAATGTGTCAAGCACTCACTCTTGCAAATGTGGCTCATGAAAGCTGTACTATAACTGCACCTTGCTGCTCCCTGCAACATTGAAATATATAAGAACTTTCCCAAAAAAGCTTTGACGGGCATAAAAAAAAGTTCAATTTGGAAACAAGTCACTGGATGCAGTGGAACATCTATGAAACAGCGTTGCAATTCATCATACTCATCTGAGGGAGCGCCTCAATAAATGAACTAACTGTGTGTGTGCGAAGCACTTGACTTGCATTAACAGCCCACATTCACATAGAGTGATGTCCATGTTGTGTGCTGACAGCTTTCACTTTCACATCATTGTATAGATAGTAACAGTTCTGCAAATGTCACTCTTTATACCTTAGTTCTGTTTTTTCAGTCAGATTTTTAAATCTCATGCTGTTGACAAAAAATGTTTGAGTCTGCTGCTGTTTTATTTCCGTTGTGGTAATGTCATGCAATGCACAATACAATGTCAGATCGTATTGGGAATATTTTCTATCAGGAAATTTGGCTTGGGCTGCATTAGTATTTATTTTCATAAAACTCTCAGCCACCTTTGTTTTATCTTTATAAAAAGGGATGTTCAGTTTGGGAGGCAGTAATGCAAATTAGATGTCCAAGCTACACGGTTGTTTCTTAATACCATTATACAGAAGCATGTCTCTGTATCAAGTCTGACCTCAGACCTGGTAATGCAGGAATCCTTTTGTTGCCATATGTTAGTATCTCACATAGAGCAAAAAACTTTGCCTTTGTCCAGCAAGTCAATGACAGTTAAAAGTCATTGACTTGGCTCAGTGCCAGGTTAGCCATAAACACTTTTGGGATTTCACTAAAACTATCAGTAAACACTGTTAGGATGAATGTGACCATAAATGCACATATGTTTTCATTCTAGCTCTTGCTGGATTGCCATAAGGCATCCATTTTTTTTCCCTGTATACTGATTTTTCATTCATTTGTTTTTTCTGTAGATACGATCAGACACTTTCATATAGTTTGCGGAACAGGTATCCTGTTGCTGTGACGCATATGAATTCAAGTTTTGCGATAGGAAGCAGCATTGTTGTCCAAGAAACTGAGCTTGACATTTTGAAAGCATATCAATTAAAGTTCAGTAAGAACTTTAATGCAGATCACTTTCTTTATACCTGTTAAGACCCTACACGGTAATGTTATTTCTCTGTGGTAGGTTGCTATTAAGTGCATTGTTGGAAGGTTTGCGTAATATAGCCTGCAGTAGAGACCAGCATTCCTGTGGTTTTTCCATTGGACCGTTCTTCATTCTTTACGTTGTGGGGTGTCATTATAGTACCATGGGCAGGTGTGAGTTGACAAGGAATAAGCAAAACTAAAATGTTTGAATCTTTAAGAATGTTTGTTTTGTTCAGTTTACACACAGATGTGAATTTTTAAGCTACATTTCACAGTTTTGAGAAGTGTGTTTCATTCCAACATAGTAGCCAATAATCATGTAGACAGCAGGACATGTTCCTTTTGTACTTTGCTATGTCTAGATCGGTATGAAAATACGTGTTTGCAAATGCAGCTTTCTGAGTATACTATAGGAGGGTTTGGAAGAAGGTGCTGAAGATTGGGTGGTCCGTTCAGGCCAATTCACCATTTTGCTGCCTTGACCATCTTTAGTTGGATTGAAAATGACGATAAAGAAAATAAATAAATAAAATTTAAAGCATGAGCCAATAATGCATTACCCAGTGTTAGAAATTGGCAAGATTTTATTGTCTTGGGGAAGATTTCAATGTCGAGTTTATAGAGAATGCTTTGATCATCATGGGCTCACATGGTTTATCTGACCGTGTGCCTGTGTTAAATTTAATTACTGATTTTTTTTTTTTTTTTCTTCATTCAGTAACTGAAAAACTAAATACTACTTAAAAGCAATACTAATAACGATTCAAACATCATTATAACAGTGGTACTTGAATTTGTGAATTACAGTATTATTCAGGATGTTTTTATTTACACCAACTGTTAAGCTGCTTTTGTAACAAGATACTTTCAAAATCTGCTTTGTCAGCAAGTCACTTAACAGGTTAGGAATATTTGCTGTTGTGAAAATTTGTTTTCATCACAATCTTGATTAGCCAGTAGCTGGTGAATAATACATACTGAACAGTAGTATTTAATGGACACGTCAAATTAACATTTTTGATGTGTCAAACTATTGAAACTTGAATTTTCCAGATTTCCCCCTTTGTCCCCCCCCCCCATTTTTTTTTTTTTTTTTTTGTGATCAACTTTTTATTAAGTAAAGTCAAATTGATAGAATATATCAACAAACGAACATGGCATACAAAGTAACCGAACACAACCTGAGCTAAGAGATAGAGAGGTTAGTAGCATGTGCTTATATCGAGTTGCCGCACACACCACACAATGAACCACGTGGACTGGAACCTTGAGTGTAATGGGTGACACTTTTGCACCAACTGTTTTATGGTGGCTGGAGTGTAGGTTTTCCCTGTAAGTTGGAAGACCTGCTTGGACGCAGATTAATGTCATACCCAGGACGAAGTAGTTGCAGGTTAAGGGCCCAATGGAGTAGAGTGATTTCTGGTGTTTACAGGATTTGGGAAAAAAAAAAAAAAAAAAAAAGAACAAGTAGTTAGTATCTGAAATTTACACAATTGAGTTGCAGCAGACTAGGATTCGATTACACTACTGGAAGGACCATTAATCCATACTCCAGACAACTCCAGATATTTTAAGTTGCAGAAGGACGACTGTCGACAGTGACACATTCAGATGTCTTCCAGCGTGAGGCAATAATTAGTTTGGCTGCCAAGGTACCCAGACAGAATAACTTGTTTTCAGAAGAAAAAAAGTAGAAAGATTTGAGGTAACAGAGGAATACTGCAGGAACGAAAGGAAGAAATAGTAGGTGACATACGTGTGTCTAAAAGGAAAAGACAAGGAGACAGTGGCAGAACCTGTAGAGAAAAGTGCCTAGTAAACCAAGGAAAATAATTGACAAAGAGGATCAGCAATGAAGTCCATCAGAAACTGCTTTTGGGGGAGTAGGATATTGTCTGTGTCGAATTTTGAACTTTGTGTGGCCGGGCCGGGCCTGAACGCATACACGCACGCTAAGGAGTTGCAGTTAGAGCATCTGCTGGCTTGTTGCTGCTGGCGAGCTGCATTTTCTGCTTGTTGCACTTTGCGTCGATCATTTCAAAGCATGTACAGCAGCTGTCTTTTTGCCACTTTGCGTCTCTGCTGCTTGCGTTGTGTAGGGGGGGGGAATTGGGGAAGGTGGTGGGGCGGGCTGTATGCACGCTAAGGAGAAGTGGTTGGATCATCCTCTGTTCTGCTTGTCGCTTGTAGTTGTTTTAATAGATGGGAGCACATAATGTCTGTCTGCCAAAAACATTCCAACAACTGCTTGGCTAGATGACTGTGAACTTGTTTTAAATGTCGTCTCACCGCCTTGTCTCTCGTGACGTTAAAGTGTGTCTTGTGAGATGTCAAATTGTCTTCCGAGAAGATCACGTCTCGTCTCCCTAGTCCTCCTCCCAGGATTTTTTTTTTATAATGGAGAGATAAGTTGTCTAACTGATTGAAAGAACTTTGCAATCCCCAGCCCTGCCTTCTCCCCATTTGTCACATGATCATGCACCTCCTTGCTCCCCTGTTAATTAATACAAGAAAACAGCTTGGTTGTTGTGCTGATCAGGGTGTTATCCCCAGTGAGTTTTTATTAACACATTCTAGTCCAAATGAAACATTACTTGGATGCTTACTCTTTCGCAGTCATGTAAAGTGAGCTAGTGAATTTGAAATGCAAAATGTATATAATAAACATTTGGGGAGACCTCTATAAAGGGCATTATCGTAGTCCAGTTGCAAAAAATAAATAAAAGCTATGGTATTGGTACTCCAGATTTGATTCTCAAAGTCCTCCTGTGGCTGCAGGTTTTTTTTTCCAGTTACTCATTCAGTTGGTTATTGTTACTTTTTAATTGCTATAATTGCTTAATTAGCTGACTTGTTTTTTTCCTTTAATTTTTCATTAAAAAAGTAAAGAAAAGAAACAGAAAAGTACATCGGTGTCAGATGTACATGTCTGGGAAATTGACATATTTTATTTTTTTTGTGTATCTTTAAATGATTACTTTGTTTTTTAATGCACTTTTTCTGTGAAGTTGGCTTTCTTAATATGTTATCTGCTGCCTGTATTGTCATCACAAGTGACACTGAAAGGAGCAGCTACTTCAGTGTTGACAACTTTTATACTTGTTAGTAAATACTTGTCTAAATGAAAAATTACAAAATTTAAAAAAAGGAAAAATGATGGATTTTTAACCATCTAACACCTATAAATTCCTGCTTCATTCAGTAAAATTATGAATAAACCAGTTGGTAATTATTTTCGGGATGGTTGTTTAAAAATAAAACAAACAAAAACAAAAAAAATGGAGTTTGGTTAAATAGGATAGGGGTCAAAGTAAGAGAAAAAACTGGTTGGGGAAAGAACTTGCAGCCACAGAGGGCCCTGAAGACTGAGTGTTTGGAACCACTGGTCTGTATCAGAACAAGGACACATGATATTCCAAAGATGAAAATAAACAGATTTGCAAAAGGGTTTCATATGAGCCTGAAATCAAACACACAACCTAGGTTTTGTTAAAAAGATATTAACGCTAACAGATAATAGATTTAAGATTATTTTGGGTCCAGAACAAATCACCTCATTATATTGCTCACATTCTTGTCATTAGGCTAATGAACTTTACCTTGGCTTCAAAAATCCAATTCCTGACACATTTACTTTTTGCTAATACTTAGCAATGAAGAATGCTGATTTAGCAGCCCTGCTAACTGCACATCTCTGTGATTATGGCACTTTTTTTGGTGCCACCAAATGTCATAAATCAGATTTGCCTTGTACTTCAAATGTGAGCAGAGCCACACATACATCTGACCAATATGTAGGTTTTGAACCACTACCTGAATAAAGGTAATTGACCTGTAAACTATTCACAAATACAAAGATAGCCACATAGTTTGAAACTTCCTTAATTTTTTTTACCTCCTCATGCAAAGTGCGGCCATAATAGGCACCTGTTTTCCCTACCTCTAAAGTAGATATGTATGAATTATGTATTTTGATTTCTGAACTAATTTCATAGTGGGTAAAAATGGCACTAACTATGGTCTTTATTTTGCCTTAAAGATTTTCCTGCTTTAAGTTAAAACATACAGATCTTTTAAATACTTGACATGATTTTCATAATCCAGTACTGAAACTCAAGCCTTGAACTGCCTCTTTATGCAGTACCTATTGTGGTAAATTAGTTTTAGAAATATTTGAACTACTACGCCCAGCTGTCAAAATAAAATAGACTTGTTTTTGCAGGAAACTTACAAGTCTAATTAAACATACCTCCAAAAGTAAGAAGTTGCTCGTTACAGAACTTGGGTCTGGTGATTCGACTTGGATTAGGTCCAGTTACATTTACTAAAATCAGTAGCTAACCATTGCATTTTAAAGAGTAATAACCTCTCAAACCCCCATCGTGTGATTCATAACACCGCATGAATTTCTGCTTTAACTCTAACCAATACAATGATGTGTGGTTAAAATCCACCCCTTGGATTATTGAATTTTGCACCAAGGAGCACTAGCCAAAAGTCACTTTAGTTCTACCAAGTGTGCCTCATTTTATGAAGACCACCGCTCACAGCATGCTGGAGATTGTGTGCATTTTGATGGGCCAATTGAATAATTTTATAATGCACTGCTAGTTACTTCACATTTTATCCCTACAAAAATAATTGGCCAATACAAATTCAGTAGCTGGCAGTTGGCTCTTGTGTAACTTAGTGCACGTCCTAGCCTCTGGCAACACATACGGTACGTATGCCTTTGACCAATAAAAGCTGCCTAACAACTGTATGCAGAGAGTTAACCAATCACTTGCATTCTCACCTGCATTTTATCTGTGGTTTATTTCTGTAGACCTGATGTGTGCCTGAGAGGGAAAATACAATGATGTGCTCTTTATGGCTTTCTTTTGCTTATGTAGTATGTGCTTACTGGAGCAGCTGAAATTTACCTTTGTACAAGACATAAGTTATCCCTTAGGCCCATGTCTTCCCATCACCTAGAGAGACACAATTGGAGAGTGTTATACACATTTGGTTGTATGTCTTCATTTTCACTTGAGTATATAAATTAAAATAGGAAAGTAAAGCTTGATTAGAAAACTATTAGTACTTGGTGTTTTGTAAGTTGAACAAACCAACTTGAGGTCAAGTGCATTCCTACTGATTCTACATTCCATGTTTAAAGATCTTGAAAAGCTAAAGGCTAAAAAACAGAAAACAGTATTTTAGTTAAAAATGATTGAAAGTTCACTAAAATATGTTTACAATTATTATGTTAAACTAGGCTGACCCGCCTTTTAAGGCGACCGACTTTTAAGTTGACCACTTCTTAAGGCAATTCAATATCTAGATCAATTTGATATTTTATACAAACTCATTAATTTGGTTATATTGCATTTGAGCGGTATTACTTTAATACTCGTAGTTTCTGTTATTTTTGCGATGAAATGTAAACTTTTTTTCTATATTGAGGTCGCCCTTTTGAACCCCCCTGATATTTACTATGCGGTGAGGCATTTGTACTCCATCAACATTAATTATTTCCAGAGACATAATTTTGTCTATTTTTCCAGCGCATCGCGCACAAAAGCAAGGGAACGATGGGGATGGAAGGACAATCCCGACCGCTTTTATATAGTAAGAAAGAAGAAGATATCGCACAGTCTGGAGTAGAAAATCATCTTTTACCTAGAAAAACGAAACTACAAATCCCATCGTGCATTGCAAAATGGA
>JANRMT010062850.1:6683105-6703892 GCA_026402145.1 Polypterus bichir lapradei | reverse complement strand
TTTTTCTATATTGAGGTCGCCCTTTTGAACCCCCCTGATATTTACTATGCGGTGAGGCATTTGTACTCCATCAACATTAATTATTTCCAGAGACATAATTTTGTCTATTTTTCCAGCGCATCGCGCACAAAAGCAAGGGAACGATGGGGACGGAAGGACAATCCCGACCGCTTTTATATAGTAAGAAAGAAGAAGAAGATATCGCACAGTCTGGAGTAGAAAATCATCTTTTACCTGGAAAAACAAAACTACAAATCCCATCGTGCATTGCAAAATGGACAGGGCGTGTGTGAAACCTGCGTAGCACTCACGGGACGGAAGGACAATCCCGACGGCTTTTATATAGAAGGATTAGATATGTTAATGGCTATTAATTATATGATTTGAGTAAAGCTATGTTGATGATAGAATTCTATTAAGTTATTGCTTGCCTTAATATTCAAATTTCTTTGCCTTTCAGGTGCTGGTGGAATGAGCGTTGCGTGTGTGCTAAAGAGAAAAACAGTACTCTGGCAGGACTCCTTCAGCCCCCACCTTAAACACCATCCCCTTGATACAAGCCAGCCCAACATGCCTGTGGTATTGACAACTGGATCAGGCGCACCTCCTGCAGGGCAGGCCCCCCAGCCCTCTGCAGCAAGTCAGCCTCTTCCGGCTGGCGTGCATTCTGCTCAAATTCCTGGTTCTGCTGGGGGTGCTGGGCGCTCCCAGGATGATGCTATGGTAGATTACTTCTTTCAGCGGCAGCACGGAGAGCAACCTGGTGGTGGTGGCTACAACAATGGTAAACATCGCTGGCCAACTGGTGACAATATCCACTCGGAGAACCAGGTGAGGGAAAGAGTCTTAAGATGTCTTAAATACAGATTGTTAAATTGTATTATCTAGTGCAGTGGTGGTGAACCTTTTGGGCTTGGTATGTTAAAAATTCTGAAAATGCCTTACTTGACTCTGCTGGCGTGTCACCCCACTAAACAAAACAGAAACCGTTCCCTGCATATTCATTTATTTAAAAAAAATACAGCCCAGTAATATGTGGTGTATTGTATTATAAAAGTAAAAGAAAAATCAGTGACTTGCAATGGAGAAAATATGTCCACTGATAATTGAGCTTAAAATAGAGCACTAAAATATTACCTTACTTTTAAGAATAATTTTGAACTGAAAGGAAAAAAGTATGTAACATATTGCATTTGATTTGACATCAATTATTTTTTTTGTTGCTGAATTTTAATAGACTAGGGGGCTTTGCCTCCTGCTCACTTCGCTCACCAACCCCCATGTTTGGTTTTCCAGGTACACACTTTTAAGATTTTTTTTTTCTTTGAATTGTTGCTATTTCATTAGTTTCACTTTTATTTCAGAACTTCGTTAAAAAAAACAATATTTGGAATCTTTTGAGTCCCAACATGCTGAATCTTTTAAATGAGGTCTAGGACGTGTTTAATAACTTGGTACCATAATTCACTATAGGTTTCTCTGTTTGGAATTTCTGCACAGACAGAATGATCTACATAATGAGCAGTTAATAATTTTTTGGCAAAGTAACCAATAAATGCATGTGAGGTAAACCCCGTTTTTGAAATTCTCTGACTTAAACTTCAAAGCCTTACAATATTTACATGCAGTGATCCCTCGCTATATTGCGCTTCGACTTTCGTGGCTTCACTTCATCACGGATTTTAAATGTAAGCATATCTAAATATATATCATGGATTTTACGCTGGTTCGCGGATTTCTGCGGACAATAGGTCTTTAAATTTATGGTACATGCTTCCTCAGTTGGTTTGCCCAGTTGATTTCATACAAGGGACGGTATTGGCGGATGGCTGAGAAGCTACCCAATCAGAGCATGTATTACGTATTAAATAAAACTCCAATGATATACGATATGCTTCCCGCACGGTGCTTCCCATACTTAAAAGCTCTAACAGCACCTATTGATATTTGATTGTTTGCTTTTCTCTGTCTCTCTCACTCTCTCTGACTTTCTCTGCTCCTGATGGAGGGGGTGTGAGCAGAGGGGCTGTTTGCACAGAGGCTGTATGCCTAGAGGATACAGATGCTCCTCTAAAAAATGCTGAAAGACTACCTTCACATTGCTCCCTTCCTTGCGGCCGCTTTATTGCGGTGCTTCGCATACTTAAAAGCCCAACAGCATGTATTGATTTTTGATTGTTTGCTTTTCTCTCTCTCTCTGTCTCTCTCTCTCTGACATTCTCTGCTCCTGACGCGCACTCCTTTGAAGAGGAAGATATGTTTGCATTCTTTTAATTGTGAGAAAGAACTGTCATCTCTGTCTTGTCATGGAGCACAGTTTAAACTTTTGATGAAAGGGTGTTACTTCATGTCTAGAAGGCTCTAATAATGTTAAAAAACATATTTAGAAGGTCGTAAACAGGTTTTCTATGCTCTAACTGCAAAAATATTAGATTTATAAATAAAGAATCCTACTTTGCGGAAATTCATTTATCGCGGTAGAGTCTGGAACGGATTAACCGAGATAAACGAGGGTTTACTGTACTCCTGACATATCACTTATCTCCATATATTTGATCTCTATTCGCCTTTTTGTTATTTCTCCGAGTAATAATTTCTCTTTGTGATCTTTATTTATTTATTTATTTATTTTTTTGACACACTAGTTTTTTTTCTGCTTTCATATTCTGTATCTTGCTCTGCATGTGTATCGCGCCTACGTTTTTTTTGAGTCTTTTGAATTCCACTGTTTTCTTTATCTCTAACCTGCTCTTCATGTGTTTTCTGTAGGGGTGGGCGGTACAACCAAAATTCTATATCACGGTATTTTTCTAAATTATCCCGGTTTCATGGTATTCGACTGTATTTTTTTTCCCATGCATGAGTGGATGTTAACCACATTTTCCACTGCGATTACTGCAGTAGACTGGCTAGGAATAACCTATTCCACTGTCATGAGCATTGTACAAAAAACATTTTAACGTGCACACAAGTATTAATACAGGTTTGCATGGCCCCATAAAGTGATAAGTTTTCAAGGGGGTGGCACTAATGAAGAGAAGGAATCACATTGCATGACAGATGCAGTCAAAATATAGAACCTTTTTATTGAACCAGTTTTGCAAAAACTTAAACTATAATTTTGACAACATATTTTCAACCATCCAAAGAGGCATTTAGACTTAGTAAAATATCCAGAGGTGCTTGTCAAAAGTTGTATTGCACTGACCATGTCCTAGAAAAGGAATAAATAGTAAATATTTTTTGTAAACCAACTACACTTTCTGTTAATGTTAACAATCTTTGTCTACTGATACGTTAAAGTGACTTTTTAAACAACTTTACCATCATTAAACAGCATAATATTTAAACTAATAAATAATAATAAAATAAATCATAGTATTATTACTGATAGTTGCACTATTACTTCAAGACTTCAAGCCCAGGTGCATTTACACAGTATTCACCAAATTAAAATAAAACAAGTGCAACTTGGTGATGACATCTTTACAAACTGAACCATCATTTAGGCAAACTGCATTAATATGGACCTTGCTTCAAGCTAAGTTATATACATAAATAATAAAAGTGCAACTTGCATTTATAATGCTATTTGTGGTATAGCCCTACAGAATCGTATTAGGGCCACGGTGAAGAACAAAAAATATGAACACAGGGAAGAAAAAAACAAACTATGTTGAGAACAAAGTCGACATGTTGACTTTATTCTCGACATTTCCACTTTAATTTTGACGCTTATGTCGAGATTAAAGTCGACATTTCCACTTTATTCTCGCCGTTTATGTTGAGATTAAAGTCAAGATTTCCACTTTATTCTCATAGTTTATTTTATAATTAAAGTAGAATGTCGTAAAGTAAACTTCATCCTAAAATCAATGTTTAATTTACTAGATTTTCTCAAACTCCGTCATAAGTTAATGCAGTATATTAAATGCTTTGTGTTAAGTGTTCCCAGACCCAATTGTTAATCACTACACTTTTTAAACTGACTTCCTCCGCATTTATTTTCTGAATTTGCACCTAGAGTATTCTTTTTCGCATTTTTTTTCTCTCCAATGCCTTTGAGTCTCTTTTCTTTGCGCTACTCTTTCTTCTTCGCTTAGTCGTCGACATTTCATCTATAACGTATTGTCCTTATATGTTTTATATGCACTGAGAGCCCTGGATCTCTGTGTGCTCAAAGCCTTTACACGACAGAGTTTTGCTGCCTGTGGTCTCTTGCAAGAATCTCGTGTTCTACGTCCCGTGAGATGCTCCGTGGCCAATGTCTTTAGTCTCGCTAGTCTTTTTAGTGTCTTCCGTGATCTTCACGTGAAGATCACGTGTCATCTCCTTAGACTTTCTGTCCCATGATTTTTTTTATAATAGAGTGATAAGTCTGAAATTGATGGTAGGTACTTTCGTTTTTTTTTTTTTTTTTTTTTTTTTTTTTTTTCTCAAAATAAGCGAATCTTGCTTAAAGCAATATTCTTTAAAGACCCAGTGTGTCTCCAAAATGTAAGCCACTGAAATTGTTTTATTTCTTTGGGTCATAATAACTGTTTAGGGTTTCATGTTGAGGTTAAGTGATTATTAGAATATGAGTAATATGTGTTCTATGTGTTTATGTTAACATAACACATGTTTCATTTTAGGTGCGATCAATGGATGAACTAAACCATGATTTTCAAGCTTTGGCATTAGAGGGAAGAGCAATGGGAGAGGTGACTAATTTTCCTTACTGAATTCTGTTTCAAATGTTGTCAAACACTTGCTGAAAGTGATTCCTTTAGCTATGTTTTCTTTATCAGTCTGCTGAGATGTTTTAAAAACATTGCTAATTGGACAAGTTCTTCACATTTCATTTTTATACTAGCAGCAGAATATTTTTCCATTCAAAACAGTATTTTTTTTTTTTTTATACAAAATACACTTTCACCTATAAGCTCAGCACCATATTCGCTGTTATAAATGTACTATAATTTAAAGTAAAACAAAAAAATTATACTAATCCTGAGCAGTGAAACTATTATGTTTTATATGCTTTTTTACCTATAAAATCAGTGACCTATATTCACATTAGGAATGCTTTGAATCTCTGCTTATTTCATATTGTTCTATATTTACAGGTATACTGACTAGTCTAGCTTTTTATCCTCGGCTTCAGTCTTGGACAGAATTACAGTTAACCTCCTTGGCATTAACCCTGAGCATGACTTGGGCTCTGAATTCTATGCAAGTGTGGTTAAACTTGAGTCGGATTCTAGTGACATGAAATGATGCGCTTTATAATGTTAAGCCCGAATATCCCTTGAGACAGCATTCTGCTGCCATCTAGTGGGTGAAATAACATCATGCGTTCTGCCACTCAATGGTAATTCTAAGGTAACTTCTCAATATTCTGAGCCTCCAGGAAAAAACACAATGGTAAATGAAAAGCTGTAAAGGCAGTTTTAGAATTAACTGAAACTCAACCATTGCTCAAATCGAGTGATAGTGTTGATGATGTGAATTGCTCATCATACATTGTCACCTAAAGTGAAACTAATGCATACTCAGTGTATTCACATACACATGAAGGTGTATCCATGATGCATGTCAGGCACTGACATCCTATCCTCTTATGTACAAGCAATGCAAAAAATACAAGAAAAATGCACAAGGAAACTCACTTCTACTGTTCCACTTGTACCATCAGACTGTGCATTGGTGACGGTCTCAAAAAATCTCTCACAAACGACGTGTGATACGGTAAATCTGTTTCAGTGCAGCAGTGGACACTAGACATACCTTTTCTACTTTATTCATGTTGAGGTTTTGGTATTTACATGGTTTTATTACACATAGTAGCAATTTTTTTATTATGGAAAAACATTAATTTTTAACAAAAATGCTAAGCTTTTAACAGTGATACAGTAGAACTATTTTTTTTTTCTTTGTCCAAGTATATTATTTCCAGGTTTTCTTGTAAATGTGACTGTTTAGCTGTGTTTCCCTTTCGAGCTGTTCATGAGCAAGATTAATCATCTTTCTTTTCTAAAAACTGTTTTCTACATGTAGCTTGAGAATGTGAAACATTGTGCTATATTGTTGGAATGGGGGTATCAATACAGTTCAGCATTCTAATATATTTTGTAACAATACATCAATTCACAGAGAACACAAACCTCTCGCTGTGGGTTAGGGCAACATCAGATCTTTGCCTTTCCAGGAGTATATGAAGTTTGATGTGTTTAGTCTCCACCTTTTTACTTTGACTGATTATTTAATATATTTAAGCACATGCAATACATCACCATGCAAGATGGATACAACTATCTTTTTTACCATAGTGCATGTGTTTTGTTATATTGTACAGGGAATTTCACTCCATCAAGTCCTTCAGTGAGGAGTTCTCCCGTGTGCAAGTATTGGAATTTGTGTTGCCATACTAACTCCAGCACTATGATAGATAATAAATTCTTTATTCATTCCCTCAGGGATATTCAGGACTGTCTATTAGAATTCCTTTTTATGCAAGAACTAATAAAATACTTTTTTCATTCCAACAGATCATGTACTGCAGACATTAGCAGTGTTGCAGAGATTACTTTACCAAATCTGCCCATGTTTAAATTCTTTTTTGTTTTTTTTTTTTTTTTTGGTTACTACAGTTTTAGAGCAAAAGAAGTGCTCAACTGAAATTGCTTGTCATATATAAGCTACTGACACTTTGTTTGCTACCAGGCTGCTTAGCTCAAATTCATATTTGCCAGCAATGCAGTAAAGCACCTACCCAACAAAGCAAAAGGAGGCCAATGTCCAAAAAATAAAAAATGTATGCAGTGCATCCGAGATTTAAAAAAAAAAAAAAAAAAAAAAAAAATGTACCTGATATAAGTGTGCATGTCTTTAGCGTATACATTTTAATCTCCCTATTGTATGCTATATATTCTACAATATTTTTAAAATATTCTGATAACTCAAAATGTTGTAGCCATTTCATATCTAGCAAGAAATATTTGTCTTGCAGAATCTATAAAACAGAGCTACCTTAGTATGGCAGCACCTGAAAAGAAATGTCATCACTGTAATCTTAATCCAGCTCTCTCAAGATCAAAGTCCTCATCTTACCAGTACAGAAATTGAATCATCAATATACACTGTATGCAGAACCTCTTTTTTAGAGTGTTTATTTTGATGATAGTGATAACCGATATTTTATGTCCTACTGTAAAGAACAAAGGAGGCTTCAAAAGGAGCCAGTCCTAGAATATTTGCAGTGGCCAAGATACTTAAAGCTGCTAAGGGTGGCCCAACCAGTTATTAGGTTCAGGGGGCAATTACTTTTTCATACAGGGCCATGTAGGTTTGGATTTTTTTTTTCTCCCTAAATAATAAAAACCATCATTTAAAAACTGCATTTTGTGTTTACTTGTGTTATATTTGACTAATGGTTAAATGTATTTGATGATCAGAAACATTTTGTGTGACAAACATGCAAAAGAATAAGAAATCAGGAAGGGGGCAAATAGTTTTTCACACCACTGTAAAACCCATTTCCATGATTTTAAAAAAAGTCAAACGTACACGATTAATTGTTTTAAAGAGTTTATCTGATTTGATATAAAAGATTAGCCTGTACATTTATGGTTTTTAACTTAAGTCAAATTAAAAACTGAACGAATTGCAATATCACACACTTGAGTCATAATTGTTGATATTTTACATAGCACGGAAATAAATGACAGTAATAATGTTTCATCATTCTCGGTATCAGGATCTTTGTATTGTGGGGTCCCTGGCATTTCCCACCCTTATTGTGCTTGTGAAACAGAATAATTTAGTGCCATATACAGTGGCTTGCAAAAGTATTCGGCCCCCTTGAACTTTTCCACATTTTGTCACATTACAGCCACAAACATGAATCAATTTTATTGGAATTCCATGTGAAAGACCAATACAAAGTGGTTTACATGTGAGAAGTGGAACGAAAATCATACATGATTCCAAACATTTTTTACAAATAAATAACTGAAAAGTGGGGTGTGCGTAATTTTTCAGCCCCCTGAGTCAATACTTTGTAGAACCACCTTTTGCTGCAATTACAGCTGCCAGTCTTTTAGGGTATGTCTCTACCAGCTTTGCACATCTAGAGACTGAAATCCTTGCCCATTCTTCTTTGCAAAACAGCTCCAGCTCAGTCAGATTAGATGGACAGCGTTTGTGAACAGCAGTTTTCAGATCTTGCCACAGATTCTCGATTGGATTTAGATCTGGACTTTGACTGGAATATTCTTACACATGGATATGTTTTGTTTTAAACCATTCCATTGTTGCCCTGGCTTTATGTTTAGGGTCGTTGTCCTGCTGGAAGGTGAACCTCCGCCCCAGTCTCAAGTCTTTTGCAGACTCCAAGAGGTTTTCTTCCAAGATTGCCCTGTATTTGGCTCCATCCATCTTCCCATCAACTCTGACCAGCTTCCCTGTCCCTGCTGAAGAGTAGCACCCCAAGAGCATGATGCTGCCACCACCATATTTGACAGTGGGGATGGTGTGTTCAGAGTGATGTGCAGTGTTAGTTTTCCGCCACACATAGCGTTTTGCATTTTGCCCAAAAAGTTCCATTTTGGTCTCATCTGACCAGAGCACCTTCTGACAAAATGTGGAAAAGTTCAAGGGGGCAGAATACTTTTGCAAGCCATTATAAAAATTATGGTATTTCGTGTTTTGTTTTTTTTCTTTTTTGTTTTTTATTTTTGTGTAATAAATTAATGTAGGGATTAATAATATAATCCATTGGTTTCATTGAGAAGGCTGATTCTAAAATATTCCCAAATATATTCAAGGATTACATTTCTTGCTCCAATTTTTAAATGTCGTTTCCCTTCTTGAAGGAATTCTAATATAAGGATACAAGTGTGATTTTCATTGCCTGGTAACAATTTTAGTGTTTCATTAGCAAACCAGGGATCTTTTGTATAACACCTTAAGTAGAATGCACAAAAAAATTCAGATGCATGAAACTGCATAAGCAAAGTTCTACATGCTTTCCTTTTACAAACACCAATCAATGTGAATTTTAACACACATGCATGAGCCTGCAGCCCCACACCGACTCCTCCCAGAATTTCGTCTATTTGATGAAGTAAATCAGTATAAATAGCCCCTTCTGTTCAGTGATTTGTTAAAAAACAGTGGCAAAAACAAGTGTAAAAAGAAGAATTTCAGCGAATGTGAAATGAAAGTACTGCTTAGTGAAGTGGAGGCAAGGAGAAACTTACTATTTGGTGGCTTAAGCGGTGGTAAAAGTAACAAAATGAAATTGATAGATTGGCAAAATGGTGGAGGCACTCAAAAGTGCAAGTTCAGAAAGTTGCACAGTGTCCAAATAAAAGTAGTCAGTTACAAAAGTTGAATTTAAAACGCAACTCACAGCCCCACCGTCTGAGTGTCAGCACCACTAGAGGAAGTAGCAAAATTCCTGGGCTCATGAGTGAGCTGCTGGAATTATTGGTGAGGCACTTAGAGTTTATATACCCTGGCACAATTTGTTAAATATTGGCTGTTGTTTAGAAAATATAAGTGATCCTGCAGAAAGCTTTCCTTTTAAGTGCCTTGAGCATGGGAAAGGCGCAATATAAATCTATCATTATTATTAATTAGGGAATGTGCTCAGGTGAAGCGGTTTATTATCACATAATTATGTGTGCTGGTTTTAAATCATAATGAGAACTGAAATCATCCAGATGGGCCTGATCAAAAGTTTACATAACCTTGAATGTTGGGGCTGATAATATGCACACAAGATGACATACACAGGTTTAAATTAAGGGAAATTAAGGGAGAGTATTCACACCTGTAACTTTGATAGTAATCAGTTTCTGTCTATACTGTAAGTAGTTAATTTAAATTAATGCAGAGCTGCACTGACTTTGCTGTCAAAGGACCTGCAAGAAAAGGTTGTTGAGTTATATAAATCAGGAAATGACTATAAAAAGATATGCAGGGATCTGAAATGTCTGTCAGTAGTATTCAAATTCTGATAAAATAGTGGAAGGTTTGGTAGACCAACCAAGATTTCAGCCACAGCTGCCAGGATCATTTGTTGAAAAACCCATAAGCAATTTCAGCTGAAATATAAGCTTCTCTGCAAACAAGTGGTGGTGTGGTAACAAGATGCACAATAACAAGGTACTTGAACAAAAATGAGTGGCACTGTGCCAATGCCACAAAACCGCCTACTTACAAAAATACCCAACACCTTCTAGACAAGATTCAAACCTTCTGGAACAAAGTCCTTTAGACTGATGAAGCCAAGATTGAACTTTTAGGTCATAACCATAAATGCAAGGCCCATGGCAAAAAGTACACAATCCCTACTGTGAAGCATGGATGTGGATCCCTGATGTTCTGGGGGTGTGTGAGCTACAGCAGCACAGGTGGTGTGATGACAAGTTGAATGCAGCATGTTACTGGAAAATACTGGAGAACAGCTTGTATTCATCAGTCCAGAAGCTGCACATGGGATGCACTTGGAACTTCCAATGTGACAATGCTCCAAAACACAAGGCCAAGTTGACCCTTCGGTGGCAAGAGCAGAAAAAAATTGAAGATGCTGGAGTGGCCACCATAGTCTCTTAACCTCATTATCATTGAGCCATTTTCAGGAGATCTCAAATGTTGAGTTCATGCAAGATGACCCAAGAATTTATGGGACCTGGAGGTTTTTTGCCACGAAGAATTGGCAGCTCTGCCACCTGCAAAAATCAAGTGCCTCATCCGTAACTATCTCAAAAGACTCCATGCCATCATTGATGTGGCAATAAACAGTATTAAGAACTAAGGGTATGCAATCTTTTGAACAGGGACCATCTCATTTTCCTTTTTACTATGTTTTGTTTAAGCGTTGTACTATTCTGTGATGCTTTATAGTTTCATTTGGATGTCATTAAAAGTAAATGAAATATTTTGCCTAATCAGTCATCTTTTGTTGAAAATATCGTACACATCTTACAAATTCTGCCAGGGTATGTAAATCTTGTATATCTGGATGACAAGCAGATAATATCAACCCATACAACTGGCATGGCGTGTCTCGGTGATGACTGAGAAATGCACAGTTAGTAACCTAACAATTGAAAAGCTCCTGTGGCTAAACACCTAAGGGTGTTCAGAACTTGCAAATGAGCAGGTAATGCACAATTCACAAAGTCTGCATTTGTAAAGCTGGCCCCAGTTCAGTACACAGCTCTTGGAAACCTAAATCGACTTAGAAGCCAGTCATCATCATGGGACAGGAAATCAATGTCTCTAAATATGTACAGTGCATCCGGAAAGTATTCACAGCGCATCGCTTTTTCCACATTTTGTTATGTTACAGAGATTAAATTCATTTCTTTCCTCTGAATTCTACACACAACACCCCATAATGACAACGTGAAAAAAGTTTACTTGAGGTTATTGCAAATTAATCCTTATCCAAAAAAACTGACAAAGCACATGTACATAAGTATTCACAGCCTTTGCCGTGAAGCTCAACATTGAGCTCAGGTGCATCCTGTTTCCCCTGATCATCCTTGAGATGTTTCTGCAGCTTAATTGGAGTCCACCTGTGGTAAATTCAGTTAATTGGACATGTTTTGGCCAGGCACACCTCTCTATATAAGGTCCCACAGTTGACAGTTCATGTCAGAGCACAAACCAAGCATGAAGTCAAAGGAATTGTCTGTAGACCTCCGAGATTGTCTCGAGGCACAAATCTAATTTTCACATTTTCTTCTAATTGTTCTGTTTGCAATCTTTGCAATACCAACGCTAATGCAGCCGTGGTATTTGGAATAGTTTGGCCATTCCGTGCACCATTGTATTTTTATAGACTGTTTATAATCAAGTGCTTTAAATTTGTAAACGATATGCAGTTAATTTTGGTATATTTGTTAAAGCCCTCGTTATGGATGCAAATATTTAAAAAAAAAAAAGGGAAACCACACTGAAACAGTAGCACTGTTTTGACTCTGAGTGACGCCTGCTTACAAAACCAAACAGAAATATGTGTATGCACAGTCTGAGGCTACTGTGAAAATGTGTGTGGCATTATTCCAAGTTTAGTTTTTATACATCTTAATGCGAGTATGGAAACGGGTGTATGGAACAGTTTTGTGCATTTGCACCGTTTATACATGACGACCCAGGTCAGAGAACAGATTGCCTTGATTTAGTCTCCATAGTATTTTAATAATGTTTTTTCACGCATTATATGTTTTTTCACGCAGTATATGTTTTTAGCAGGATTTAATTTTATGTTTTAATTTACCTACATTATATTTCAATAGCACATAGCATGCTGTGCTTATGAATACAAGTGTGCATGCTCAAATTAAACTGAATTATTGGCAAAGTTCTTTTTTGAGTCCCAAATTAGAAACTTTTTTTTCTTATTTTTTAGAAAATATTTTGGTATATTAGCTCATGTGAAATGTTCAGTTATTGCTTTTTTATTAACCTAAGGTAACAATATTTTTTATATCATTTGCTACTTTTCTTTTAACGTTTTATAGCAGCTGTTACCAGGCAAAAAATTCTGGGAAACGGATGATTCAAGTAAAGACGGACCAAAAGGGATATTTCTTGACCAGTGGAGGGATAGTGCATGGGGGGCTTCAGGTAGGTGATGGAGATTTTTTTTTTTTTCTTTTTTTTTATTGGTAGATTATTACATTTTTCAGAAGGTTATTGAAATCTGTGCTTTTGCCCTGTTCATCTTCTTTCTGTAATTTTGAGAACTCCATATTTGAAAACTTACAGCTTAGTAGTTTTCTCACATTATTTTCATCATTCAGCAATTTATCCATGTGCCACTACTAGGCATTCTTAGTCCTACTGCTATCAGACTTTCTTCAGCATAGTAGGATGGAGTGCATTATACCTATTGCATAAGAATGATCAGATGCATTGAGTATAATAACACATTCTGTAGTACAAGTCTTTCTGTAAACTTTATATTAAATACATAACATATTTCTAACAGTTTCGAAATTTTGTGTTTTAAGACCTGTTTGAGGAATTATTTTGTTTATACATTTCTCAATATTTATTTGAAACTTTATTTCTGTACTTTATTTTTTTAGTTCATGTTGCATACATTTCACAAATGATTTAATGATTTCTCTATTTTTGCCTCATAGATCATTCGGTCTCCCAGCCAATTATGGTACAAAGGCGGCCTGGCCAAGGCTTCCATGCCAGCAGTGAGGTTGGGTCGGTGCTTTCCCCAAGGTCTGAGAGTGGTGGCCTGGGGGTTAGCATGGTGGAGTATGTGCTGAGTTCATCTCCAGGGGAGAAGCTGGATTCTTGCCTAAGGAAAGGAGCTTTTGTGAGTACTGGCATATATGCTATAATCTTTAATAAACTGCAGTAAGGAGGTAGTTGTTTTCATTTTATATGAGCTAATATAATTTTATATGCAGCAACTTATTTTCAGACCATATATAGACTTAAAAATTCAGTCTTATTTAAATTGCTTTGTTGTGCTATGTAAGGTATTATTTTGTGACTCTGCATGGGGCATTTTGTGAGTGAAACTGTACAGTTATCATTGCTTTCACCATCCATGATTTCTAGTATATTGCTAATTATGGTGAGAGTTCTGTGGTTACCTTTATAATTTATATTTTCCTCAGATTCTGTTTGTTTTTACATTTCCTTTACTACCCTCTCTTTCATGACTGGAGTTTTTTATTGCCTTAGTCTGGATCTACAGTGGATATCGCTTACAAACATTCTATGTTCAGATTTTGTTAACTGAATTTTCCCACATGTAAGAAAGATTAAATAAAATTTTATTGGAATGTGAGTTATGGACAAATCTTCTATCCAACTAAACATTTTAAATGAAAATGCATTTAATCTGAAACTTTCATGTATTAGACTATTGTAATTTAACATGAAGCATTGTTTAAAGAATTAACATCTTTCTTCTGTCTAATTCCCATATAAAACATAAAATCTATAAGCATTTTGTTTGCTGTTTTTTTTTTTTGTCAAAGAATTACTATTTGATTTTATGCATTTGAAAAGCCTAGGGCCAAGTACCACTTTATACAAGCAGTCAGTCTTTACTTGACAATTCATTCTTTTTAAATCAATGCCAGTGCACCTATGATTTAATTCAGAATTATTTGTACTTTGTATACCCTGTCGACTGTCCATACTTCATATTTTGCATGCCACCTTTCTCACATTTTTGGTTTTACTGTATGTAAGTTGTGGAAATTAATAGTATGTCCAATTAAGATATTTGACCTTTTAATGTATAAGACCATTATCTGTAAACAATGGAGATAACAGGCAGTAAAGCAAACTTCATTTGAAAATTTGTTGGCATTGCAGATATGATCATTTGACATTTTTTGGAATTTCCAGTAATTTTTTTTTTTTTTGATTTTTCAGTGTAATTTCTGTCCATCCATTTGAATTACTTAGTCAGTTCAGGGTCATGGAGACAGTAGCCTGTCTTGCTGATATACACTAGCATACCCAGTTTTTTTAAATCATTAGGGGTATATTTTCCAAATTAAAGTTAAGCATTATACAGGCAGTCGCCGGGTGACATATGAGATAGGGACTGTAGGTTTGTACTTAGGCGGAATTTGTAAGTCGGAATAGTACATTATTTTAATAAATGCTATTGTTGACCGACTGTAACCAAGTGCTTTGCCAATGAATGATGGAGTTTCACCTCTCTCTGACCTTTTTATTATTTCTACTTTATTTTCAATGGTGATGCTTTTTCTCTTCTTTACTGTATCACCAGCACTTGCATCAGATTTGTGTTTCAGAGACATTCTTGAAGGGTGAAGACAAAAGGTTAAGATGAGCTCTTCTGCACAGCACTGTACACAATATCACAGCAGGAAGGCACCCGTCGTCAACACGTCTCATGTACTGACAAGAGACAACTTCCTGCTATGTGCGTAACAGTACAAGCAGGCTTGCTGTTGAGAATGAATGGGGGCGGCGAGGAGAGATCCACCATTCGCCCACCACATATTCACCTCCACTACAGTATGCTGCCTGCAGCATCCGCCCACCGAGAACGAACACGGTGCAGCCAAAGGCAGGTAGTGAATCGCCCACCACTGCCTCCATTCAACAGGCTGCCACCGGAGGCACACTACAATGCTGCCCCCCACCTCCCCGTTCACCCTCAGTGGGATCCGTTCATCCACAACCGGATCACCGCTTGCAGCATTAAATGAGGCAGCCGTGTGTGGTGGACGGGCAGTGAAATGCTTCCCTTCACTCCATCCAGCCTGCGTCCAGTCAGGAGCAGTAGCAGCAGCGGCATAGTGGGTGGACAGCAAAACGCCCCATCAAGCCTCCGTCCTGCACATGAGCAATAGCTGTGGTCCCGGTGACTAGACCATGGGTCACCGCTTGCCGCCAGGGGGCGCCCGAGAGACACTACACTGCGCAAGCAGCAAAATCGCCCCCCTCCAGCCTTACGTCCAGCTACCACGTGCAGCGTCCCCAGGCTATAGATGATGGAGTGGCAGTTACTGAGGTGCATGAGTTGCAGCTGCGGCCCCGTTCGTAAGTCGTAGGTCGGATGTCCGTAACCTGGGGGCTACCTGTACATTACTTCAGCTTCAGGAAGCTGAATTTTCAGTTGCCTCTTATCCATTATTGTTCCCTTTAGGCACCAGTTGGGTATGCTACTGAGGCATGTTACACAGAGGGAGACCTAAAATAATTTTTATTGCCAGCTTGGATTTCTCTTTTTGGGGCTGTGGGATACAAGCTAATATCTAGACATTTCCAGTGTAGTGTGGTATAGTATAATGCATGCCCTACTTATTGCTTTGCTAATGCTGTTTATTTTTCCCTCTTTCTGGAAGTTTTTGTTCTTAACAAAACTTCTGCACCTGATAGGAACATTGTGCACTTAGATAGTATATCACTGTATGAAGTGTTAAGACTGCACTGGTGTCTGTCCTCATTTTTTTTTGGCATTGGGTATTTCAACGTATATTGAGAAATATCTTGATTTATTGCGAGTAAATCAACATAATAAACATAATACTATGAATTTTATTTCTTCATATGCTGATTCCAGATCAGCCTCCTGGGCTAGTTATAAATTAAACCAGGTAGGGCTGTCAAATTAGCCAAAAAACAAGTTTGAATGTTAAAATTAATAGTAAGTAAATTTTCTAATATATTCAAACTTAGGTTAACAATCCATGGATGTTACATGTGTGTTTGTACTTTGGTTATTATTATACGTATATATTTATATATAAATATTATTATTATTATTATTGTTATTGTTATTGTTATTGTTGTTGTTGTTATTATTATGGTAATATGCGATTGCAGTGGTTGCAACGATAACAAATGGCAACTGGGGAAACAAAATCCTAGTGGTACTTAGGCAACTTTTATATAAATAAAAGAGCCATCAAAATAGATCACTGTCCTGACAAGCATCAGCAGGAATCTAGTTTAGTTAGTAAGACTGCAAAAAGGTGAGAACAGAGAGTGAAGTAAAAGAGCAGGCGATAGGCTGGTAGGTGGTAAGCAGTCTTTTATTTTGAACGTGTTGTGGCTGAGTGAGGCAATCACAGGTCTTTCAAACAGGAAAAGAAAATTTGAGGTGCCAGCAAGGTTGTCCACTTTATTCTCCATAAACAAACAAATAGCAAAAGAAAAGATTGCACACTTCCAGAATGCATAGGACTTTATGGTGGTTGGACTGAAAGATATGGGATCAATTACGGTTATTAGGCAGATTGTCGGTGCTGTGGGGAAAAGAGGCAAGATTAGTGGCTGCGCACTCTTGTCATCTCAGCAGATTACTACATACTTCGTCTGAGCCAGTGAGAAGGTCCTCTGACATGCATGCTTGATGCCAGTTGGGCACCGTTGGAGTTGCAGCCACGTAAAACAGACTAATTGTGGGTCATTGGCTGGCACAAGTCTGTTTAAAGATGGGATCTTGAAGTGTTGTAATAAAGGGAAACTCAAACTTATGACAGTTATTTTTATTTGCTTTAATGAGATTGTGTTAACCGTTAACAAAGATTTGGGACTTTTAGGTTTAAGAGTAAATATGACAGAATTGGATGCAAAATGATACTTTTATATCATAAGGGAAACGTTTAGCAAAGCTTCTCCGAGTACATTAATGCATCAGAGCGCAGAGCAGTGGTATAGAGAAAAGGAAAAATCTGTTGCGAAGGGGTGTGTCTCTAAATGTTATTAATAGAGATAAGCTAATCAAATTACAAAAAAGCTGATCATGGAATATTGCAGCTTTACATTTTGTTAAGATTAAATGTCTGCTATTCCTTTCAAGCAAGACCTTTTTTTTAAGTAAATTCTAATTCTGTTTGAATAGTGATGTTCGATCCGACAGCCCTAGCCTCAGAAGGAAGACAAAGATAAGGTAATGACCGCAACCGGATTATAATAGAATCAGAAGGTGCTTTTTGATTGGTTTGTTTTGTGCCTAAGCAATGTCATGCTTGATACATGCCAGACACCATTGGTCAAATGGGTTTTAACATTTCTCTTGGCCTCAAAGAGCAGCTTATTTGAACATGCTTTGATGGCAAGCATATCTTTGTTTATAGGCTAAATGAGCACTCACAGAGGAAGTCCCTCATTGTCATTGGTTTGGTCAGGTGTTTCTGTTGCCTCAGAAATTTGGGCAAAATTTGAGCATTTCACAGAGCTGTGGAAACTCATCTTACATAGCAGTTAAGATATGTGTAATCCTTTTGTAAAGTTTTCACATCCTGGTCTTTAAACTATGCCACTAACTATTGCCTATACTCTGTACCAGCACTTAGCATGTAGAATAATTTTACTGTACGTGATTGTAGGATGCCACAGCCATTTCCCAGTATACATGCACATTGTTTGGAAAGAGCTCTTAATATTTGTAGGATTGTTTTTTCATCATTAGTGCAAGAAGTATTATGGAACTGACACATTAAGTTGGTGATTCAAAGTGGTTTACTACATAATGTAATCAGTCTGATTGTGCTTGCACCAGAAAATTCATAAAGTAGCAACATGTTTAAGTAGAAATAGAGGTAAAGTAACTTAGTCTCTGAATGCCAACTAAACATTTAGTCATCCATTAACAATTCTTTCTGAACAGATGCTTTCTCTTGTATTATACTTAAGCAACCTGTCAATGCCGCTGTTCTTGGTTTTCATATTATAATGCTGGCTTCACTGGATAGCAAAATATATTGAAATGGCTATTAGAAACATCTAACCAAATAAAAAAACTCTAACTATTGTTACAGTTAACTGCACAAGAGCATTATAGTGTTGTTAAATAAAGCAATTGTTAAATAAAACAATGTTGATCAATAATGTATTGAAATTTCACATATTGTCAACCTAAAAACAAAGTACATATCCTATGTAATTTGTGTATCATTATTTCCCCAATACACTGTTGTGGTACATAAAGCTAAAAACATCTGTCTGAGCGTCTGAGATACAAAATAAGCAGACAGCTGCATTGAACATGATGTCTCATCTACACATTGCTTCCTTAAACCAAAATGTTCATAAGGCACAATTGAGTAAGGTATACACATATTTATTTTTATGTGACCCAGGATTTGTAGAAGGAACTAGAATATAGATATATGAATGTAGCACATAAGAAAAGCCTTCAGACATACGCTTGTATTCTACACTGGTGGCTAAACGCTTTGGCAGTTACACCAAATGTTGTGTTTTGCAAAATTTGCACCTCCAGTTTTTGTGGTGGCAATTCACATTGTTTTTATATTATTTTGCAGTGATCAGATGCATATTAATTCATTGCATAGAGGATTATTAGCATAAAAAGCTAACTTTATCACAAAACAGCCATTTTCACTTATTTTGCCCCGGCACAAAATAAGCTAAAATTGTCCAGCAAGCGCTAGGACCATCTCCTCCTGAGGAGTCAGCTACAGAATCGTTTTGCCACCAGTGCAGAGCTTGCTCAGTATTGGCAGCAGGTGAGTGTGCGTGCATCTGCACATAAAGTGAGGCAAAGACTTTTGGACAATGGCCAAGAAGGTCAGCAAAGAAGCTATTTCTTTCCAAGAAAAACCTCAAAGGCAGGCTGAAATTCATCAGGAAGTACAAGGATTGGATGTCAGAAGACTGGTGCAAAGTTATTTTTTCAGATGAAGCCTCCTTTTGACTGTTTGGGACATCTGGAAAATTACTTGTCCAGAGAAGGAAAAAGTGAATGCTCCCATGAGTCCTATGTTGTGCCAACAGTGAAGGGCTCCTGAAACAATCCGTTTGTGGGGTTGCCTCTCATTCAAGGGAGTGGACCCACTTACCATTTTGCCCAAGAACACTGCCATAAAGAATGGTATCAATATATCATCCAAGAGCAACTTCTCCCAACAATCCAGGTGTAATTTGGTGATGATCTGTGTATTTTCCAGCATAATGGAGCACAGTGTCACAAGGCAAAAGTGATAAATAAGTGACTCAGAGATCATAACATTGATAACACTGGTCAGTTTTCAAAAAGTGGGTGGACAAGCACAACCCCACAAATAATGATTAGCTCCAAGCACTAAAAAGGCAAGAATGGATCACCATCAGTCAGGATTGGCCAAGAAGCTGATATCCAGCATGCCAGAGCGAATTGCAGGAGTTATGAAAAAGGGGGGGGGTCAACACTGTAAATTTTGACTCTTTACATAAATTTGATGCATTTGCCAAAGTTGTATGCAGGTATTATCAGTTCCCATATTTCTTTTAGATATTTACATGATGGAGGAAAATCTGATCTGTGTCAGACATGCCAGTAAATCATAGTTTAGTTAAATGTAATTGATGTTGTAAATGTAATCGTCGATTCATCTGTTATTACAAGAAGTTTTTCAGTGTTCTAAAGCAGATGTCTGTTTCTTAGTCCAGTACCTGTTTTTCTACTTTCATTTTGAATCTGATGACCCATATAGTATATAATAGCGCTCATATGGTCCTTCTGTTATATAGTGTGATAACAACTTCACATGTTAAATTAAAAAGTTAATTTGATAGATGTATAAGTGTTTCAACTACGTTATGCTTCTATTATATATTGTAACATCATGATGAATTTATCTTTGGCTAGGGCCCTCGTGATCCAGAAGCAGATGACAATGAAAAAAGAGAGAAAAAGACCAAGACATCGTTTGATACTGATAAGCTGAGTGATTTAAAGGAAGTAGAAGTTGATGTGATCGATAAACCCAATGGTCTACCAGTTCAAAATGGAATTGATGTGGATGTTAAAGATTTTAGGTAAAACTTCTGTTCTTTTCAATACAGCTGTTGGGCATGGGTGGGAGGATCTTTCACTGATTCAGAATTAATTCAAAGTATCTCTTTGAATGTTACTTGCTTTATGTATGTATGGATCTAGAGGCACATCTTTTTACAGTTCCACCTTAACCACTTTATGAACCATTTGCACTCTCTGCACTGTATGTACATGTATATTGTACTTATGCTTTCATATTGTATATTTTTGTGTTTTTTATTGTATTATTATTGTTATTGTTATTTTATCATTTTATAGGAAAATAAGTTTATGGAAGATTTCCATATTGAATCTCATTGTACCATACAATAACAATAAAGGAATTCAATTCAGTAGAAGGTAGCTAGCACATATTTACAGATGATGACTGGCTTTTAAGTCGATTTAGGTTTCCAAGAGTTATCTTCTTGGAGCTCTTAATATCATTTTTAAAATGAAATGCATTAAAGTATGTATATTACATTATATACAGTGGTGTGAAAAACTAT